>WBMY01002792.1:210836-239464 GCA_013397315.1 Donacobius atricapilla | reverse complement strand
AAAAAAAAAAAAAAAAGCACGTGTAGTTCACCGTATCCAGTTGCTTTCCCGTGTGGAGCAGTGCCATCCTGGTTATTTTTGCCTTCTCCCCTCACAGCGGTAGATGGAGCCCTGCTTCCCTGCTCTGCCCAGGCGGGGATACAGCAGCACCGGAGATGCGGCCGCACTTAACCTGTCAGGACCTGCCGTACCGGAGATCCCGCTGAGTTACCCTGTCAGGACCTGCCGGCACTGCCGCAGGGGACAAACATGGGGGATCACACAGGAGGGACCTCGGGCTCACAGCTCCTGCCTGACTCATGGAATTTGCTGAAACCTGTGACTAACAAAAGTATTCGACTAACCACAGTATTTCCTTTCCTTCCATTTAGGCATTGGGTAATGTTTTTTTTTTTCTTTTTTAAACTGTCATCAAGATTACATGGAATTCACCAGCTTCATTTCTTTTGCAAAATAAGGAACGACGAGGTTTGCTTGCCATACTTTGAAAGAACATAACAGTTGTATCATGGCTGTGAGCACTGGAGACTACATTATGCAGAGGATTTTACAGGAACTAAAGGTGAAGGGATCCGTGGCCAATTTCTCAACCACTGCTCGCAGCTCTGCCGCCTGCAGCTTGTGTGTGACAGCAGGACAGAGAAGGGATGAGGGAACACTGGTGGCCATTTGCACCTCTGCAAGCTGGCAAAAATTATAAATGTGTGTGTTGATTTTCTCTCCCCACCTCCCAGTGCTCCTGCGAGTGACACCAGTACAGCCTGCACGGACGCAGGCAGCCTCTGGAGCCCTGCACCACTTGGCCAGAACTACCACTGCAGTTCCATCAAGACATGTCAGCCAGGTCTTCTACAGCAACAGCTGGCAAATGGAATATTTCAGAGCAGTGAGAGAAAAATCCACAGAATCACAGGTTATGCTGACTTGGAAGGGGACCCACAAGGATCATCAAGTTCAACTCCTGGTCTTGCAGAGTCACACAATGTTCCTGAAGGTATTGTCCAAATGCTTCTTAAACTCTGGCTTGATGCTGTGACCACTTCTCTGGGGGAAGCCTGTTCCAGTGTCCGACCACACACTTCTTTTAATATCTAACCTAAACCTTCTCTGACAACTTCAGGCCATTCCTTCATGTCCTGCCACTGGTCACCACAGAGGAGAGATCCCTGCCTGCCCCTTCTCCTCTCTTCATGGGAAAGCTGTAGACTGTGATGAGGTCTCCCTTCAGTGCCCTCTTCTCCAGGCTGAACCCTCAGGCTCTCCTCATTTGGCTTCCCCTCAAGGCCCTTCACCATCTTCGTTGCCCTCCTTTTGACACTCTCTAACAGCTTAATGCCTTTCTCATATTGTGGTGGCCAAGACTGTTCCCAGGACTCAAGGTGAGGCCACCCCAGAGCAGAGCAGAGCAGAGCAGAGCAGAGCAGAGCAGAGCAGAGCAGAGCGGGACAATCCCCTCCCTTGCCCAGCCGGCGATGCTGTGCCTGATCCCCCCAGACACAGCTGGCCCTCCTGGCTGCCAGGACTGATTCGTATTCAGCTTTCCCTCCCAAGGACCCCAGGACCCTCTCCACAGCTCTGCTTTCCAGCATCTCATTCGCCAGTCTGTCTGTAGATCCAGGGTTGCCCATTCCAGGTGCAGAATCTGGCACTTGCCCTTGTTGAACTTCCTAGGTCTGGTGATTGCCCAATCCTCTGATTTGCCGAGGTCTCTCTGCAGGGCCTCCCTGCCTTCAAGTGAGTCAACAACTCCTCTCCGTTTTGTATCATCTGTGAGCTTGCTTAGTTGCCTTCCACTCCTGCATCCAAGTAATTTATGAAGATGTTGAAGAGCTCAGGGCCAAGGGTGGAGCCCTGCAAAACTCCACTAAGGGACCAGTGCCAGTCTCATGTCACCCTCTGCACCTGACTCACGAGCCAGCTGCTCACCCATCCCATGACACGTTTATCCAGCTGAGATGGACAGTTGTCCATGTGAGATGCACAGTTTGTCCAGAAGGATATTGTGAGAGGCAGTATTGAAAGCTTTACTGAAATCTCAAAAGATTACGTCAAGTGTCTCCCCTTGATCAGCTAGGTGGGTTACTTTGTCATAAAAGCAAATCAGGTTTGATAAGCAGGACTTTCCTCTCATAAAGCTGTGCTGGCTTAGACTGCTCTCTCCTTTTTCCAAATTTTTTGGAGGTTGATTTTTTGTTTGGGTTGGTTGGTTGGTTTAAAAATGCACCACGTACATCCTGCTTCATTCTGCTGCACATCCAGGTGCAGGCTTGACTGTAAATAAGAGCAATACATGCTGCCAGGGAAGGCTTCCTCAAATCTGGTGTACAACCTGTTGTTCTCTGGAAACATGTACTGCTAGACAAGCAATATATAAAACCACATTTTGTCTTGTTTTAGATGCTTTGAAGAAGACCATGTTATGCAGGTAGGAAAACTGAGAATATTGCAGAGTTACATGAGCTGCTGGAGATTATATTTGCCAGCAAGGTAACTCAATATACATCTATTCTGGCACTCAATAATTAAAGAGAGCCCCCCAGCAGTGAATTGCAGGATGATTTCCTCACAGCGGCAGCTCTCCACACTAGAGAGGGGCCAGAACTTTCAGTTGGGCACTCCCAAACACTTGCCTCATCTGTGCAGTCCAGCTTCAAAATGTGAGTGTCAGTTAGCAGTACTGATTTTTCATTTCTCCAAATAGAAATTAACAGAACAGAGGAGATTAGACATCCATCCCTGAAGATGGGGAGTTTCTACTGATTAGCCTAGAAGTGACCAACTTTCTGAAATCAAGACCTTACGCTGCCTCTGATGCTGCCCCTGATCCTGACTAGATAAAATGGTCTGCTCATACAGGATCAAGCCTCAGCCCTAACTAAGTAAAAATCTAGTAAGGACTTTAGCATTTGATCTTTACAAAGCAGAAGCTAACAGTTGACAAATAAAATATTCAGAGCAGTGAAAATTAAACAGTCCTGCAGTCACAAGTGTTGGCACATGGGAAGCTGCCACTAAGCTAATAATGGAATTGTCTACCACAGCAGAGAGGGAGGTCCCAGCATCCCAGAGCAGCCACACATCTGGAGACTGGGAACACTGCCATTAGCAACCTATGTTTAAGTAGCACATTCTTGCTACCTTCCTGCCAGCTGCTCATCTTCTTTCACCACAGGCCAAGGGCAGAGGCCCACAAGCAGTAATGTGGCACTGGGGACAAACTGGAGCAGCTACGTGCAGAAAGGAGGGTCCCTGAGTAGAACCCTGCATACAGCTGCTTTATTCACTTCACAAAATATGGGCAACTGGTTCATTTGTCACACACCTGCATTTGCACATTCAGGACACCAGCCACTTTCACAGGTTCCTTCAGGTGTCTGTGAGGAGTGTAAAGCCCTGGGGGACAACCATTCTTGGCTCACTCCAGCCTGGCCCCGGCACAATTTTCTTGTGTGCAGCAGAGCCACATTGCTTAGGAATGGGAGGAGAATCAGAGCCAGAAACCGGAAGATGAACCAAACATGCAGATATCACTCACAACCGGAGACGGAGAACAATACCCACCAGACAGGTGGGTATGGAGCTTGCACAAGCTATTCACCCATTAATGAATGACAGAGAAAACAAAATCAGGACAGTGGAAACAGCGAGACAGCAAACAGGCTACTCACGAGCAGCTCCCTGCAGAAGAGAGCCCAGGCAGGGATGGGAAGACCAGTGCATAGAATGTACTACAGGAGCCAGCAGCAAGAACATGGATGTATGATACAGTTCTGGGAGGAGAAGCACACTCACATGAAACATCCATCACCACATGCACAGTGCTCCTGGACATGACAGATGAGGCTGATTCACGGCACTCCCCTCAAACTGTGTCCTCCCCTCTGTAGCACAGAGACCCGACAAGAGAGAGCAAGTGCTAAAGAGCAGAAGGGAGATAAAGCACTAAAGAGAAGAGGGACATAAAATGCTGGAGAGGAGATATGCATGAGTGTCCAAACACACACAGGAAAAAGCTTGAGTATAAACAACGGGCAGCTTTCGCACTGAATCACTGCTGCTCTTCCTGAAGAGCCTGCCTCGTACTTGAAAAGACTTTCAAGGTACCAAGCTGTAGAAAGCTGTATCACTGCTGAGCAAGCTGGATAGCATGGCAAACCAAGTGGAAACAGAGCAACCATGCCTCTTAAGGATCCATCCTTTCTTTAGAAGAGCTGTTCATGCTGGCTAAGGGTGGCTAGGAGAAGATCCTGCTCCCAAGAAAGCAAAAGGAAAGGAAATTCCAAGAAGTTCCTTGGCAGCATGTTTCTGTACTCATGACATCCACTGCAAGGAGTGTTTGTTGGCACAGGAGATGTACCATCAGTGTTGACAATGACTACAGCATGGTTAATTAGGCCATCTTCCCTCTGATAATAGAAGAGACCCAAGTGTCTCAGATTCACTGAAGTAGATTTCTGTCCCAAGTGCCCCTTTCAGAACACCTGCGAAAAAAAAAAAAGTCTTAGGATCAATCAGTATCTTGTTCTCCAAGTTTGTGCATGGAATACACCTGGTGCATCCACACAAGCTGCTGTTCAGTCACCCCTGATACTGATTGCTCATAGCAATAGCAGATGAGCACAGGGCTCTCCACTGTAGGTGTATGCTCCAGAAAAATCTAGTCCTCTTTGCCTGCAACTGTAGCAAGAAAATAAAACCTCAGAAAGAATCTGCAGGTTCTTCTATTTAATGTTTCAGTGCTTCCTGGTCAGAGGGATGGTCCTGCACCTATTGGTTTTCCCAGCAAATACAGCTGCTGTCTTCCATGTGTGCAAGGCCTCCAGCAGTAGAATTCAGCTAACAATTTCATCCCTTCAGAGACTTCACTTATTGGGACGGCATCATCTGCCTGTAGAGTAAGGCTATTACATCACGTCTGATTGGGAACATGAGCTTCCAAAAGCCCAGAGCTGCATCAGGTGAGCTTGTTGTTGGCCTTTTGGTAACATTCTTATGAGCTTGCCAGAGCAGGAGTTTGACTCCTGCAGCACGGACTACAGGGAACACACCTGGGATGGATATCTTCAGGACTGGCCAGGTTCTTCCACCGTCAGGAGGAAGGGATGGCTTTTTCCTTGCTCAAGCTATGGATTACTGGGGCCAGGCATAACAGGGAGCCCTTCTGGACATGCTCTCTCCTTAGCACAGGGTGCTGGCCATGGCCAAAATAAAGATTTTTGGCAGCAAGAATGGCATCCTGGCTCATGCATTTCCTCTCTCTTAGGTCCCTTAATGCTCTCCTCTTCTGCTGCCACCTTGGTCTCCTGTCCCTGCTATCTCAAGCAGTTCACATCACAGCAAATTGTGAAGGGCAGGAGACAGGAGGAGGGAGCACTGGGAGGCTCATGCACTCTTACTCCCTTCAGCCATTTCTGGGAAGGTGACACTGGACCACGCATAGCGATGGTGTTAATACCACACAGGGCAGCAGCTCATGAATTCAAATAGCAGCAACACCGACAGTACTCACAAGTCTCAGAAAAGAAAGCTGATGTGGCTTGCTCATTTTTTCCATGACAGGAAACATTTCAGCCTCTGTTATCAGCACAAACATTGTCTGCTCCCATCACGCTGTGCAATTCGCCATGTTCCATGTTGGGACCACATGAATAAAGAATGCCAGAGTGTTACTTTTGCCTTCCGCAGGCTCAAAATGCAACAAAACTCAACCCTCTGTTGTGCTTTGCAGGCTCCAAAGCATTCAGCTGCTCAGTTTATCATGTCACAGCCCATGGATGTATCAACCTTCTAAGTAAAGCAAGCTGGTCATCCAGAGCCAGCTGCTGCAAGGACCACAGGACAGGTCCAGGCCAGGAGCCCTTGGGCCAGTGGTGGCCACCAGCGGTCAGCCAGCCTGCCTCAGCCAGACAAAAATATTCCCTTTTCAATCCAAATACATAACAACTGAGTAAAGATGCAAGGGAGAAGAAGGGCAACCAGCTCTCACAAGTACATACACGGCACTGTCTTCAGCTCCCATTTTTCAATTACTTTTCTGCTTTATGGCCCTTAACACAAGAGGAAAAATGGAGGTGAGCTCTAGAAAGCAATCAGTCTCTCAGCTTCTCATGCATTCATACCAAAGCAGAACTTGGATCAGGGACACCCCCAGGAACTGCTGGAAAACATAACCAAAGCTTTATGAAGAACTGCTTTTACAGGAGGCAGGTTGTTTTGAAAATCACAAGTAAAAAGCACTGAAGTGTAACAAGTTTTTGAAAGGTCAGCAGAAAATTCCTATGGCATTTTAGACACAATAAAATCCTATGATTTCAAAATGTTAATCAGGAATACCACAAGGAAGCTTTACCGGAAATCACAAGTGAATCCTAGGGACTTTGACCTAAGCTGGAATCTGGCTACTTCAAATCTTGCTGCAGAAAGGTTCATGGCCCTGAAATCAACAGAAAGGACACAGCAATAAAGTACATGTAAGAATAAGACCCATTGGGTCTTATTGGCCCTAAATCTGATTTAATAAAACCAGGATAAGATAGGATGTTAGCCTTGGCTTCCATGGTTCTGAGCTGTCTCTCAGATAGTATCTGTAGTAGAGGAGCTGTACTCTAAAATTAGACAATGGATTAGCTAGGTTTTTCAAGGATCAAATTCTCTGTATACTTCTCACTAAAAGCTGACTCAAACAGCCTTCTCTTTAGTGACTGTACAGTTAGATTTTGAGGCATTGTGTACTTGCTTTGGGCCAAATTGCTACCATTCTGCTCTTTACTTCAAGTGAAGGTTTTCGGGGGAAATAGCGGTTGCAGTAATGAGCCATCCCTGGGGCCCCAACAGCACAAGCTGTAGTTCACTCTGTCATACCATTCCAGGTTTCCTTCTAACCCACATTACACACAGACAGAGGTTTCATCAGCTGTAATTTCACTTCATGCAGAAGGTGATTGTCTCTCACGCATGCAGCACCAGCCTGCACAATGGCTCAACAGCCCCTGGCTCTGGCCTTCAGTCCTGGGCTGTCACAGGTATCAGATATTTGTGTGCATGAATGAGGTACACAGTTATCCCAAACCTGGTATTTGTATGCGCAACTTGGAAATATAAAATCAAAAGATTTTTATAAAAACTTGGTCATCAAAACATGAAAGCAAAAGAATATATGGGTAGAAATCTAATTTAAAATGACAACCAATGCATGTTTTTCTATGGCTATCAGTTACCTACATAGGCCTTCAAAAACACTCAGAATAGAGAAGGGATGTCCCATGGTTTTTCTTTTCACCCCAAGACAGCCTAAAGTGGCGGTTTGGTCATTTGCTTTCCAGAGTTTCTCAGGTTATGATGTAAGGAGACAAAAGACATCTATGAATGATCCCTGCCTCTCTGCCTTTATATACTTCATCCCTCTCCCCATTACGTGCTTTTTTTACCTTTCCTCATGACTGACTCCCTGCTATGCCAGTCCCGGTTTTCCTCTCAGATGGCAAACATCCATCTCTTGGCTGCACTCACTTGCAGGAGGCAACAAGCCTGCTGCCTCACTCCCCACAGCACTGAAACAAGTGACATGAGACTAAACTTCACTATAACCACAAATGTACTTAATCCACTGAGAAGTGAGGGGCCACGCTTGCATGATAGGCTGCTTGCAGAAGTCTCAAACTTGGGGTAAAACAGAGCACCAATTTTAGGTGTATGTTATGTGGGAGATGGAGGCCATTCATTCCGCTCTTAGAGGCACATGAACACAGAAAAAGTGTTAGACCCAGCATTAGTAGCTGATCACTGCCATGATGGGAGAGATTTATCCTGTAGCACCAGATATTAAAGTCTTTACAGAGTATGCCACCTGCTCAATAAACCCAAGATCAGCAGACACAGATACACCTGTGGAGATGATAAATAAAGCCCAATAAAAACACAAAGACACCCTGAATTTCCACCATGAGACCTAGACCCAGGATGGAGGCTGTGTTCTATGTGCCCCACAGTCAGCACTACCCTTTTGTCCTGTGAGGGCTGCTCACCTCAGTAACCCAGCACCCTCTGGAGAGCCGTGAGTTCTCTCACCAGGCCACAGCAAAGGCCAGCAGAGAGCACCAAGCCTAAGCCTACGAGTCTGAAGTTATTTGAAGACGAAAGCACACACAGAAAAACCTCCCATTTAAAACATGGGTTATAAAAGCCAAGCAGTTGTGCGCAGCACTGTGATCAAATGCCATCCTTATTCCATCACAGCTTGAAATAGATTGGGTAACAGGCAAACAACTGTAAAAATCTCAAGCTGCTGCCAATGACCACACAGCAGGCAGCGGCACCGTGCTGCTCCCCTTCCAGCACCGTGGCCTTTGGCCAAGAAAAGCCTCCATTATGCTTCAGGAACACACTGACTGCCGGTACATCCAGAGGAGCCTTGCTGGTGAACTACACATTGCAAAGGCTCCACAGGCCCCAGCACCACAGGCTGAGCATGCCCAGACCTTCAGAGTACCCTCAGCTAACAGGACATGGGCAAAAATGCCCTTATTTAGTTTACCCAATCCACAGGACAAAAGCTAGGCACATGATTCATGGTCTTCCCAGATCTTCTGAACCCCCTCTGTCAAGCCGAGGTAGTTCTCCTATTTTAGCTGCTGGAGGCTGAGGCTTTGTACCAAGCCCCAGGAGCTCAGTACATTCTGTTCAGAGTGCCAAAGGCACTGAATAACCACTTGCATTTGCATTTGCCTAAACATAGCCTAAACATATTGCAAACAAATAGCAGGAATAAGTTTAGCTCTTGAGGCATAATTAAAAGCTGAAAACACCCATCAATAATTTGGTCCTTTTCCAGAAAGACCAGAAAATGCCAATAAGAATAAGAATAATTGAAATGGTATTTTTGTACTGCAGCAAAAAACAGAGAATAAAAATGCCGAGATGTTTGCCAAGAACTTTAAAACCTATTTTTAACCAGTCAGTACATTTTATGAGCTTATCTGTGGATAAGATAAGCTGCTAAATACCATTTCTGGGGTTTAGACTTTTTGCTGTAGGCATGTGCAGTCTCTGTCGCTGCCCGAGGCTGGCTGCTTTCCTCTGTAGCCGCAGCAGGATCACAGAGGTAGCCAGCCTCCAGCAGAGCTGCTGCATTATGAATCAGATCATGCTCACCAAGGAAAGGAGGCTGGAGTGTCGAGGGTGGGCTTCAGAGAGCCAGGAGGCTCGGGGTGCTATTCCTGGCAGCTCCAGCGATTCGCTGTGTGACCTTGTGCGAGTGACTTAACCACGGCACGGATCCGCTCCCGGCCGCCGGCGCACCGCAGTGCTGCAAACCCCTGGGCGCTCACTCCGGGAGGGAGACACAGAATGGCACTGTCTGAAAAAGAGAGGAAACGATGCAGTGCATGAGGATGCAATCACACTGCTGATTTCAAAGGCAGCTTGGACTGTGTTTGGAACAAAGGCTCTAACCCACGTAATAAAAGACAAAGAAAGAGTTGAGAAAAGGAGCAGCATCCCCTTCGTCATTTTACCCTTCTGGGCATTGAATGAGGCAGATATTACCGCAATCGAACGCCTGTGAGATGTCTGGATGCTGCTATACCTGATGAGATTCATCCTCCCCACATCCCTGCATGAGGGGAGGAGGAGGCTGAGCCCTGTTTGGTCTGGAGCTGGTGTACAGAACACTCCCACAGCTAAAGACGGCCCCTGTCGCAGTACGTGCGATGTGCACCAGCGAGGTTTTACTGCAGCTCCGCCTGGTAACAGCACAGGACACAGCCCAGCAGTGCCAGAGAAACCCCCGCTCACAACTGCGTGAGCTCAGCCGGCAGCGGCCGGAGCGAAGGGCGCGGGCAATGCCGGCCCGCGAGGCAGGGCGGACCTCGGCTGGGCTGCCGAGCCACCAGCAGTTCCACTGAAACCTCCTCACCGTGCCAGCCAGCCGGCCACTCGCTCACCGGCACACCCTGCAGCGCCTGCCATCGCCTCTGCCACGGGCACGCACCGGCCTCTGCCGGGGAGCACCGGGGGGGGGGCAGGCGACAGTGCTTGGGCCGTGCCCGGGCCGAGCCCAGGGCTCCTGGGCTCTGCCGACAGCGCAGGGGCTGCTACAGCGGCCAGGCCCGCTGCCTCCCCATCCAACAGCAGCGCCTGCAGCCGCGCTCACCCTCAGTTTCTGTCCAGTTGTACAAGATTGCTCCCTCCCCATCCAACAACAGCGCCTGCAGCCGCGCTCACCCTCAGTTTCTGTCCTGTTGTACAAGATTGCTCCCTCCCCATCCAACAACAGCGCCTGGCAGTCACACTCACTCTCAGTTTCTGTCCAGTTATACAAGATTGCTTCGCCTGCTGCCTAAAGCCCACATCCAGCTCTGGGTGACTTCAGAGAGCCATGAGCTCTGCTGCTGCACCACAGCAGATTTCATTCCTCTGTAACAGAAGGCTCCAATTTGCACATCTTACCCCCACATCCATACTTCAGGATCAGAACACACCACAGATCACACCTGGAAACTGCCTATTTAATCCTAGAGATTTTTTGCAACCTAAACAATTCTATGGGTCTCTAAGACTGCTCTGCCTGGAACGCAGGCCTCCGCCTCCACTGCAATAAATGGGAGTTTCCACGGAGGAGAAACCAGTCACCACCTGCTGTGTTTTGGGGTTGGGGTTGGTTGTTTTGTACCTACATTCACAAGCCCATTGTCATCAGTTACCTATGTCTGTCAAAGCTGTTTTTCCAAACAGTGCCAGCCACAGCAGCAGAGAATACGACTGCCGTCCGATTGCCACATCCAGTTTCAAAGCCCAGGCAGATCCTAGATTGCATCCTGCAGCCTGGATTCACAGCTCCACCTCAACATGCCACTGCATGCTTCATTGGAATGAGCTGCCTCCTCTTCCTGTGCAGCACATAATCTCACACTTGCTGTTCCCACTCCTTTGCCTCTAGGTTAGCCGAACCTTTGCTGAGCAGAAATACTGCAATTCCAAGGAGAGCAACAGCGACAGGTCACTTCAAACAGTGACAGTAGCCTTGACTGCTAACACATGGCGTAGCAAGGCTGTTGAGCAGGGACTGTCATTAACATTTTACAGACAGGAGAATAAACCCCTTCAGAAGGCAAGGATGCAAACGGGCACTTTCCAAGTGAACACATTAGCTGCTTTTGAATGCCAATAATCACTTGCGTTTGCTCTCCATTTACCACCTTAATCCCACTCAAGCACGTGTCAGTGACTCACTCTCCCCTCTGCCCCTGAACAGCCACAGATCTTCTCATCTCACCCCTTGATCAGTCACTGAACACCTTGTTAGTGGACAAGCTTTCTGATAAATGAGTTACACAATTAACTCAATTTGAATAAACTGTGTAGCTTACCCAGACTGAGGTGGTGCACAAAGGGGCCACCTATCTGAAGCCCTGCTCTGACATACACTATTCACTGAATCCATCTTTGTTTTTTAATAGTTTTAAGTGTTCCTTCATTTTAGTGTACATTTTCCTTAATAAATTTATCTTCAATATAGAAAGAGGTGCTTCTACAAAGACCTTTTCTACTGTTGTGCTGAAGCTATGGAGGAATTCGGGCAAAGATATCCTTTTAAGTGTATTCCAAACGCTGAGCCCCACCTTGTCCTGCAGAAGCACCTGACAAGTGACATTAGTCAATGCTGCTCTATGCTCCATCACTGTCCATTTGCAAGAGCTGGAAATGCTCCCTGGACAATATGGGATGCAACAGGGCAGCAGTCACTAGGGCAGCAGAGAAATGAACATGGACACTTGTGTCCACCTAGCTGGGTGGGGGTACATTTGTACACTCTTTTTTTTAACAGCAGATAAGTCTATGGCTACAAATAAAAAACTAGCTTTTCAGGTGGCAGCTGTTAGGGAGCTGGCAGTGAAGCACAGCCTGTTTCTGTGGCCAACACCTGCTTGTTGATGACAGAAAGGCACAACCAGATGATGCAGCTGCTGCAGGACAAGTCTGATCAATGCAGCTTTGCACTCAGTGAACAAACCACCCATGCACAGACACCTCCTGTTGCCCACATGCCTGCTTTGCGTTTGTCCAGCGCTCTGTCCCACAGGGCTGATCTCTGGGGAGATCCCACAGCCTCTGGAAGCACAAATAACCACCACAGGTCACTGCCACTGGTCCTGCTGATGTCAGGCTGGTCAGGGCAAACAGCTGACTGAAAGGTGCTTTACTTTGACTTAATAGACCGGTCAACTGGGGTTGAAACTACTCAAAGGTAGAAAATAGACAAAGCCAACTAAAACCAAGTTATCCTTGCTTATGTAAAACATCAGTTGTTCCCAGTCACATGGCTGACAACAGCTGGCCTGTCTCCATAAGCAGGGACTATTGCAGAGGCTCTCCAGAACTAGCCTGGCAAACTGGAGGTTTGGGGTTGTGCAAACTGACTCACACTTCAGAGTGAGCAGAGATCTGTTCTGACTTTTTGATAGTGGAAATAAAGCAAAGCTTCACAAGGAAAGATGTTATGGGCCACATGTGACATTAGCAAGTGGAACGTGTGCCAGCCTGGGAGGAACATCCCAGTGCACAGTGGAGACCCAGGGCTCCCCTCACTGCTTCCAACACCTTTCTGTGTCAGCACAGCCCTGTGGCAGGGCAGGAAGGGTTCTGTGGCAGGGCAGGATGACTCTGCTTGCAGCTCGAATGGCAACACTGGGACTTTCTCCATACTGAGAGGTGAAACAACTTACATCAATTGGTGTAATGCATTTCTATACACTTCTGTTACAGAAGTCTACTGTGCAGTGTCTCCTGCGCTGTCCAAAGACAAAGTTGTTGCCAAGATGCAGATTCAAATTACCTCCAAGTAAAAATAAATATCAGTCACTGCTTTACAAATCAAATTCATGTGAAGAAGCCAAACTCTACATGCAAAATTACATCACTCCAGATTCACAACCAGATCTTGTACATAAGCAGACCAAGCTTGCTCAATCTTGGATTCGTGCCTCTTTCAGTGTTTTTCTAGTCTTGCCATGCTCATCCTAAGCCCTGGACCCAGGGGAGCAATGTTTCTGCTGCGCTGCAATCACAGGCATAGTGTGGTGTTTCCCTCGTGTTTCTGCTCTCTCTCCCTGCATGTACAAGGGTGTTGCAGATGCAGGGTTTGGAAAAGCCCTACCTGCTTCAGGGCTTCACCTCTCAGCTGTCTCCGTGGCTTATTGCACTGCCAGGCTACAACTGTTCCACCTGTATTTGTTGTGCCAGGAGTCTATCTCAAATGGAAGTATCTGAATTTGTGAAAAATAAATCAGGTAGTTTTAAGAACAGGGAATAAGATAGTGCTTTAATTAGACAAACATTAACCACTGCAGCTTCAGCAGAAGGTTTGGCAGATGAGGAACCAGCAAGCCACAGAGGAAAAAAGCCCAGAAAGAAGTACTGTGGAACGACTGTACTGCACACACAATGCAAACTCTGCCCTGAGGAATTATGTCAGAACAAGGTTAACTATTTCACTGGGACTAATACTTCCCATTTAATTTATTTTTATAAATCAATCTGCATAATGTATGCTGGCATCCTTTATGTTTCAGTTTTGCTTACAGTAATAAAACTAACTCTGCAAATCATCCTTGGCTATACGTTATTTTTACATCCAAAAGCACTGAATGATAGAAGCTTGGCAGGACAGATCTGACTAAGAGAAAGAAAAAGCATTGTAATTCCCAAACATAGCAGAACAAGCCTGTTTTTAAAGCAGTAGGATGAAAATTATTCAGCCTACAGTTAAAATTAGAAGTATGGTGAGATTGAGACTGCAAGAGAAGTACTGAATTAAATGTGTTTTTACTTGACTCCAACAAGCTTTTTTTATTAGTCTCTGGTAAATGAAATACTAGCAACTTTAAAAGCCTGTGAAAGAGTCAAATCCACAAGGTGTTTCATGGAGCAAATGCCCCCTGCCATTGTCACCACTTCAGGAAAGCCAGCGGTGACAGAGCACGGGAGCCACACGGGGCAGAGGCCATGGGTCTGGCTCCCTGTGACTCGCAGTCACTCATCCTCTGCCTCCAGTGCTGGCATGGGAGGACAAGGCAAGGCCGGGATAAAAAGAGAAGTGGCAGCACTGTGCCACACCCGGGACTCCTGTCCAAAGCCTGTGCAGATGCCTTTGCCTCCTCCTGTTCACTGAATCATCATGGTGGTTTCCCCAAGGCCCCCTGGCCCTCCCAGCACCCAGTCCCAGCTGAGTGGGGAGAGGCTGTGGGCAGCCACGGCCCCATCTCCCAGCCCTGCAGCAGCACCTGCGGCGCTCAACAACCAAAGCCTTGCTGGGTCAAACCCTGACGCTGCCTGCACAGGCAGGGGGCACCTGGCTCAGGGCCACCCTGACACCACTGTCTGTATCTTCTGCTGCTTCGCTGCGCTCAAGAGACAGACACAAAGTACTTCTGGAGCCTCTTATAATGAATAATTACTGAATCTCACCCCAAATACATGCATATGTATATGTATATGTATATGTATATGTATATGTATATGTATATGTATATGTATATGTATATGTATATGTATATGTATATGTATATACTTTCAAAAGACATAAAGAAACATAAACCCCACGAACACTTTGAATGCTAAATGAAAAAAAAATCATTAACTGGAAGAGTTCACTAATCCAAATAACCAAATCAGGATATTCCCATTCCCCTCCTCCCAGATACACTATTTACAGCCACCAGGAATGTGTCAGTGCTCAGCATTCCGACCCACTGCCTCTACAGGCTTTTCCTTTCTCCAGCAGGAAATCCTCCAGCTGGCCCTACTTCATTCTGTAGCACATTTTAAATTCAGCTTCTTTGTATCAATTGAATGTAGGTATCATGCAGGCATTTGGTACCTACATGTGGGTGTTCCTCCTGGTGAGGTCTCCTTACTTTCAATTTCCTTATCAGCAAATTATAGAAAAAAAAAAAAAAGAGTAACTCCTTCAGTGATTTTTCTGCCTTTCTGCAACATACACATACACACAATTCTTAAAGAAATGTAGAAAACAACAGCCACTAAAGGACTCTGCACCTCCCAACTTGGATTGACCAAGTCCTGCCTAAGTTTATGTTGAAGGCTTTGCTCAAGTAAGTGTTGTAGATTTCTTCTTAACAGGAAAATTTTTGATTTCCCCAAGCCTTTCTGCTTAGAATCAAAATTATTTGCAAGTTGGTGTCATATAAAACCATGGGCCAAATGTTACCCTGGACATGGATTCTGTGGAAATGTAAGCAAATGCATATTGTGTCTCTCAAGTTTTCTTGGGGCAGCACCATGCTCGTGATGGGCACTGGGCTTTCAGGTGTAAGGGGCATGATTCTGAGGGCAGAGGGCCTCAGGTTCTGTGCCAGGGACAGAAAGGAGGCACAGATTATGGGTGAGCAGGAAAACTGAACCCTCAGTTTGGCCGTGGGTAGAGCTCGAGGGGGTGAATCACTCTTGTTTCAGAAGCAGTACCCTTAGCCTGGGGCTAAAAGAAGCAAAATATGCAGTAAGGTAGGACACCTGCTAGGCAGAGTATCCTCATTGGGTTTGGTTTGGTTTGGTTTGTTTGTTGTGGATTTTTTGATGCTCTACAGCTATTACCACTAAATAGCAGAGCCTGTGACAATACAGAGAATATAATTGCTTTGCTCAAAGAACATTTTCACCAAACAAGAATGGACATGTTGGGTTGTTTTAATTCCTGGTCTAGTTGGGCATGTCTTATCTCTGTCTCAAAAAAATGGAAATGCATAAGGAAGGCAGCCTGTTGTCTTTTCTTGAACACAATTCCCACCACAGGATAGGATTGTTGGCAAGATGTGGTATCAGTACAGGGAAACTTAGTACTGCCAGCTGAATAGATCTGTCAAATTCCTTTCTGCAAAATGTTATGTCTACAGCTACTAGAAATAGCACAGCTGAGTGATAAAACTTAAACAAGTGTGAAAAAATATTTGCTTTATTTTCAATTCTGTCTTCCTTGTGAACCTGACAGCATTTTGTTTTCCCAAAGTCATGTTTCATGTGCCCAAGGACTGTACTCTTCCACTCCCTACACCTGTGTTCTCATAAAAAGTAGCAGTGCTTAAACAGATTCTGCAGCAGCTTGTACAGTACTGAGAAGGTAGGCTTGTTGGACATTTTAATTTAAAAAGAAATAGGAATAAAATAACTTTATATAAGAATATTTCCCTTAAAACACTAAAATGCTCTTTAATGTCTGCTTGATGAGGCCTGGCCCTACAAAGACTGAATTCTCACATTGCCAGAACCTTCCTTCCATGAATAGGCACTGACTTCATGTACTACTTTAGGATCAGAGGATCTTAGAGGACACTATTTTTACCTATATGAAGAACAAACATGTCTAAAACACGTTATCCCTCCAGCTGGGGCTGCACATACTTTAAAGCCATTCTAATAAATGTGTAATTAATGTGTATATTACTCAGCAAATGGTAAACAGGAAGTGTTGCAGTAACTCTCCTGTCACTGATTTTAATACTGTACCAAAATATGCCACTGTAAATTAACTAGTACATTATGGAGCGTCATAAATAATTAAAACTAAAATTATAACTGGCAAAATGAATGAAGCAAGAACATTTTGTAACCCAGTGTTCTTCCTACTCGAGTTCATCATTTTCTAATTTGAGTAAAACACTAAATCTGATTCTGTCTGAGCACAAAAAGGAATTTGTTCATATAATTTACTAATTTGGAAAGTAGCTTGGTTGGAAAGAAATTCAAGCATGTTAAAACCTCCACTAAGGCATTCTCTGATAGAATATCTGTCTACACGCCACACAACCAAAACTGCTCTCTTGTCATCATTCCCAGGTCCTGAGGTGAAGCTAAAGGAAGCACATCACAGCCAGTGAGAACCACCCAGGACAAAACTCTGCTGCCAGTGGTGGCACACCAAGCCCCCAGAAGGAACCCATCCTACCTGGTCTCAGAGGATGCAGGAAAGAGATGGGCTCCTCCAGGCACCCCAGCCGACAGCAGGTGAATGAGCAGGACCTCTCTGTGTTCCAGGGGCCAGGCTCTCCCACAGCAACTCCTGCTGAGCAGCACCACGGGCAAGCACCACTGCTGAGCGCAGGGCAGAGGCAGGAGAAATAGGTTCTGCTTGGGCACATGGAGTTAGAGCTCTTCAGCTTTTGACATCTAGAGGTGAGAACAGACAGGTGAACAGCACAGCAGTGACATTACTGTATCTTTTACAGGGATTTTTAAAGCAGACCAAAGGTGCCTTTATGCAAGTTGGTAGAACTTGCTGCTTGCTCCATTACTTCAATCAATAGGAAGTGGCAATTTGTTTTTGCAAAAGATTTCTATTGTTCTGTATTGTTTTGCTTTTTAATTTTCATTATTTGGTTTCACTGAAATAGCAGGTCTCTTTTTTTAGACAGACATAAAAGAGTCTGACAGACAATGTCCGCTGCTTCATTGTTTCCAGGGGGATTCCATATTCTGCTTCTTTACTCCTCTCACCTTCCTGCTCTGTCTTCCCTGAAATACCATGGAACCTCCCACATGCCCATTTTTTTTAATTTGCTGGTGTTTATTTACTGGATAAAAAACTACACCAATTAATCTGTTTATGCTTCCTGAGCTCGCCCTGACGTTCATTGGAACAGAGCACCATTCCTACCAACACAGCAGGGCCAGACCTTGCATGTCATCCTGACCATGCAGCCCCATACCCCTCCAGAGCAGTGAGAAGAATGCTGAGGGGTGCTGGCCCCAGGATGACCTCTCAGGGAGAAATCCCTATGGAGTTTGAGCTCTGACCTTGTGTCTGTAGCCTCCAGGAAGGGGGTTCCTCCATCTCTGGAGCCCACCACAGCACGGAAGGATCTTTAGTGGCAGTGCCTTGGGTGGGTCCATGGGCAACCCTGGGCTGCTGGCTGGCTGGTGGGCTGCACCCATTGCCCCACCAGTGGGAAAGGGGAGAGGCAGAAGGGAAAAAGCTTCTCTCTGCATAAGCCTGACTTGGGCAGTTACACTGCAGCAAATGGAAATCTCAGAGAACAATCTCCCTGCTCAGAGGGTAAGGCAGTTCCCCCTGGCACAGCGGGGGCAGGCACAGCACTGAGAACATCCCAGGAGAGAAGCTTATTTAGAACTGCCCTCTGACAGTGGTAAAAAGGATCCTCCACCCATCTGTCCTGCCCACCCTGGCTATGGCACCCTCCCTGGGAGGCTGAGCAGGGGACACACAGCCTGTTCCCAGTACAGACGGCCCACAGACCACCCCAGGGAGCCTTGGGACCATGTGAGGAGCTTCATCAGACACTGGGAGATGCTGGAGAGAATGGGATGCTTCTGCCAGGATTCACTTCCCCAGGAGATCCCGAGTCCTGGACAGAGCTGTGTAGCTGAGATTGTAATACCACTCTCCTGTGGACAAGGACACCAGGGGGTTGTGCTGGGTATAAGTAAGGACAGTTTCTAGTTCTCATGTTTTTATAATAATGATGGATTACTCCTGTTCTTGCTAATCTGCCAGGACAGAACAGCTGACATAAGACTCCTCCAAGCAGCAACGGGTGTCCTCAGCTGCAGGAGCAGTTGTTAAGCACACAGTTAACTCCCACAGACCAACTATTTCCTTCTTTTTTTTAATAACCATCTCTTTAGGCAAGTGTCTCCTGGTATTTTAAAAACTCGTTTTAATCAATTTAAAATTAATAACAAAGCAGCCAAATCCTTAGGGCCTGAAAGCTCCAATCTCTGCCACTCTGGAAGTGATGAGTCAGCTCCAGCGTGGCGGCCATGGAGCAGCTGAGGGCCGCCCATGAGAGCTGAATTAGGTCACTCGGTTTGCTATTCACGGAACGGTGGCTGTCTCTGCCATTCTGAGAGAGCTGCTGCACTCCAAGGACACTGCCACAGCACTCTGCAGCTGCTGCTGCTGCTGCCGTGGCTCTGTCGTGCGTACTCACCAGGCAGAAGCACCACGACAGAGCCTCTCCAAGAGCAGGGGAAGGGCAGTGGCTGCAGGACACAGCACACACAGAGTCCTGTCCTGCTCCCTGGTGTCTGCACGGTGTCTCCTCAGGTTCCTGCCCTGCTCACCAACCCATGCTCTGCTCAGGCTAGGAACAGGGAGCAGCAATGCCCAGAGCCAGAGTTCTGGCTCCAGCCTCCACCCAAAGCATGGCTCACCCCCAGGCCCGGCTCCCCAAGGGAACAGATGCTCCTGGGTACTGGAGCAGCCCCACTGCACTCCCTCACTAATTGTCTGTGTCTGACAGCCATGCCAAGGAACCAACAGGCAGCTCCTATGGCAGCTCCCTGCAGAACACCCACAGCACAGGCTTTCCATGCTCCTGGCAGGTTTTCTCACGCCAGTCATTCCGGAACTAGCTCAAGCACAAGTGTTTTATGACCTGGGAAGATGAAGAGAACAGCCATCAGAAGCTGCAGGACCAAACTCACTGGAGTCCATTTCCTGCTCTGGCAAATACCCTGTTCCTCACAACCGCCTCAGAAGGGTCCGGGCACTTCAGGGACTTGCAGCTCCAGCATTCCTGTTTACCAGCTGCCCGAACTCCCAAGTGCCTGTGTTTCTGCAACTACAGTCTCCAGAGATCCAGAAAAAGATCTTCTCAACACCCTGGGAAGCACATCTGTCCTGATGCTGCAGGGCAGTCCAGTGTCCATGTCCTGCTTAAGCCTCTCATATTCAAGGAGTGGTTTTGTCCCTGCCAGAGGCGCACAACATGACAAAATGACTGCCTGCTCACCTATTAATATTCAGCTGTGATGAAAGATTTTGGCTCACATCCTCATTTGTTCACTGAAGAGAAATCAAAAGGAACCAAAATGGTTGAACATTTTTTAAATTCCACTTCCCTGGACAGCTGCAGTGACAGACGTAGTGCAATGGCAAATGATAGAATAGCTCTCTAAAATTTAGTTGTAAGATTTTGAAAGACCTTCCTCTAATGTTCCAGACAGAGCATAACAGGCATTCCTGAGACAAATAACAGATTTATTAAACAAAAAAAACCAAGCAAAGCTTTCTTTAAGAGAACACAATGACAATTTCTGTGCAATCTCTGCAGGACATGTGTAAGGGCACCCCACAGATGCTCCCCGCTGAGGCCTTCTGGGCACCCCACCTGTCCCTACCCTCCTGCTGGTCAGCACAAAGCCTCTGAAGAAGACTGAAATTCAAACTCAGATTTTGTAGTGAAGCAACAAAACAATATTCAGTGCTTTAATGACAAAATCTGTTATGAGCGTCACCATTTTGGTTCCCAACTCCAGTTCTTTTCTGACTACTTCAGTGCTTGGACAAGAGTTTTGACTAAACCAGTCTCTTGCTGATAAGATCATGGGCACCTAAGAACAAAACTGAATCTACTTCTAGTTACTTCTGTGGAAGAAAAAGATGGTCTTAAATTTCTGATATGTGTGTGTGGCCTGTGAGACACGGTTCTTGCTAAATGAAAAGTATGAACACTACATCTTCAAAGCTCATTTTTATCTGTTTCTATTTGTTCAATATTTTCAAGGGTAACACATGGAGGAAAAATGAAGTGACAAATAACAGATGATTTTGAAATGTTAGCTTTGGTAGCACAAAGTGAAAATACAAATGTATTCTTGCATGAGCAAAGCAAAACAAAAAGGGTGGTTATCCCCACCACATCCTGAAACTTAACCAGCTACTTTGTTCAGAAATGGCATTGCCTTTATTCAGCACAGCTAAGGCATTAGCTTAAATCTGCAGCACATTTCCAGTATACTTAACTTACAGCAACTTCCACCGTGAGCCTGAGACTACATTAAAGGGTGCTAATGATTACAGTGCACATACTAGATCAAGCAGATTCTGCAGCAATATTTTAACTTTCATCTAGATTAAATTTAAATTATGATTTACACCACTCTGCTAAAAAACAGGGAAAGAGGTGCCATAAGTCTAGCGGTAGGCACGCATATCTTCACATATTCTTTTCTACTTTTATCTTGTCGTTGAATTTAACAAACTTCCAAGTGCAAGTAGATTGAAGCTCCATCTAGTGCCAGGGGCCGGGAAGTAACTGGGAGATTTTCACTCCAAAACCAGCAAACATTCTCAGAGAACTAGGGAGGAGCAGTAGCCAGCCTGGCAGCCCGGAGCTGTCGCACGCCAGGGAGGGAGAACACTGTGGAATTGCTCTGATGGTGTATAAAGGCTTCATTTAAAAGCTGCAGTACCTCAGGCCGAGCAGAGACACGGCCCAGCACGGCGAGAGGGGTCCCACCAGCGGTGCTCCATCACCAGCACGTTCTGCACGGCTCCTCTCTTCGGAGCCAGGGAACCAGGATGCCGCTGGTGCACCTGGTAATATCTATCCTGCTAATATCTATCCAAATTCACCCTGCTAACATCTATCCAAAACCAGCCCATCAATGGCTCTGAAATGCCCTTGCTGTTTAATACACGGCTTGAGCACTTGCAAGTTACCACTGTCTCCTCCACAAATGGTAGCACAGAAAATGGGTGTCTATTACCAACACACAAAATAGTCTAGCTGGTGCTAAGGTTCCCTCCCTCTCTTTTTCTGTGTTTTTTCTTCCAATGGCAAGTTCTAGAACTGCACCTGTTCCTCGCTCTGTAACAAAGCCATGCTGCATGTCCCAACTCCTGTAAGCACACACTACTCTAACCCAAAATGAGGAGGCTTGTGTAGCAGAGGACAGCTGTTCAGACACTTCAGTCAAAGCAGTAACATGGGAAGGTTTTTTTTACATGCAGAAGTCATGTTTCTTCATTTAAGAAAAGTAGTCTTCATTGTGCATTTTAGATTTGAGTTTCAAAGAAAATTGAAATGGGAGGAATCCTTTCAGTGTCCTAGTTAAATGTAACCCACCCAAGACATAAAGCTTTAAAAAGCACTGTGCCAACTTGGACACAGAGTACAGACAAACTGCATTAGATGCACCTGTCCCACATTTGTCTTCACATAACCTGAGCACATACTGGGAGCTCCACCATTCCAAACACCCGGGACCAAACCACGCATGTCAGCGGCTGCAGACACCCCAACACCAACCGAGGATGTGGTGCAAGCGCCACTGATGCATGAGGATGTCAGCAATACAGACAGTACTGCCAGGTGAGGATGGAGAATTACACAGCAGATGACTGCACTCTTCCTCATAGTGCCACCACCATGACTCTGCTCGCAGTTGTGCAAAGGCTGATGGCAAAACCTCAGTGTCTGCTCCAAACCAGCGCCCTGCCGGAGATCCAACACCTCCTCCAGACACTTACTGTGCAGTCACAGCAGTGGTGCTGGGGGACAGCCCGTCCGTGCCATGGGGGCACATGCAAGATCACCATCTACTGAAGCACCACCAGGTCCCTGGGGATGCCAGACGAGCTCGGGCTGGAGGAGCTGCCCCAGCCCCACTGGCCTCGGCAGCGACTGCGCCAAGCCTGCCACACGCTCACCTTCCACCATCAACAGCTTGGGTGAGAGACAGAATGATTTATTGTCTTTTGAGAGGCATTTAGAAAGAAGAGAAAACGTTCTAAATGAAACCACATCATTCTTAGGCTACTTTCCCCTTTATTCATTTCTGCTTTTCCCCATTCCTCCCATTTTTATATTCTTAATGTTTCCTTTCACTCGTACCAGAGTAGCTGCTTTACAGTTGCACAGTATTAGACTTTCAGACTGAATACACCTCTTCTAAGATTATATAGACAACCTTGAGCAGAACAATTTTCTTATACTTTGTTCCTCAAAAACGTGGTATTTGAGTAGATGCAATTGAGAGAAAAGCACACCACCTATGGCAGCAATAGTTCTCTCCATGATGAAACTAAGTAGTACTCAAACTACCAAAAATTCACACCAAAATACTTTGAGTATTAAATATACACTTGCTCTTCCTTGGCAAGCTAACAGCAGGCAAGTTGAGTCCTGCGTATAGCTAGGATCAAGTTTTTTGTGGCTAAAGAAAAATTTGGTATAAGGTTAGAATGGTGTCATTTTGCTGGGAAAATGTGGCTTTTTAGACTTCAGATTGACTATTAAATGCTTTTGAAGACAGCAAATGTTTTAGGTAGAAATTGTGTATCACAGATAAATTTATGTATCTGTCATTCAAAAAATCCTTTGGATTTTTAACATGTAACAAGCATTAACAGCAAAATCATTTGTGATCAGAGGTGGAAACAGCACGCAGACAAACATAAATACAGATGCTACTAGTGAAAGCAAGTTGAATGAAGAAAATAATGCCCTGAACAAAGCTCCAGAGCTCCCCAGCTGCATCATGCGAGTGACTGAACGTGCAGCAGAAAGTGGTGCAGAAACAATCACTTACACTAACTGTGAGCTAGGAAAACAGAACTGTCAGGCCTGTCACCAAGACCCAGCCTTGGTGTCACCAAGACACGGCCGGAGGACGCTGCTCCCGGGATGGTGTCCCCCAGGAGAGGGTCCCCATGTTCCTGCCATGCACCAGAACCCAACACCACAGCAGCAACTGAACTTCTTAAGGCATGCTACCACAGAGAAAATATGCAGATCAGCTATTAAAAAGCTTAATTTTTTCTACCAGTCACATGTGAGAGAGAAAAAACCAAGCAGATGAAGCCTGTAGGAAGTTAAATGTTCTCTTTCATCTCCTATCACTTTTCACTGCAGTAAGTGAAATGTGCACAGGGGTCACAGGTTCAGACTTCACACCACAGTAAGATTGTTAACTGTCCCTGTTAAACCACACTGCACAAATATCCATTAAAAAAATGACTGTGTCAAGAGCCTGTGCTTGCTGTGCTTCATTTTCCACTTTTTTGCTTTCCCTCCCTCTAACTTTGTGCTCCTCCAACCCTCTTATTGCATTTCTTAGCCTTAGTTTTGGCTTTTAAGATTAACTGCCCCACAACCTTTCACCCACTGCAACAGCTAGTTGCCAGAGACATGTGATGAGTCACCACGAGTTTGGGAAAAATAACATAAAGACCTTAGACTGAGTATGTTCCCACCTTCCCAACACTGTGTCAAGCTATCTACAAACAATAGATTTCACATTTTGATACCCTTACTTCATAACTGAAAAGTTAACAGTTACCTATTTGGGTTCTGTTAGCTGGACTTTAAGCAAAACAAAATACTGCAGGATCTAGGCACAGTGAGGAGTCCGACTGCTTGGTAACTGAGGCAAAGAAAGCTGTGTCACGGGGGCCTAAATCTGTACTTGTCACTCCTACAGGGACTTGTCAAAGACACCATTATGAACCAGAGACTACCTCTCCAAGTAAGAATTTACATACAAGGTACTTTAATTTCTAGAAATAAGGTTTATTTTCTGTTAGCCACCAGAAAGATAAAAAATTCACCTTAAGAATGCTACAGCTGAGCGAAGTTCATGGCTTAAGACATCCTTTTTAGTACTTTGGCCAGTCTGCAAATCGCATCCCCAAAGAACTGTCCTTCCTCCTATTTTAAGTACTTCTGGAAGCCACTGAAATGAAGGCAATTTCATCCTCTTATATGACATAGCTGTATCCCTACGCTTGCATCTGATTTTCAGAGTTACACTGTGGGTTTGCTCTGTTTGAACTTGATGGTTGAATAAAGAATAAGCAAGGGAAACCCCTCAGAATGGCTTACATAACTGTCTTACATAGGAAGACAAAGGTTTTGCTGAGCTATCTTATTGGTAAAACCATACCAGGCCAAAATCCTCTAAGGAGATGAAACTCCCATCATGGAGAGTTAACATGGAATTAAACCATTGTTTCAAACAATGTAAGACACACCAGAAAAGCACCTTTTTTTTCAGAATTTTCTGGATGGTTTAAGCGCCACTGTACAAGGCTCTCTGCAGTGCAGCCACAGCTATGCTGGCATGGGACAGGACCTTCTTCATGCACAGGTGTAGTAGCTGTGCAATAAAACTCTGTGCAGGGGTCTTACTGATTGTTGCATTTTGAATTAGCATATTTTTTAAACCTAGTTTCCAGTTTTCCACACATTAATATGTCATTCTCATAATTTGTTTCTAGCTAACACTCATCCCAGTCTCTGGTGGCTTCCTGGAGTTTCAGGCAAGTCCCTTGGGTAGCTGTGGAAGGATCCTGCCCAGCCTGATCCTCACCAGGCTGACACACACTGCTCCTGGCTGTCATCAGAAGTGAATCTGCTGACTTGTAGGTCTCGTAAATTGGTGTTTCCCTCTGCACTTCCAAAAGCACTTGTGGCGAAGAGACAAAGAGCAGAGCCCAGCAGGAACCCAGTATGGTCAGCAGGGGAAGTGGGCGCCAGCCACTGAGGCAAGCACTGCAGCCCGCAAGCTCCGGCTCTGGCACCTTTATCTCACAAAGAAGCCCAGCTGCATTCTGCTGGGGGCTGACTGCCCTCCTGTCTGTACAGAAGTGCTGGTTAAAGTAATCTCCAAATGGTGAAACACACCAGCTTGGTGAAAAACAGTTAGAACCCGTGACATCGTAATGGTTGGATGAAATGGTCTCAGAGATCTTTCCCAACCTAAACAATCCTTGTGTGAGAAGTCCTGCCTTTGGCTGTCTCATCATTCCAAGCACGGCAGCAGTACTGATAGCTACAAGGCCTGACAGAAAACCCCAAGTTACATGACTCACAAAATACAACCCTCCTTCAAGTCTTTGGACAATTTCAGGTCTTCTGTTAACAATATAAAAGCAGTCAAGTTTCTCACAAAGCTCTAAATAGTGAGTACACTCTGGTTAAGAACAAAAGGTACTTTAGAATTCTTCCAAATTATTATTTTTCTTAGATGTGATCCAACATCAATTTTAGACAAAGTTCTGAACTGAAGCAAAGACCAGTAATTGTTACAAGCTGCACAAAATCCTACCAAGCTGTGGCTGTAGTGTGCCATTAAATTCCAGAAAGAACAATTACCAGGTGAAATGTAAGAAGAGACTAAAATGCAAGAAATAATGATTTCACAACTATTTACCATATGGCTATAGCTTACAAGCAGTCCATTTCATATGTGAGTCTAGGCACTGATGTTAAAATGACCTACCACATCTACCAATTTTAACAAGGATATTTTTAAACATATATAAATATTTAGCTTCAGAAATGTCTCAAATTCCACTTAACTCTCATAGCAAAAACACCCCAACAACTCTGGAGGTCCCCACTCTTACAATCTTTAACATACAGAGCACACCCTCATTTTCTTAAATCCAGCAGTCTCAAAGGTGCTGCTGCAGTAGTGCCTACACAAACGGTATGGTAACAACTGTATAACATAGCACACAACCAAATGAAGCACCTAAGAGTGAAAATAAAATTAAAGAATCGTGATTTTCAGAAACACCACTAGTGACTGTTGAATCTGCAAATTATACAAGCTACCTGGTAGCTTTGAAACATTAAATAATAGCAACCCAATTTAGACTTCACTTTCTAAATATATTACCAGAGTTAGTCCACTAATAACATGACTAGAAGTTGAGCTACCAAGCAGGTGTGAAATCCTCGACTCTGATCTTACCATTTATGTTAAGGAGATCCCAGACTTCCATGCAGTTATTTCCAATTTAAATCGTTCAAAGCAGATGTCTGTATTCCCTGTATGGCTAACACAACCTGCACACCAAAACAGCCCTCACCCCCCTGATCACCTGCTCTGTGCACCTATTACAAAAGGTGATATTCCCCATGAGGCAGCAGCAGCATTACCTGGCCTGCTCTGCACTCTGACACACAGGTGAAACACCTGTCAAAGAACAAAGCACTGAACCACCACACATCACCCGAGCGTGGCCCCAGAGTCTGGAAAGCAGCAGCTTCTCCCACACCCCGGCCCAGCTCTGGGGACAGTGGCCGTGGGGTCTCTGCCTTCTGGGAAACAGGAACAGATGCTGGGCTGCAAGGGGTCAGGAGGGCACAGATGCTCATTGGGCAGAAGGGATGGACAAATGTGTTGGAGGGTGAGATCCCCCCAGGCAGGAGGGGAATAGCCTTTGGCTGAAGTCCTGGAAACCCACAGGTTCTTGTGCGAGACACCGGCATGCTTGTACCAAGCAGCCTGCTGTCTAAGAGAAGCCCAGCTCTTATTAATCAAAGGGTAAGGATGCTAGCATAGCAAATAAGCAGTTCCAAAATCCTCAAGGCCTGCCCCTGAGTCACGAGATGTCTGTCTCTATATTCATTAAATCCACTTATTAAGGTAACACAATCTGGAATCCTTATTGCAACTTGAACACAGTCAACAAAAAATCAAACACATTTTGGTTGAACTCTAAAACTAACAGGCCCGTCAGCCTCTCATTCATTTCAGATAGATGCATTCCATTTTGTGCCAGTAAGAATGTTTAACTGGGACCTCCTACAGGCCAGGAATAAATAGAGACGTGACCCTCAATGACACCTTCAGACAAAAGTGAACATTTTCTCCTTCCCATGGAAGGAATCTCTGGAGGCAGGATGATGAAGGCAAGCCAAATTTCACAAAAAGCTTTAGATATTTTAAAAGCTGAAAAAACTTTAAAGATTGTAACTCATTGGTAGATACAGTGACATGAGAATATTTCTGGGATACATGGATGATGCTGTCCAAATTCAGAGGAGTAATGGCACTGTGAAAACAAAATAGAGAAAAAAAACCCTTATTGAATTAAGGTAAAAGATGCAAATGAGCTCTTTTCCAAGTACCTAGTAATCCAAGCAATTAGTACTAAACAACACTCAATCTCGGAACAACAGAACTAGGTTGTTAAAGGACTATGAAACCCTGAAGAGTGCTGTAGGGGTATCCATTATAAATGCCTGGGGACTTAAGGCAAAGGAAAAGAAGGGTAAAGCGAAAGACAAAGGAAAGGTCAGGAAAAGGCAGATCCACTTATTGTATACTATGCCTTGGCATATTCAGGGATGAGATCTAACTGCTTGAATTATAGCCACAAAGCCTTTGACAGCCACGCCACATCCCACCAGTCTCCGTTGCCCCAAGAATCACAACAGTCATCCAGTAAAGCAAACCCACCCTGCTCGAAAGCAAGATGATTCTCCCACCAATTTCAACGTTATGGAAAACAGAGCAATTGCCTCGAAGCACGCCCTTAAGGTGCTGGAGAACACTCCTGCGCCCTAGGGACAGCCTTGGGGCAGCCAAGCCATCCTGCCCAGGGCCCAGTATCAGTACAGCAAACCCATGGCACCAGCCTCGCTTGTTGTAAAGGAATGTGGAACTAAATTATTGCAACAGAGACTTGGTGGAACCTGGAACAATAACCCCCCAAATCGCCAGTTACAACCCCCGTAGAAATGAAATGTAGCAGGTGCTGGTTGTCTGAGTCAGGGACGCATCCGTGAGGCCCGGGAGGATGAAGGGGCGAGGCAGGCAAGGGGTCAGCCACTGTCCGAGGGGCGCGAAGGCAGACGTGAGATTATAGAAACGACACAAATGCGGCGAGTGCTCAGGGGCCGTAAGGGCACAGCGGAGCGAGGCACGGCAGGGATGGGGCTCCGGACCCCTGTGCACGGAGCGGGCACCGCTCTGCCCCAGCAGCGCAGCCGTCACCCCCGGGGAGCGCCCGCCGGGAGGGCAGCGCAGCGCCGTTCCCGGAGCCCCGGGAGCCGCGCTGGAAGGCGCCACCGCCGCTA
>WBMY01002792.1:183672-210119 GCA_013397315.1 Donacobius atricapilla | reverse complement strand
GAGCGCGGCTGATGCCCGGGATGCGGGCAGGCCCCGGGCTGATCTCCCGGGACAGGTGCGGACAGCACCGCGCCAGCGCGGGGTCAGGCTCCGACAAGCGCCCTGCGCCGCTGAACGGGCTCGGGCCCGCAATCGCCGCGGCAGAGGCTCCCCCGCGCGCAGCGGCCGCGGAGCAGCGCAGGCTGCGCCTAACAAAGCCCTGTGTTCTGGACCGCTTCCTGCGGGCAGCGAGGGGAAATCACGGCCTCGGCCTCTCCACACGAGATAGGACCGGTTCTAAATGGAAATTACAGCAATATACCCTGCCGTGCTAACTTTGAGCTCTTTCCTTTGACAGCCAGGAGAAATAGATATGATTGTAGGAAAAGACCGAGAGGGTTTCTTCACCAATGGTCTTACCCTTGGTGCAAAGAAGTGCTCTGTGATCAGAGATAGCCTGTATGTCGATGGCGACTGCACAATGGACATCAGGACAAAGAGTCAAGGTGGTGAGCCGACATATAATGTTGCTGTAGGCAGAGCTGGACGAGGTAAGCACCCTTTTGTCTACCTTCACATCACTAAATTAGGAATGTGACCCTAAGCATAGACTCCAGCTATTAAGAAAACCAAACTCCTGTATTTAATGGCTAATTTTGGGAAGCAATGCAAGGGGTGGATGGCAGTGCTCTAGCTGAGTCCTTCCCCCATTCCCACCTGCATCCCAGCCCAGCATCAGGCTGTGCAGTAGTTAACAGATCTCTGACAAGCACAAAAAAGCAGGCTGCAGCTCCAGGCAGGCTTAGCTGGTATTCCATCACTTGATAGCTGAAGCTCAGGAGGGGTCTTTTAATGACAGGCAGTGACTGCAGCTTTCTCGTTGTAAATTGCTTAATGAAAAGTTTATTCTGCAAAGATGTGAATCTCCTGTATGAGCTGCTCCTACTTAAAAAGTTCTACAGTAACTCTTCTTGCACTTACTATTGAGCCTGCTGAAGTCTGTCCAGGCAGAAAAAGCCCATCCAGTTTGGCACCACCGAGAAATGTACTTCATGCTCACACATCCCCTCCTCGTGCTCTTCAGTAAACTCCCAGTAAAACCTAATATGGGGCAGCCACTCACCTGGGATATGAAATACTGTCTGGGAGTCGTGTGCCTTTTGTTGGGAACAGCTGGGCTAGCTTTTTTGGGCTGGCTGTGAAACAGGTTCGTGAGTGACAAGACTTTCGCTTACAGGTGTAGAACCAAAGGCAGAGCAGGTGTCTGTCAGCTAAAGCCCAGGGCAGGCGTGCAGGAAGAGGCTTGGCAGCAGCGAAGTGAAACGAGCAGAGTTCTGACTTGTGAAATGCCAATGAGAACTGTCTTAAGCTTTTATGAGCAAATTGCTATGGAGACAGAATCATAGAGTCCTTATGGTTGGAAAAACCCTCCAAGATCATAGAGTCCAACCCTTCTCTTGGTGCTGCCAAGGCCACCACTGACCCATGCCCTCAAGTGCCACAACCTCACGACTTTTAAATCCCTGCAGGGATGGGGACTTAGCCACCACCCAGGGCAGCTGTGCCAGGGCTGGACAGCCCTTTTGGTGAAGAAGCTTTCCTAATATCCAACCTAAACTTTCCATGGTGCAGCTTGAGGCCCCGATGTACTATCGTGTAGGCAGACTGGCGGCAGCATTCCCAGCTGGGGGAACAGTCCCTGGCCTGTGGCAGCCCAGCGCTCGCTGTGTCCCCTTCCCTGCTGGGGGACATCTGATGGCAGCTCACAATGGCTGTTGCTGGTGAGCCTCCAGTGCTCCTTGTTCACCAGACAATCTGGGACACTTTGCTGGAACTGGGGGAGTGGGGAGAGCAGCAGCATGACAATTGTCCCTATGTTTTGTCTTATGTAAAAAGTGTAGTTTATAGTTGTGTTACTGCATGGAAAGTCTCAGCCCACCTCACCTTTTGGGGTTTTTTACCAGCATCAGGGCAGTTACTCTGGTCCTATGCCAGCAGTGACTGCTACAGCACAGATCATGGGAATTTTCTTTTGCCACTCTCCGGTCACACTTGTGCACATGCTGCACCCCTGCCCCCACAGGTGTTCACACTGCTGCCAGGATTTCCTTGCTGGATGATGACTGATGGTGAGAGGCACTGTAATGCTTTTTTTCTTTACAGTGAACTCTTACAACTTCCACAGTTTAATAAAGTCCCTGAGAATAGCTTGTGCCTTCTCTGGCCCTATCGACATCTGTGTTTTAATAAAATTGTTAAACTAGCTTAATACCCATATACTAAATCTTGAATTTGAGGGTGTTTATTGCACTGCCTAAAACTTGCATTATTTCCATGTCTAACACACTCTTTTTAAAACTTTTTTTCTTTTCTCTTTCAGTCTTGGTCTTTGTAATGGGCAAAGAAGGGGTCCATGGAGGCGGATTGAATAAGAAGGCATACTCAATGGCAAAATACTTGAGAGACTCTGGGTTCTAGTTGTTAGGCAGACTGTTAAGTATTAGGGGAAGATTGCTATTAAACTTTCCTGGCGGTGAGCTTTAAACCTTACATTCTGGAAACTTTACTAGCAATGCAGGGTGATGGGGTATGAACCTGTGTCTCCTTTGTATCCCTTTGTTGGTGGGGAAAGGTGTTTGTTTTTTTTTTTTTCCCTTTAATTCTTTTTATTTCTGTTTTGTTTCCTTGTGTACTCCAGCATTGGTTATAGTCATGGGAAAGGAAGGTGTCCATGGAGGGACACTCAACAAGAAAGCATATGAACTGGCTTTATACCTGAGGAGGTCTGATGTCTGAGCAGCCTCTCCCCATCTACCTAGCAGCTGTCTGCACCACCACCTGCTTGTGCTCAGTGCTACCAGACCGTAGAGGGTAGTTTGTGTTTTTATATTTACCCATTTCCTACTGTCATAACTCCAGTTCCCCCTCGTTCATCTCTGTAACCACTGTAGGTATCCGAGCCTGTCTGGCACCACCATGATGATGATATGCATGATAACTTGAAACTTGGGAGGGGAACATGCCAAGTGTAGGCTCTGCTTCATCTTAGCAATTAGTGTGATATTGGCGACTAAACCAACTGAGATACTAAACAAGGTGCCGATTGTACAATCTAATTTGATCAATGCCTCTTCAGCACTTTGAGCAAGACACAGCTCACTAGTCTTCCTTTCACAGAGCACGGTCGGGAGGAAAAAAGTGCGTGCATATCTTCACTTCTGTCCCTCTCTTTGTTTCTGTTTTTTAAACCCATGTGTTTGCTTACACCCATTTTTATAGTGCCTGGTTTGTTTAACCAATTTGCCACTCGAAAGCTATTAATGTCACATTAGTTTTGTCATTGCACTTCACTGTAGGCTTAAGTCTCTTAATTTTTCTTGATGTTGTCTGAAGGTTGTACTGCTTAACAAGTGCAATCACAAAACTATGAAAGGGTACAGATGTACTTCCTCCCATGACCTTAAACCACCATCCTAGGGACTCCCCAGACATTCCATCATTACAATAGCTCAGGCACTTTTTTTTTTTTTTTTTTTTTGCCAGCTCCTGTTCTGTAGTTGACTTGTGCAAGGCTGCCACTTGTGGCCATTAGCTAGCCTGGTGTAACCAGCTGGAGTGTGTCTGGTTTCAGTTTCTCATAGGACCAATTTTAATTTGCAGCTTGGGGGTCAGGGGGTGGGGGGTGTTGGTTTTTTTTTATATGAAACTGCAGTGTCATTGTGGAGAACTGCCACCTTCAGCTACCCTGGGAGCTCTGACTGGCTTCAGTCTTTCTTGCCAGATCACTCAGTGGTGCAGAGTTTGGCTGCTCTGAAGCCACTGTTCGGATGAAGGTCAGTAGTTTGTAAGTTAAACTGTCAAATACCATTTCAAATTTAAAACTCTTCATCTGGCCTGTCACACCCTTGCTGCAGAAATGATGGAATGGGCTGCCTTGTGCACGAGTCATCTGAAATGTCTGTAACCAAACTCAGTTCAGGCAAGGTTCTGACCTGTACGTCCATTGCAAGAACTGCAGAACTCTGTATACTAAAGAATAAATGGGAGATGGTAATGGTTGGAATAACTGACTTGGCTGTCTTGTGATGAATTTTTTAATATGTATTCTGTGCCATACTATTGTTAAAAAAAAAAAAATGAACTGTTGCTATTGTGAGATGGATTTTAACTGACTCCAAGGGTTTCTTTTGACTGGCACTATCTTAGGGACATTCTAGTATTTGCTTCTATTGTTGGGCCTTGTGGATAATGTACAGATTTAAACAAATTCTTGTTGCTGATTTGTCCATTTCTTTCCCTGCACTTTGTTACATCTGGGATACAGTCTAACTCATCTGATTTAATATGCATTTCAAAAAATGCCATAACTATTAAAAACACCTTGTTTACAGACAGATGAAATAAATTTATTCCAACCAAACAAAACCAGACTGTTAGTAATTTTTCCGCCTCACACCCAGGAAATCCTCTGAGGCTCTTCAGTGCATGCCTGGCCACACTAACACGAGGTCTGAGTGCAGTTTTAAGTTTTGCAGGACAGCAGTGGCACAGTAATATAAGTAGTATGATATGATAATATGGTAAGTAGTGTGATAATATGACTTCAGTCAAAAGCCAGGCAGTCTTTGGGGTAGATCTTTTTTCATCTATTAATTCCACATTTATCCAGCTCTCTGGGGTAGGGTTCCCCTGCCCTCTGAATGCCCAATATACTGAAGGCAACTTCACATTGCACCTGGCAAAGGTGTCTCTGGTGGCCTGCCCAGGTCAGTACGCCAAGGGTGGGAAGGTGCTCTCCTCACTCAGAGAAGGGGCAGATTTATAGTCTCCATTACCTTAAAGGATTGCACTTCTATTTGGTTTTTTTCTGCTAAGAACTCCCAAAAACACAGGCCCAAGAGGATGTGATGGTGAACTCTGGAGCTTGTGGGATGGGAAGACAGCCGAGCCTGGATCGTGGGAGGTGAATCTGTAGAAAGACTGCCTTCCTGGGCCCTCAGACTAGTCAGGTGCTTCTGGACAGGACCTGAAAACACTTTTGTTCTCCCCTCCTTCCCCCACACCTTAATTGGTGGCAGCTGAACCTGCTCCCCTGCTTGGCACTAGAGCTGGGTCTAACTAAAACCTCCCTATATATAGTGTTCATACTCTCCCACTGCCAAGTGGCTCTTGGTCTGAACTGGATCTCCCAGTGCCAAAGCTTCAGCAGACCAACACAGCCAGAGCACAGAGCAAATTCCTGTTCAGTAGTAACTGGTACCGAGGATGCAAATCTCCTGCTTCCCCCATAAAACACATGTGAAGCTGTGTTTAGTGTCTGAGCACAAAGTGGCACTCACCTGACTGCAGAACTTTGTTCCTCCCTGGTTAGGATGATGAGTGTTATATTCCCAAAGATGCTTCTCTGGTAAGGCCAGAATGGATGGAATTGACTGGCACAGCAGCTGCTGGCAGCACACACCAGGTACTTGTCATCACATTCTTTAGTGTGACATTGTCCCTTTCTGGCCAATTCCCCTCTCTTGAGGTGTATGTCACCTGTATACTTCTACTTGGTTAAGAATTAGGTGGTGTTCAAATTACTTTTTCAAATCCATTTGTTGGTGACTTTTCCTGGCATAACAGTGTCTGCAACTGATTGTAGGCACTAGAATTACATAAGAGCATATTACAAAGTTTAGGTCAGTTCATGCTTCTGGAACTCTTCAGATTTTGGGGAGCCTGGAATACAACCATGAATAAACACATGTACTCACAGCAACAGCAGGGATCTATTTTAAGAAACATCTTTCAGCTTAGTAATTACATTTTCAGAAACTATTTTCCCTTCTGGACTCACCTAGACATACGCACGCTGAAGGGGAATTTTGCCTGGTGAAAATATATCACTACACTGACTGTCATTACCCTATGGCTGCTGGCAGCAGTGGTTTGGAGATGAATCATCCTTTCGTTACTATCCTTTTACTGTGCCTCATTGTGCAAAATAAACTTTCCCTGCTTTCAGCCAGGCCCAGGAAACAGATCTGCTCTGCAGAGTGTGTGGCTGCATAGTGTTAGGTCAGAAATCACATCTGGGACCACCTCACCTGCCCCTGCCTGTCCCGGGTTCTAGCACTGGGCTGTGGCTCTGCAGGCACTGCCAGCTGGGTAGGAATTGTTCAAAGCACACTGGTCCTCCTTCACACTCCCCCAGGCAAACTAAAGACTCTAGAAGTGAACAAAATGAAGGTTTTTCTGTGTAACTCAGACCGCTGCACATAGCACTGGTCAGTACAACTCCTTGTACTGTAATTCACAGGAAACATCTGCTCGGGATCTCAACAGTTCCATCTTCTGCATCTTCAAAAGCTTTACCCTCAGTAATGGAGGCAAGTACTCAAGGTCTCAAGGCAACAGTTCAATAAACTCCTTTGGATATTTAAAGTGGAAAACATGTTTATTAACATTCTTTCAAGCTTTCCTTAGTCAAGGCCATATAAAAAATCTCCATTTGAGTATATGCATGGTTTTACTTTCTACATTGTTACAGAGGCATTATATAGAATCTACCTTTTTTGTGATACACTGGTAAGTACTGAGTTCTGTGAGACAGGTGTAAGCACTTGTTTTCAAATCAGATATTTGAAAGGAACCATTTTTTATATACAGTTTAGCAGACTAATGCAGCATAAAATGCTCTTAGTAAGAGGTATATGAGCCAAGGATCAATGTAATACTTACCCTAAACTTCTTTTTCTATGTGGAACAAAACCTCTGTCTCAGTTGTCTCCCAACTCCCAGTTCCTCACTGGAAACCAGACGATGTAGTAGTAGCAGGGAGGAATTATTAATGTGCTTATGGTGGACCTGACCTTGTGAATTGCTCAAAACTAAACATATATTCTAAGTTTCCTCATCCTGGGAATTGCTCAATGGAACTGCTTAAACTCTGCAACCATGGCAAACTCCAAGGATTATTTGTAATCACTTTGAGATAAAAGTGGAATTTCTTCTGCTTTGTTTTGACATACCAGCACGTAGAATATTGATCGGTTCTACATTTTCCTTTCAGCAGTGGTGACAGTTCTTAGGAAAACTATACAAACATGCAAATACAGTTCTTCTTGGGCCTAAGGGTAACACATATCTACATGTAATAAATATTGCTCTCAGGGTGACCCAGTTGTAGCTACAAAATGGAAATAAAAGTACTTCCAGAGAAATCTCGCTTCAACAAGAGACATTTAGAGTCTCTGCGATATTTCTATTGATATAAACTATTAACATTATTCATTAGCATTGTGAAGTCCAGTTTAACTGTTTGTTTTGAGAAGACAGAATGTGTGACTGAATACCTGAATCAAAAATAAACCTACCTGTAATGATTTAACCAGAGTACTACTACATGAACTGATGCTCCTATCAAAGAAACCAAATGGATTACAGATTAAAAGAGATTCCCTATGCAAAGGTTTGTAAATAGCCTTAAGAACCCTTTTGTTCATACACCTATGGATCATTAGTAGTCTCAGACAGTGTTTGCCACTCTGTACTCCCTGTCCTCACCGGGCTGCAGCTGAACCACTACACTTTCTTCATTCATCCCATTTTCCGCATCACTGCTATCAACATTGTCGTTGTCATCCTCCTCATACTCCGAGGACTCGGTCATGTTCTGATGGGAGTGGGACTCTGACAGAGCCCCGAAGGACTGTGTGCTGACCGAGGCCAGAGGTCTGAGCAAAGGAGTGTTCTCAGACACCTCGTTCTCCTCTTGGCTGCTGTCTGTCTCCGAGTCAGAGTCCCCCTGGGAAGGGACCACTTTCTGCTTACACACAGGACAGGTTTTCTTTGTTTTTGTTAGCCACGGGTCCACACACTTGCAGTGATATGCTGTTTGAAAACAAAATACAAGGACATCATTATAATACTGAAAAGGACAGGGAAACTTGCTAAACCATGTTTCTGTTCAGTGACACAGGAGAATTTTAGTCCCAAATTTGTTGGCACATAGCCCATACAAAATACCTGATGGCTTAGGATCTCAGTCACGTAGGCATATGCAATGAATACTTGTGTTTTCTACTGAGTGAATGAGGGCAGTAGTACAACAGGCCACATCTGATGACAAACTTTATAGCTTTTTGAGCAATTCCACCCCCTTTGCAGCAGGCATGGCCACCATCATCATCTTCACATTGCCTCTCACCTCCGCACCAGCATGTATCAAAGCACCTCATTATTACATGACACTACTGCATAATTTTGTGGATCTTAAATTAGGTCTGCAATTGGCACTGCAACTGGACTGGCTGTGTTTAAAAAAAAGTATTTGTCATACTTATGGTATTAAAAATTCAGCTCTTCTTAGTAAGAGAGACTTCTACTTGGCAAAGAGCTTGTATTTGCATGGGCCAGTAATGCCATGTTTAGTACCTGCTCAAGCACACTGGAAACATGTTCTCCACACGAACTGATGGTGGGGGTTGGTGGTGTCCAAGTTAAATTACCTGTGCAGTCCCACACTGGGAGAGATGCCATGGACCTGTTCTTTCTCTTCTGAGAACTGCTTGTTTGTCAGCCTAGTTTAAAATTGGTTTTATGACTGAGGTTCTAAAAAGCTCAACCTGTCACGCACTCTGCTGGCTGTGTATGGAAGGCTGTAACACCTCTGCAGCAGGCTGGGCTTGAGAAAGACTGTCACATGGAAAATATTTCACTAACTGACTTCCAGGTGCAGTCAGGCAGTGGTGTGCATGGCTGCAGACTCCAGGACAGATCCATCCCCTTCAGCTGTACCTCTAAGTCACCAGGAGCTCAAATAAGTTTTGTGGTTTATTTGTCTTGCGGAAAGTGAAGTCCTATTTTTCCAAATGTAAGAGTATTACAATAAATACGGGTATTCAGGAGACAGCATCAAGCCCAGATTTTCTTTCATGTGTACATCCAAGGAAAAATGCAAAGTGGGAATGCTAGCTTTTTAGGTTGCTAGCTTTTTAGGCTGTAAAAAGAGAAAGCAAGCTTTCACTTTTCCCATTTTGTACATTCATTCTTGCATATTAGCAAAAAGGAATTTTATAAATCACTTACTAAACATATGCGCAGTAGGTTTTGGACAGTGTTCTGGAAAGCTGTTTTAATCTAAATTCAAACCTAAAATACGGCTGCTTACCATGAGAGCATGGAAGGATCCTGAGCTTGTCTCCATCCTCATATTCATCCAGACAGATGGCACACACATCATATTCATCTCCTACAGCATGTAATTGAGAATTACTTTGACTTTAAGAGACTTGCAACAGACCCTCCTGACACGCACATGGGCTTGGGAACTTTCATGCAATTTCTGCACTGATTTTTTTAAGCAATGTTTTAATGCTCACCCACAGTCTGCTCTGCTCACATTCAAGAAGTGTTAGAACTCCTCTGTTTCAGTCAGAACAGGGTCAAGCCAATTGCTTTGTATGCTTTCAATCAAAACTCTTCGATGTTAAGTGTACTCAAAATTACCTCTGAAACTTAATACCCCTTTGATTTACAAGGTTTTTGGTGTTAAAAACAATAAGGTCCAATGAGTTAGACAAAAAATGATCCACTTGCCTTTCTTAAACTTATGTACGGGAAGTTTCTTAAGCTGATCCTTCCTAAGCCGATTCCTTCTTGCTCTGTGTCTGTCCTGAACAAATTTTGTTATCTGGAAACCGACAAGATAACATGAACAGTAAGTTACACCAATGAGAACAAGAAAAGTTTTGATTTATGGAGCTTTGCAGTATGTTGGTCAAAAGGGAACAACAGCTAACACAGAATAACATCTTCCCTTGGCTGAACACAAGGATGAAGCTAAACAAGCCTAAAGGATGTTCTCCATGAACACCGCATTTGGAACTGAGAATACACAAGAGGCTTCTTGAGAGGATACAGAAACAAAAAGGTATGTATACTACATAAAATAATGGCAATTGCTGCAATCCTCCACTGAGGCCTGAGAAAAGCAGGAAGCATACTGCAGAGCAAAACACAATTCAGTAAGTTTGAACAGTTTTCCTTACAGATTTAGATTATTACACCTGTTTTAGAGGATTATTCCCACATTCATCAGAACTGTTTCCATATTACCTAAAAGAGTAATTTGGGGAGTAAAGGGTTTACTTTTGAGACATTGTTACATGTTATACTCTGCCATACTAAGATAACTCAGTAAAAAAAACACCCCTAAGTAACTAATAATACCAAGCTCTCTAAATATAACAAAGATTCTATTTCCATTTTCTTAGTAGTCCCTAATGCTATTTTTGTTCAATTTCTAAATCTAGCACCTGTGACATGACATTCTTTTAAATATACGATGACAAGCAAAGAAATGAACAAAGGATATTTGAATCTAAACTGTTCATTCAGGCTCTTTCACCACAGCTGAACAAGCTGTATGCACAAACTGCAGTTTTTCTGCGGTAATCCAGATTCTTAGCTACAATCAGAGTCCCATGTGAATCTCCTAGTTAAAAATAAGATTGTTTCAAAGAGGCAGGGACAGAATCAGAAAGGAATGAGGACCAAATCCAACCTGGAACCTCCCTGGGATCATTTTCACTGCACCTATTAATTGTCCAGTGCTCCAGTCTGCTGCACTGTCTCTGTGAAGGCCTCTCTATGTGTAAGGGAATCAGCATCTCCTAGTTTAGTATCATTGGCAAATTTACTCAGTGTGTACTCAAGTCCTCTGTCCGGGTTGCTGACAGCAATACTGCAGCCCTGAGGAGCACCACTGATGCCCAGCCACCAGCCAGGTGTAGTTACCCCTTCCCTACAACTCCCTGAGCCTGACCCTTCCCACAGTTCCCACTGTCCTGTGCACACAGATTAGCTTTTGCAGCGTGGTTTTGTCCAGAGGGACACTGTAAAAGACAGTAGCAAAAACTTCGCTAAAACAAAATTCATCTTTAGGTAAGCATTCTGCTTTGTTTTCAGAGAACTGCTGCACCTGTGCCAAACACGCTCAGGATTGTCAATGAAATACATAACTGGCAGTGCAAAAAATACTAATGCAGAAAAATATTTTAAGTAAGTGTTTATACAATAGTTGATGCATTACTTGCTTTTTATTAAAAGGTAAAATAATAAATTGGGCACAGATTCCAAAAAATGGGATGCTAAGTATCCTGAAATATGTAGCCATGCTACTTTACCATTTCAAGGAAAGATGTCCCAGCTGAGAACCCCTACAGGCAATGCATGTGCTGAGATGAATGCTCTCTGCTCACACACTCATAACTACACCTTAGTGCAGTACAAACAGTGAGCCCTGCACCCTGGAGCAGTGGGAGAAATGATTTTTAAGTTTTGTATGGCAGGATATGCTCTCGGTGTACGAGAGCACAAGGACAGGTGACTCTGTATGGGGCCAAACAGCGAGCATTTGTGGAGCGTCAGAGTGGCAGTGAGGACAATTCCCGTAAGCAGTTACACGCTAGGGAGAAGATCCCAAAGGCTCCAGATGTCCCTTTGACAAAATCCTGCACCTGTTTGTTTTATTGAGAAACTAAATGATTACAAGTAAGCCTGGTACAGGTATGTGCAGTGCACACAGCTTCACTCTTCCTTTACTGCAAACTTTCCTTTAACTTCAGTGTGCGACAGTTCCCTGATTATTTGAACAAAAAAAGTATTATTAAAAGAAGAAACTTACCATAAATATCACGATGAGAATAAGACAGATCCCTACTATTATTAGGAACGGGATTAAGTAATACTCCAAAGGAAGACTGAACTCTGGGATTAACACAACATGGCCACTGTGGGGAGGAAGAGATAATACTTTCTAAATTAATGAGAACTTAATGAACAAGTTGAAGAACAAATACAATAAAAAAAATAAAACAAAAGATTGTCACACAAGACACACTACAGGAATCCTACCTGTGCACAATAACATAGAAAATTCAGTCCATACTCACACAATGTAAAACTAATTAAATAAAAGGAAAAAACACTGTTTCTTAGAACATTTTTTGAGTTAAAACTGATCTCAGTCAGACCTAGAGAAACCAGGAAAACCACCTCATAGCTGCTTTGACAGCAGAATGAAAAAAATATAACACAACTGTCAAAAGATACAGTGAAATCACTGTTATTAATCAAAGCATTACAGGTTGCTCTCAGGCACAAGATTGCACCTGAAACACCTATAACCCCTGTCACCACAACATCCTATTTTAAAGCCATATATATTCAAAAGACACAATGATCTAATGCAAGGAGTTGCATTAGATCACAGCTGATGTGAGCTAACCTACCCTTTTTCATAAGTGAACTCCTCTTTAAGAGAATTAGCTGACGTCTCACCAATAAAGACAGAAGGAATGTCAATCTTCTTTAAAACCTCAACTGTATAAAAAAAAGTAGGAAAATAAAATTATTATTACGTGGACGATCTATGGGTACTCAAGATACAAGACCTGAACATTTTGAGACTATCACAACAGGAAAACATTTTTAAATAGCGACATCCAGACCAATGCACATGCACGTTACAGCTTTTCTTCATAAAAGTACTATTATATTTCCTACACAATTTCCATGGAACTTATTGCAGGTAGAAAAATCAAAATTCCTAATGGAATAAAGGGAGATTAAAACCAAAATATGTTGACAAAAGAGGATCATAATTTTAACCAGAACACCATTCTTCACTCAGATATTCAAGTAAATCACATAGTTTCATTGATTTCCAGAGTTTCTGGCAACTTACATGATTTTGTGAACTGGTTGTGTAAGTTTTAGTTAACCTGTCTTCCCTTCTTTTGACCCCAAACATAAATAAACGTACTGGAAACAACTGTGGCTAGATAAGGTCAAAAAGAAGGAAGAATAAAATTAACAAGTCCTACAGCTTTATTTCAGTCTCAAGGAACTGGATAAACTGTGTTCTTCTCTGTTTACCAGTGAAGGCAGTAATAAATGAAAACTTATAGAAAGATAAATCCCATATTCTAGAAAACCTTCCTCTCAGCTTCACTGTATATTGATTTTTCCCCTAATACTTCACATTTAAGGCTCAAAGTAACCTGAGTTTAGTCCACCTCAAGGCAGTCAGTTTCCCCAAGGCAAAAGCACGTGGCTGAACGTCAGCTCACGCTACGAAGTCTGTGTTTGTTGTGGACTTGTTCTACATTTTGGTTACTCTGTGAAACCTGAAAATAAGATTCACATGGGTTGAGAATTCATTGAACCCACTTTCATGTAACTGCCTGGGCTACTCAGCTCCTATTTAGTTTGTCAAAGGTCATTCCTAGTTTACTCAATGGTATTTCCACTGGAAAAGAATCCATTTTCCTGTTGTTTTCTTGGTCCATATTGAACAGGTTGAAAACTGGGTAAAATAAAGAAATGCCACAAAGAAAGTAGTAACAGCACTAGAAACACAAAGCACGTATCACAGAATAAAGCCATCATTCTAACTACATTTCAAGATATTCTGAACATATTCACTCCATGAAGGTTAAAATTTGAACAGCTAACACAAGAGACAAATTGTAAATGGTGCACCGGTCTCTAAATACTCCTTTTCCAACTGAAAATAAGTGCAGGTGATGTGCTAGAATCCATTTGTGCAGAGGAACAGGAAGATGCACCCAACAGTGCAACAACAAACTGAATGACTATCACATATGAGCTTCATGATCCAAACTCTTTACCAACCTAAATGGTTCTATGATTCTAAATACTAAATTGTCATATTCTAAAGTTTCATTTCCAAATGCGCGTTTTCTACTTTTCATATATTTCTACTTGGCTAACAACACATCAGCTATTTTACACATCAGTAATATAAATCTAGCCCAGAACACTTGAACTAAAATTTGAAGGAAAGCTAAAAGAAACGTTCAGAGAAGGCACAAATCAATGTATTTTTTCTTACGCAAATATCTCCTGTTATTAAATCTTAAAAGCAGGAGGATTTATCTGGGTGTTTTTTTTGTTTAGTTTGGTTTTGGTTTTTGTTCGTTTGTGGTGGTGGTTTTGTTGTTTAGGTTATGAGGGGGTTTTGGTGGTGCTGCTGTTCCCAGTGAGTGAAATGATATTCAAACAGGAGAGAAGTGATACCTGTACTTACTGTCGTTGGATCCCATGCTTATGAGGTCATCAGAATCAACATTGTGAACTATAGCTGCCTTGTATCCAGCTCTCTGGGCATTTAAGACCTGTAAGCCACACAAAATACTTACTGGAAAGACCATTGCTTCCAATACAGTTGCCTGTCTGTGCCTTCTGAGATAAGGTATACTTTCACAAAGTGATTAATATGGACACAATTTGCACTTATAAACCACGTGTCACCTTTCAAAGCAAAATCATATCCTTATTCTTACAGTCATGTAGTTATTTTTTTTAGAAAGCCATTTTAATATTGTCTGCAGACAGACTATATATTAAAATAGACTTTAAAATTTTCTACACGTAGTTAAAAATATTTGATTGTAATTGAAAATAAGAGCACTAACTCACTTTGGTAATCTAGAAATTACCACTTGATAGTTCATCAAGTCAGATGAGTAGTATTTTTTCTGTGCTTTAGAGATGTGGAATATCTCACCTGAAAGCCAAGGTATAAGAAGCTTTCTCATGGAAAAGTGCAAAATTTTAACTATGGGTACAAAACTATCAACATCCAGTGTACCAGTTACATTTCTAATAGAGACTCACGTTTTCGTTAATACAAGGAAAACCCAAGGTCCATGTAAATGGCATTTACTGCAGCAACTATAACCAACATAAACTTAGGTAACTTACAACTGTTCATCTTGGGAATTGCTTTTACTGCATCCACCACAGTATAAAAAACTCCACACAAGCTGGAAAAAGCACTTAGAGCACCTTGAGAAACCTTTGGGTTTCATCCCAACAACACCCATTCCCTTCCCATGTTGCTAGTGACTATATTTCAAACAGCAGAACAATGATACTAGAAGATGCAAAATGCAGACACCTTGAGAAATCTCAATATTAAAAAAAAAAAAAAAAGTAAATCCACTTAGAGATGTTAACATATATGCACGGTTGGGAGTTTGGCCAATTTTGCATCACCACAGAAAACATCCATAGTGCATACATAAAGAAATCAAGAAATAGCTGTGTAACTGCACTTGTAATTTTCAACATAAAACAGAAGGAGAGAGAGGATTTTCAATTTTTGTTAAAATATGCATTCTGTCAGTCAAGCAGCTGATGGGTAATTTAGCTCACATCTCAGCACACATGCCACTTTCTGGCAGAAACTTTAAAGCAAAATGCTGTACTAGGCATGCAATTATATAACGCAATATTGCAAGAGTATTAACAGCATACTAAAGACGTGGGCGCAGAGTATGCAGATACCCTGCTCACCTTGGAAATGCTGATCCACTTGCTACTTTGCTCTTTGTCTAACAAGAAATGAGTGGGAGCCCCCTTTTCTGTCAATATTACATGAAATATAAAACGTAACCAAAAATTCCCACATACAGAGCTAATGCGACACAATCCTTACAGGACTGACGATGGAAAGCCCTCAAAAGCAATGTAGAAATCTCTCAAATTCAGACCTATTCCTTTAACCATGTCTGCAGAAGCAACACTGTCCCGTCAGTGTATGGACAAGAATTAGACAGACAAAGGGACATGAAAAGGCCAGTCCATTTGCCCCCTTTCTGCTCCCACTGAGCCATACGCACACACGGTGGATGGCAAGGCTCCCAGGACAGAACATGTGCTGCTCCCCAGTCTGATGTGAAGGCAGATTACACGCAGTGAATCTGCCTCTGCAGGTGGAACCTACGGTCCAGGTAGAGTTTACATGTTTCAATCACCACATTAACTGAACCTACCACGCAGCAAAAGCCAGTACAGTTGAATCTCCTTTTAGTTCACAAAACTCAACAACAAACTGAAGAGCCCTGTTTTCCTTAAGATACCCTTAGCTGCCCCATTGTATCTGGTCAATTTTCAAGAAAACCATGGTCTAACATAAACCTTTCTAATTTTGCATTTTTAAAATCATAGACCGTTAGGGGTTGGAAGGGACCTTAAAGATCAAGTGGCTGGAGCATGTTCAGAGAAGGGAATAGAGCTGGGGAAGGGTTTGAAGCACAAGGAGTGGCTGAGGGAGCTTGGGGGCTCAGCCTGGAGAAAAGGAGGTTCACAGGTGACCTCACTCTCTACAACTCCGACAGGAGGGTGCAGCCAGGTTTGGGTAGGGCTCTTGTCCCAGGCAACCATCAGTGAGACAAGGGGACATGGTCTAAAGCTGTGCCAGGGAAGTTAAGGTTGGACATCAGGAAGAATTTCTTCACAGAAAGGGTGATAAAACATTGGAGGTGGTAGAGTCTTCATCCCTGGAGGTGTTTAACAAAAGACTGGACATGGCACTCAGTGTTCTGGTGTAGGTGACATAATGGTGTTTAGTCATAGGCAGGTCATTGGTTGGACTTGGTGAGCTCTGTTTTATCTGTCTGGAAACAATAAAATTCTTCCTCTCCTTCGTATCAGTATCTATTCCACTGTTAGCTACAGAAATTTTCCTAAAGCACCAGTAAAGTGGGTGAAATCAAATCCTACCTTGACATCAAAGTTGCACTCCAGCCTTCGGATTAACACAATAAAAGCACCAGAGGAGTTGTCTCGCAGCGGAGGGGGGGCTATAGGCTCACATGCATTCTCTGGCTTGGAATTTATCAGAAATCCCTAGAGAACAAGAGCAGAAAAAGAAGATTCATTTCTCTTTAACAAAAGGGTGTGTAGTCAAGTATATGGAAAGAAAACTGCATGTTTTCATACAATGGATAAACAAATTCTTATTATCAGCTCAGTCCTGCATTATGGTAAGATTTCTGCTACTTCCCTGACTACGTATTTTGATTCATCAGAATTTTTGTGTCTCTAAAAAATTAGAAAGTTTTTAAAAAAATAGATTTTTTCTAATCCCACCATAGCCAGGCTCTGCAGTGTAATGCAGGAAAAAAGAAGATGGCATATACTACATTAATATAGTGTAACTATTATTCTAAGACATATAGAGACTAATCAAGAAACCAGAAATACAATGGCCTAGGAAGCACCAACACCAACTCAGCACTCGCCAATTCAAACAGAACACAAGCAAAGTTCCATGTATGACCCCAGCACTGACCTAGCACACCAAACAGTTGGTTTTCTAAGGTAAGCAAAGATCACTCAATAAGCAACAGCTGAAAGCTTCAAGAAGTAGGAAACTCTGGCAATAATAACTTTGACGCAATCTTTTGAGTTGTTTTTAGGTGGCTGAGATAGTGGCCTTCTGCTGGCAGTCTGTAGCCACTTATTATAGAATCTAACAGACCGCGTTTTACAACTTGCATAGTAATAAATCTTAATCACAAGCACTGAAAGCTTATACCATTTTCATCCTATTGTAACAAACATCATAGCATTTTTTAAAAGTAATTAAAATCTTAATGCAAAGAAAAAACATTGGTGTAATATTCAGGTCTAAAACTCCAACATTTCTACACATGATGACATTTACCTTAATTAAGACACAGAGTTGTCTAACAGTTAGAAAGGTCAGAAGCAAAGCTCTTTATAGCTATTTCTGGTGTATTAAATTGGCTCACTACTTGGGTAAATCACTTAAGCACCCTCGGATTCTCAGTATAGTCAATGAACAACTACACAGCTTTAACACACCACCTCCCCATGATAACACCCACTGGGCATGGAAATGAAGCCTGCTTGAGGGGAATTGCAGAGAAATTCCTGAGTTACAGGAATTCTTGCAGTACTTTATTACCCTTTGGGATTAAAAGAACAACACAGAATTAAAGAGTAATCCACCCTTTTACCTTATCACCAGCTTTTTTTTTGTGTAGAGGTTACTCTCAACACTGCAACATTAACAGTGCTGCAGAGCCAGTTTTTGGGGCCGTATAGGCTTACAGACAGAAGTAACATAAAAACAATTCCCCGCCCATGTGGGCTATTTGTATATGATACAAACTCCCCTTCTCCAGAATTTGGACGGTGGTCTGCCTAAATTTTTTGTGTAAGAATTCTAAGCTTAAAAAGCATACACATCTCAGTCATAAACCCTCATACATTATTCAAAGAGGACAGCAAGACAAGTAAGTATGTCTGGACAGCTACTACCTCAGCAGAAGCCAGAAGGAGCAAATGTGCTTCATCACTGCTGTCTACCTCTCACAGTTCCTTCCCATTTTACTTTCAACTTAATCTCTTCTGTTAATTTCACTCAGTCCACCTACACATCTTCCTGTTGTTTAGGTGAGCATACTGACCACGCTAAAGACATGAAAAATCATTATCCTGCTGTACAAAACATTCTTGCTGCTGTATTTCAGAAGACATCGGGTCTTCAGAATTTCTAATCCAGCACATCATAATGATAAAGCCTAACCTGTAGTCCCTTGGACATACTCACCTTGGACAGTTTTTGCATATTAATCATTTTGCATGAAGTCAACATAGTTTTTCCCTTTCCAGTTCCATTAACATTTGCAAACTGTTACATCTTACTTCTGTCTTCTCTAATACTAGGTGAATTTTACAATTTAATGTGGTATAATATTTATATGTTTTTTCCATGTCAATGCAAATGGGATTAAGAAAATTTAAAAAAAACTTAAAAGCCACATACATATGTTCTGCTAATTCAATAATCAGCACTTTCTAGTGCCTTCTCTAGATATTATTATTATGACCAGTTTTCAAGTCATGGCCCAACATCCCTACCCCAACATGATGCTATTTCATGAAGTAAAAACACTCTAACAGATAAGTAACAAAAATGCGTATGTGTATCTGCATTGCCCCCACTTATCCATACAGAGTAAAATAAAAGAGCATGAGTGCAACCTACGCTTTAAGGGGCGCTGGGAGAATGCCGGGACCTTCTCACCTGCCACGGGGTGTGGATTGCAGTTGAAATGAACCCATTGTAAGGAGAGGGCGCAGGATCAATCACAGTCCCTGCCCTTGACCCTGCACAGGCATCACAGCAGAGCTGCAGCCCCGCAGCTTCTGCACTGGGCCGCTTGAGCAATGCAACAAGAGCGGTGAACAGACAACAGCTGTAACTTCCCAAAAAACTGAGCTACAGTTGCTTCACACAGCATACTTAGGGTGGGCCACACCAAGGAAATAAATAATCTCTCCGGCTGTGCCACCCTTCACAGTGTGAAAGGGCATCTCAACGTAGGACTGTAAGGAGACAATGAATCTTCCAAATACGTTTTTCAAAAAATTTTATCAGCACACAATTGTCTGGTATCTGCTGATTCCAGTGCAAGGTAACTGACATCATGTATCAGTATTGCCATCAAACACAGAAAACAGTGGTCTACGAAACTTCTCTTAGATTTCCATTATTTGCCTATTTTAAATTTATTTGTTACAAAATTCAGCAAATTCTCCTTAAGTAGACGAAGATTACCAAAATTCTCTTCTTAAAAGAAGAATCTGCCTATTCACAGGCAACATCAGATGCTTTGCACATTTGTTTTGTTTGAGCAGTTGACAATTAAATTCTGTCTTTATTTTTCCTTGGTACTACATTTCTTTAATTTTTATCTTTTTTGGCTTACAGAGGAAATGTTCAGCAGATACAGTTCTCTTTCAATATATTCAACATTCAAATTCAACTTAGGACTTCCCAATCAAATCTGTCATTATCTAGAAGCCTTTGTGCCCCACACTGAGTGCCAAAAAGGATTCTGGGGCTTTTACCCCACCCAGCCCTCAGGCCCCGCAGCCGCTCACTCACTCCCCCACCAGCAGGACCAGGGAGGGAATTGGAAGAGCAGAAGCTAAAGAACTCGTGCGTTGAGATAAAGACAGGGTAATAAGAAAAGCAAAAGCCACACACACAAGGCAAGGAAAACAAAGAATTCATTCACTCCCTCCATGGGCAGGCAGGTGTTCAGCACCTCCAGGAGAGCAGGGCCCCGTCACACACAGCAGTGACTTGGGAAGACAAACAAACACCACACTCAAAAGTGCCCCTCCCTTTCTCTTCCTTCCCCCACGTTATGTACTGAGCACGATGTCACAGGGTCTGGAATATCCCTGGGAGCATTTTGGGTCTGCTGTCCTGGCTGTGTCTTCTCCCAGCCTGCCCAGCACTCCCAACGTCCTCACCAGCGTGGCAGGAGGAGGAACAGAAAAGGCCTTGGCTATGCTGGCACTGCCCAGCAACAACAAAATCCTCCCTATATCATCAACCCTGTGTTTAGCACAGATTCAAAACACAGCTCCATACCAGACACTGGGAAGAAAGTAAACTCTAGTCCAGCTTAAACCAGCACAATATTTTTTTTACCTTCAAGCCTTCTGCTGGCAGTCTGTAGCCAAATCTAGCAGGTAGATCATCGAAAGTCTGGGTTCCATTTTCAAGGTTATACTAAGAGAAATACGTTTTTAAAAAAATCAGGTTTGCAACAAGACAGAAATAGTTAACAAATATAAACAAAACCAAACATGACTTCGTATTTTTATAGATTAAAATATTTATCAGACATACAATATCTTGTGACATGCCAATGAAATCACAAAATTGATTATTCCACCTGTCTTCTACTGTCATTTTTCTTCTACTCTACACTTTTCTTACCTAGCTGTCAAAACAAGAAAGTAAGTAATAGATATTTTGTTGAACTATATATATGGTAAATCTTTCTTTCTATTGTCTAAAATACAAATACCATCATATGTACAGAACAGAAACTACAAACAAACTGAGCAAGCAAAAATCTGACAAGCTGGGACATCTGGATGTGGAGCTTTTATTGGATGGTAGTTGTGGGTGTTTTGCCCTGAATTCATTAGAGTACAGGGTAAAACAGCTTTTAAGGGGTGCTATACTGTAGACAAAGAATAGCTTCCATACGCTATCACTTCCCGACTCCCTGCTACACATTCAGATTAGTAGCTGAAAAGTATCTTTACAGTTTTGTTTTATAATAACTATGAGGTTTCATTTTAAAACAGAGGACTAGAAAAGACCCTAAATCTGTGCAAGCTTTATTTTCCCTTTATCTGTTCATCTCTGGCTGCATAACATGCCTGACCAACACATAATTCATACAGAAAAAAATGCTGTGTACATATGGCATATTTTTTCATTTAAAATGAAGTGTTTCCTGCAGAAGTTGTGAACTCTACAGTTAATGGACTTGAACATGCATCGGTTGTTTCATTCAACGGTTTAGTGAGTCAGAAATCTTTGTCTATTCATCATATCATTCAACTGTCACACAGAACAGCCAAGTAAGGATTGTGTTTGCTTCAGAGAGATGTTTCCTATCAGCCAGGCTTAGACAGGTGAGCTCAAACTAGTTCAGAGAAAAACTGCCATGATTCATCTGAAGTCTTCCAAAGGAGCAACGTTTGGAAGGAGCTTTCCTCCCACAGACTTGGAAGGGAAAGATGTAGGAAGGAAGCTTCTTTGTTCTAAGTAACCAATGCGCCCCACACAATCTCTCCTCCTGGCCTTCCACCACAGAGAGCACCAGTGCACCACCTTCTTCCATCCACCTCCTTCAAAACGTCCTGAGCTTGGGCTACTGTCAATCCACCCTTCAATCACTTGACAAGCCCTTGCTTAAGTCAGGAGTTCGACACAAACCTAGTTCTTTTTACCTCTCGTTAAAAAAATAACCAGTCCTGTCTCACGTGCATATAACAGCACTTCACACAGACATGATCCTTTCAGGCTGCAACTATATGAGAACACAGAAGCATTAAACCACACCTAAATTAAAAGGGAAAGAAGAACTTCTTCCCTTGGTAAACCCAAAACTTTGGCAAAAGTTTTGCTAACAAATGGGTAATCATTAAATGGTGAAATCTATCAAGACTGTAAGTGACCTGTACACCAGCAATTCCATGTGACACAGTGCAAACATTCCCTCTTCTGACCATCTTTTAAGCATTCCACTGGCTCCTTTGTATAGCAGTTTAGTATCTAGTTCATCATTTCACTTCTTACTTCTAGATATTCTCAGAATAAATCTGCAACTTCCAAATATCCAAGAATGAAAGATGTTCATTTTTATAAGGAATTATTTTAGAGTACTACACACAAAGCTTAAATAGAAAAACAAATCCAACTAAACTCCTGAAATGCCCTATTTTTCTTTTTTGAGGTTGGGGTGGGTTGTTTCTTTTGTTTTAAGAAACTTTTCTAAGAGAGGAAGAAGCAAGAATGAGTTAGGTTTTTATGAAAAGAGGAAGCACAAGCTTGGTGACAGAGAAAAGGGGGCAGAGGGAAATCATGTTTACAGTAAAAAGTTTAAAATTTCACAATAAAATGGTGATGTCAGTACCATAATAAAGCAATTATGTATCTGCAGTCTTTCTTTACATTTTTTCTACAAAAAGCATTTAAACAAGAGTAATAACTTGAAAATCCAAATACAGTACTTTAGTATTCATCGATCCCACTTTACCACAAACTTTTAAGTATTTTTATTTTAAAATTTGTCTCCAAGAGTTTGTCACTCTGTTCTCCAAAACTGGTATGACATTAACAACTCTTTTCCTACCACTGGAACAAGTAGCAGACTACAGTAATTACGTTTATTTATTTCAGTAGCTTAAGCTCAATCCTACAAAGACCTTTCCTCCTTAAAATGCCACAACGTATCAAATTGGTAATAAACAGCACAGCATCAGCTTTTACCACTGATCTACGTTCATTTTACTGTTTATTATTTTCCTTAATGATAGCAGATATTTTCAGCTATTTAAAAATTGTATCTAGGTGTAAGATACACAAAACCCCTTACTGACAAGGCCTCCAGCCCACACAAATAAACACAAGCCATAGAAGATTATTCAGATCCAGTAACCCTACAAAATGACACCCATCAACAAAACTTCAACCGCTGTCCAAACCAAAGAATGGAGTTAACAGGGTTATAACATGCAACAGGACATCTGATCAGAGTGAACTTTGAAAATGACTACGGGAATTAGGTGCTTTCACTGGCATGGTACCTGAGCGATACCATCTGAAACTCATTTGAAAATGCACCATTTATTGAAGTAAACTGTTAAGGCAGTTCCATTCCAAGAAATCTGCTATAGCATTTATTGTATTAACTGATTCATTAATAGAGTAGTTGAAGAGATTATTCAATTTTAGACATATGTCATCCATGTAGAAAAATATTACTATACTTACTGCTAAAATATCTGCCTCCACAGGTAAAAGATTCAGGAAGGCAAATAACTGCACAGTCACAATAGTGTATATCTGAGTGGCAGACAACATCAGCATTCCTATTGACAACAGCATATTTTATTCAATACCTGCAAGAAAAGAACCAGAGTCAAGGCACATAGCAAATACTTTCCTGTATCATTTTACAGGACTCTTAGTCACTTAAAACTTTCCTGCTAAGGAAATATGCAAAATGTTATTCACGGTTTACTTCCGAGAAACAAGTAATCTTAAAGTTACATGATTATTTTAGAAGTTCCTTCTGCCAGAAGCATGTTCCTCCATGGGAGCAACAGCACACATAAATTACAAAAATTGGAAGCGCAAGACTCCAAAAAGCTTTATGCGCCACAAAGCAATGCAAGGGGTACAAAGGGATGATCATTCACATAATATTAATCATCATTAGACACTTCATTTTAAACTTCCCTTCTTCTATCATAAATCCAAATCAGCAAAATTCCTGATGTACCTCAAATAATTCCACTAAAAGTACATATTCCAAAAATACACTTGCAAAAGCAATGTGATGCCAACTTGGAGGAAGTTCAGATTTCTCTCAGGCTTAGGTACAACATGACTGTGGGCATGCAACCTCTTAAGAATACAGAAAGCACAAAGTGTCTTACTCCCTTCAGAAAAGCTCACACCTAAACACGATCAAGTTAGAAAACCCAACATTCAGAATTTAAATACACGTGATCGAGTACACCTCATGAGTACAAAACAAGCACAGTGAAGCGCTACATTCAGCAGGAAATCTAACCACTTTCACTCCTGAATGCAGCAGAATTGTATGGTCCACAGATGGCTAAGTCTCTCTAGAGATTCCTCCAGTCTCAAAGCAAGAAATTACTGGAAATGACATAAAATAGTCACAGTACGAAACAATAGAAATGGGTCCATTTCCAGGTCCAACATAGCTATAAGAATTAAAATAATTAACAAGTTATAAAACTGGACCATATGCACTTAGTAATACAAATATCTGAACATCTGGATCTCCTCTAACTTCTTTTATGGGAGTAATTAAAAGTACTTCACAAAAAACTCAACTAGGTCATCCAAAATGTTTCTTGAAACAATTTTTTTCGAAAACCTCCAAACTGTGGCTTCTTATATAAATGGTTTCATGTGAATTTATTATTTGACTGTAGATATTTCTTCTGAAAACTGTCTGTTGACTTAACTGAGAAATCACAGCCAACACTATTACTTTCTTTTTCAGAATCAAGAAACACCTAATAATTCCCATCCTTCTGACCTATCCTTCATGTGTTTCTCAAGGAAAAAGCATTGCCCCATGATGTGAGGTTCTCAATGTTAATTAAAGCAAATACCTGAGAGGTAGACTTGATTTAAGCTAACCCAAAGATAATTAGAATTTATTATTACTATTTGGAGGAAACAGCTGATACTTTAAAAAACAGTTTTCATGATTCTAACTTGGTCTGAATCAGACATATAATGCTTTGTGAAACTTTCAACTGGTTCACAGAAATGAAGTCACACTCACAGGAAAAAAGGGGTAGTGAGTTACAAAACTAATGAACTTTTATTACTAAACCAAGATTTGTCACCTTCTCTCATCAGCTTGTCCTAAAAAAGAGGACATCAGTGAAACTGGAAGGATAAAAGAACCATTGTTTCAAAAACAGAGCCATTTTCACTATGACAGAAACAGCAATACACTTGAAGCTATCACAGCACTTTAACCAATACAGTAAATTCAGCACAGAGAAAAGCACTAAAAGAGCATTAAGCAAGGTTAGAAAACACAAGAATTAAAGAGGTCCTTGCAAACAAAATGCATATACAGTGCACTCTTCCTTGTCAAAGTTACGTACACACAAAGTCTTCTGTGTTCAGGACCTGATGGCTCAAATGCAAGCCAAAAAGCCTTATAATTTCTGAAATTCCACGGCTCTTTGGAAAGCATGCCCCTCTCAGCTGAGGGAGGCAGCTCAGAGCACACAGAAATGCAGGTGTGTGGAAAAGGGCTATACCATAAAACCAAACAAAACAAGTTAAACCTGACTTTGCAATAACCTTCTGCACTTTCCACCTGATTTACCAGTGTGTATAGACAAAGTTGTCTATAAATAACTTGGAGCATTTCTTCCCCCTCTCCATGCTAGACCTCACAAGCCGAACTGTGCCCGAGGTGCTGCATCCCTCTGTCACGGGACTGAACGGGACAGAAATGAGGAGGGGAAAACGTGGGGTGCGCTGGACCAGCACAGTTATGAGCAGCAAGACACCCCTGGAGTGAACTCACCAAGCACATTTAAGGTAGAGGTCACAAAGGTGTTACACAGCTCAAGACACAGACAAGAACTTTCACACCTTTTGGCAAATATTCACAGATCAGGCTGCACAAACTACACCGAAATATGAAATTTTCGTATATTTGTATCTCAATCAACTCAAAATGTGTTTCAGAGCATAATACGACATAAAGCAATTTCATGTTCACATGGCTATGTTTACATTATAACTCACTCAATAAAAGAGCTTTTTCCACCCACTTCTGAAAAAAAACCCCAAACTTGTACATCTGTATGAAACAAACTTAAATCCCATTATTTTAAAGCCAAATGCGATTATAAAACTTACAACAATAACAAAAAAAGACATATGAACACACAGAAACTGTGACAAATTCCAAATATGTCGGTAGATTGGGCTGCACCTTCCAAAATGCCATAAGCAGAGGATGAACAAAAACTAGACAGCTAATAACAATAATTCTCAGTCACATTCCCTAATCGCCTCATATCTGAATTCTTGCATTTTGACGCCATCGTATCATTACTGACACAAATCTCCATCTCAGACCTATCACAAAACTGGACACTGACGCACGCGAAGTAAGATCAGCATTCACACCTATTAAGATAAAGAAACTATTCCTCTCAATTAATTTAAACGTTTTCACTAAGAATCTGGCTTTCAACCAGTGAGACCCACGCAACTCATTATCCCGCCAGCTGCAGCAGCACTTGGGAGCACAGCTCAAGAACCACGCACCCGGCAAGGACCAAAGGCGCGACCAGGCGAGATTTCACCGGGCCAGGAGCGACGCTCGGGGAGCGCTCCCGAGGCCTCCGCTCCGCCTGGCTCGTGCCGGGCAGTCCCGGGACCGCGGCCGCTGCAGCCGGGCTCCGCCCTGGCCGGGCCCAAGCCGCGCACGGAACCGGCCCCGCCTGGGCCGCTCCACGGGCGGGGGCAA
>WBMY01002792.1:15905-175350 GCA_013397315.1 Donacobius atricapilla | reverse complement strand
GGCCCCGCAAGGGCTGCGGGGCGGCCTCCGGGTCCGAGGTGTGTGCGACGTTCCGGGGGGGGCGGAAATCCCTTCCCTGTGGGAAGAGAGAGACGAGGGAGAGCCCGGGGCGCTCCCAGAGTCGGAGAGAAGTCCTGCCGTACTTGTTGATAACGCATTTCTTTTCTGCTTGGCCACATGTCCAAGATTCTGAAACTTTTTTTTTTTTTTTTTTTTTAAATAAGTTCACTAACAGTTATTCCAGGGAGCTTCTGTTACGTGGGAGCAGACCTCTGCATGTCCGTGACCTGTCGGAGGTAGAGGGGGCAGTGGATGGGAGGGGGCTGCCTGGCCCGGCTCCGGCCGCGATGTCTGAAGCATCCCCGCCTGCGGGGACACGGCGGGAGGCCGCCTTGTTCTGGTGGCAGAGGTTGAGAAGTGTGATAACACAACTGCCGCTATCTCTTCTGGCCACTCAGTTTAGCCAGAGCGTTTTATTTGTGACAATTGACTTTTCATTCAAAGCCGTTTAACAGGCCTGCAAATACATAATAGCCGTAAAAAGTGGTAAAGCAACAGTGCCTTATTTTGGTAGAGTCTGTAAGTCAGCTACAGATTCATTGCAAATGAAGTCGTACTGCATTAACTTGGTAAATGAGAGAAAATGTTTGCTAACGAAATAAAACATTTACTGATGAAGCATCTAGCTGAGGATATTGAGGGAGTTAAACTGCCAGGGCTTCCAGGACGTCATTTACTTGCTCACTACAGCCTTCTTGGTCGGAAGAGTAAAATCTTGAGTTCACATTAAGACATATGGGGGTATTCAGCCATCATAAATGTCATATAGACAATGTGTGAGGGGGAAAAAAGAGACAGAACTGTTTAGAAAAGTGAAAAAAGTAATAATTTACTTGTTTGTATAATGGTTTCTTTGCTTCGTGGGTTGGAATCTGTAACGGATTACTCAAGAGCCCAGTCTCCAAATGACTCCACAGAGTGTAGTTTTTTTGCCTTTTGAAGATCTCGTGTCTCTACACTTAGCATATATTTTTCGCAATAGAACAAGCTGCAGAGAAGTAGCTGACTGACAGGAGCATTGTAACAGACCGCTGATAAATAATTATTCAATAGAAATTCTTCCTAGGGTTTGGTCAGGGAGTGTTTTCTGATACCTCTGGCTAAAAATTGCATGATATAATCTTTGTCTGCCCTGCATTTTTTGACTGATACCAAAATGAACTCACGTGGTTTCATCTTCCTGTCCTGCATTTCTGACCTAGAGACAGTTTTCCAAATCGATGGATTCTTGTTGCTTAGGCCAGAAATAAAGGCCTTTAGTAAATCAAAAGCATAGGTAAAAACTCCAAGTGGTTTTAATTTTTTTTCTAAATCCTGTCAACAGTAATAATCTGATTAACAGCATCCTTTTTATTATAAAATACAATATTAATTTTGCATGTAATTTGTTAGCTAAATTAATATTTGTTTTGTTTCCCGAGTTTTATCTGTTCAATAGAACTTCTCTTATTTATATTAAAAATATTTAGAATAATGCATTTCTTTATACCTTTAATGTATTTTGTTATACCCAAATGCTTTGGGGAAGAGTATTTAGCTATAATATGCTCACATATGAATTACAGTATTTTACAAATGGTGTAATGTTCTTCAGGTGAAAATATAATTTAGGCTTGATTATGGAAAGCAGCGTTTAAAGCTGTGTGTGATAAAATAATAGAGGATTTGAGTCAGGTGATGTGCTAAAAATCATATTTGATCAAACTAGGCATACAAGGTTACATTTCCCTATATTCAAGGAAAAAAAAAAACAACAAACAAAAAACAATGCTTTCCAGCATAACAAAAAAGATTTGTTTCTTGGCATTAGCAAAAAAAAAAAAAATTGAGAAACCAATTAAAAGCAAATAGCTAAATTAAGTCATATTAAAGCCTTTATTATCTATTGAAGTTTAGAATGCAATTTGTTGTATTAAAGCACATATTTAACAGAAGTACTAGTGCGAGTTTCAATGAACGGTGAGATAACCTTGTTGACAGGGAACCAGCTACAACTCGAAGCAGTTGCACTCCTGCATGTCAGTTCCTGCAGAAATTTTCTGGCTGTGACTGGAAGAAACATAAGTAGCCTGGGGACCACTCCACCCTGTAATTAAATACCAAACTGCACAAGTGGGGGCTGGAAAACAGGCTAATGAACACACACTTGCAGCAGTGTTATCTAAAGCATTTTTCTGTGTGAGCATGTGTGGAAAAAAATGTAAGTGTGATTTATTTCCGATAAAAAGCATTTCTGTAGGGACAGGCCGACTGCCTGCCCTTACGCCTGTGAGTGGGGAGTGTCAGCTGTATATTGATCTACACGCTGGGCTCTGTATACATATTCTGTAAAAGGAATGTTTCAAGTATTACTTAATACCAGTTTGGGTTTAGGTGATGAGGCCTCGTATTTCAAATGAAGACTGAGAGTTTCCTATTTTCTCAGTGTGTGTAGAGAGCTTCTTGATCAGACTCTTATAAACAGATTTGTGATACTTTTGTCACTGTTATCTTTATCACTGTTATTTTTTAAATGTTACAGTAAACATTTGCCATACCAGGACATACTTGCCAGTAAGTTCTGGCTGGGGATAAGGAGGCTAATTACTTACAATATTTCATTTACTCTAAATGTTCAGATTTTTTCTTACTGGTTTCTGTTAGAATAGAGCTTGATTTAACACATGATCAGTTTTATATAACTGTGTTCAGCAGGACAGCAGATGAGTAATATAAATAATATAAATACTATAAAAATAATACAAATACAATGAAAAACTTTTCTCCTGAGAATGACGAAACAAATAGTACTAAGATAGCTGAACTGTTGAAGTGATTTTCTAATATGGTCTTTCCTTGAAAAGCATTTGTGTTAATTCTGTAGAGACTGTTGTTATTTTACATTGGTGTTTTGCTTGGTGCTGTACAGCATTCATCATAGAGAGACTTTTCCATCTTGGGAATGTATTTACACGGCTGGAAGTGGGGGAGGAGATGGATGGTGCCTGAGGAGGTATCTCAGTGAAGTTCTGGTAAGAATATGGAAGGCACCAATGCCTTTGTGGTACCTGTCTGCACTGCTGTCCCACAGGTACGCCCACAGTCACAGGCTGTGATGGATGTCCTGCAGTGGGGCTCTTGGCTCTGGCTTTCCTTGGTGCTTGTAGAGAGAAGAGTGGTGAAGGCAAGAGGCTTTGCATCCCTGCTGGCCTTGCTGTCGGGCAGCATAGAGAGACATTTCACAGACTCGTGGCTTTTGGAGCATTCAGTCCACACCTTAGGGAATTTTTTTGTTCCTTGTTTCCAGTGGTTATTCCTGTGGGACTTGGAGCCTGACCTGTTCCCCTTGCCAGCATCCCTTTATTAAAAATAAATTCTAATGTGCTAGACAGTTCCAAGATACATTTCTGCCAATGGCTTGTATCCAAAATTGTTGAGTGCCTTAAAGAATTCTTAGAAGGTAGGAAAGCTGTGATACACCACTGAAGTTTAATTGTCAGAAATTCAACTGTAGCTCACATTTATAACTCATTTTAGAGATACTGAGGAAGTTCTGAGATTGGAATGCACAGATCAAAACCAAATTTTCAAGCTGTAATTGACAGCATTAGGGGTCTGTCATACCTCAGTAGATGAGCTGAAAACACAATTGCTTTTTGAATTAATGATTAGGAAATAGTATCAATTAGCATATTCTTAGAAAGACATCTATAGAGTTGAAACATGTGTTAATAAAGAATGCTACCATGAAAACTAGATGTTTTTTCTGAAACCATCTGAAAGGATTTTGTCTTTACTAATGGTTTGGGTTGCGCAAAGAAAGAAAATGAATAGTAGGTTTATTTTTATCATGTTTGTGAGCTGCTATAGCCAACATCTACAAGCTGGTCTGCTTGACCATCTTTACTCCATAGTTAGTAGATGATAGTGTGGAGAAATGTCTGCTTCTGAAGGTTGTGGATGTGTTGAATTTTGAACGGGCTTGAAAATATAGAATCTGTAAAGTGTTAGTGTCCAGCTTTTTGCTGTTCACTCCTTCAAAGAGTGTTGGAAGAGTCAGTGGTCGGGCTTTGGCTTGTTTCCTTTTGGATGCTTTGGAAGTTGAAAATTCTGTCTTTTTGATGTCGGGGCCTATTTACAGGACAAGGGCTTCTTTGTAAAAGAGTGTTTGGCGCTCAGGGGCTTTGCTTGATTGGCAGACACAAATTGTATCAAAGCAATTAAATCCAAAAGAAATGTCCTGTGGGCTGAAGTTCAACATACATACTTGTGGCATTTTCCCTCTTCATTTAGGAGAGAGAGAGGTCAGCATGGTATAGGGTGGAGGTATTTCGGGTTTGTTCGTTTGTGGATCTTTTTCTTTTCTTTGATTAACTCAAAGTCCAGACCTAGAGAACTCTTCAAGAACAGAAAACTTGGGAACACTGCACTGACCTGCAGTTTCCCTACCTATGACTATTTTAAAGGCAGATGTGATGGAAGCTGCACTGCAGAGACAAATACAGCTATGCTAAGAGAATTGAGCAGAATATATTGTGTTAAAACTGAAATAATTGCTTAGAGTGTCAACAGAAAATAATGCCGTATAAGGGGAGATGTGAGAGAGGAGTTGGCTGCTCCCACGTCCTCATGGATCACAGCATGTGCATGGGCAGTCACAGCACAAGCACAGCAGTGGCAGAGCTGCAAGTTCAGACACAGCTTTTCCTGTGACTTGTTTTCCTGACCATACGTCTGCTGACCCCTCACTGTTTGCATGGTCAAAATGCTCTTTTTTGTTTATTTGGTATTGATCTGTCCCTGGTAATTTTTGGATGCATTATTCTGGCAGTCTTACAGGTTTGAGAATAGCAGGATGCTTCCATGGTACATTTGAGTGTTCTCTTGTACCACAAGTAATCATTTTTTCCTACTTGTGATCAATTTTCCTAGTCTGTCTTCTGGGTTTTTTATTAAATGTTCCATGTTCTTGGTTTTCAATGATGGATTGGTGAGCAAAGGTGTAACCATTACAAAATGCAGCAATAGTCTTCAGTCATGCAATTCTTGAAGTTGTATTAAAGTGTCTTGTTTCCAAAACCAAAAGTGTTTGAATTGTGAGCCTTAAATTTTGTGTGGACTTTTAAAGAAGTTGTAAAAACTTCTTGATTGATGTATTTTCTTAGTCTTCACTGGCACTATGACACCCCTGCGTAGAGCAGCATCTGAGCAGAGTGAAGTAGGAATCACTGGGAAGCTGATCTAGGCTGAAGGAAACCTCACTGTGATTCCTGTTGTGCTGCCGAGTGTGTCTCTTTGGAAATCACATAATTTCACTGTGCCTTCTCTTCTGGGCTTCATTTCAGTATCTGTTCTTGTCCATGAAAAAACTTCTGTGTATTGAAACAGGCAGCGTACAGTAATAAACCTTAAATACGGCTTCATGAAAGTTGTTTCTTACAATGCAAGCTTACACCCTTTGTGTTCTCATGGATCAGCTCAGACTTTAATCACCAAAATATCATAGGCAGTTGTTGGTGATTCCTGATTGATTGCTGCCAGCAACAGGAGTTCAAAATCCCTGAAAAGAATACAGATTGCTCTTTAAATACACTTTTGCTGCAGCTTGTTTACGAAAGCTAGCTATAGTTTCTACAAACTACAGCAACTCTCCAAACACTTTCTGAGAGAGAACACACAGAGTAATATGCAAGGAAGACACCTTACCCGGCTGTTAGATTTTCAGACCATATTTCCAAAGGTCTCTTCACCTGCTAAAATCATCTGACCTATGTGGGTTGTAAGTCACCTTTTTTTAAAAAGAATGAAAGAAAAAAATAACAAAACGGAACTGTTGGGTGCTGTTTGTTTGCCTAAGCAGCCTTTTGTAATCTTAAGGTAGAAATGCCAAAGTTGTTTTCAGAAGTTTCCTGAAATCTTGTATTTTCAAATGCTTCAGGAATAAAAGTGATTGCCATTTGAAAAAAGGCTTTAGATTTTTTGCTCAGTCAGACTATTTGGACAAGAGCAGCTTTTCTAATTTTGACATGTGCTCCATATGGTTTGTCTCAGAGCACACAGGCAGTTCTGTCGTGTGCATGCCCATCTTCGCAGCCTCCTGCCCGTGCCCTCACCTGCCTTAGGTGTCTCTGGACTCAAACTAAGCAGGCTTTGCATCAGTAGATCAGTGCCGCGTGTGCTGTGTGAGCATCATCGTGCAGCTCTGTGGGGAATGTAGAAAAGGTCAGCCTTTTGGAGCTGACAAGCAGAATTTAGTGTGGGAATTCTTCACAAAAGGTTTTTTTATTTTACATTTGGTTTTGGTGCTGCATTTCAAATTTCCTGTTTTTCTCATTCTATATAGTGTATGTTTAAACAGAAATGTAAGTGTTTTTGCTTCAGAGATCAGGAGAAGTATTTTTTGCAAATGAAGCAAAATGAATGATGAAGAAAAGATGATGAAAAGAAATGCCTAGTGTTACTTAAAATGTAATTTCTAAAGGTATAAAACAAGCTGAATTGTGCTAGCACATGTCAAAACTGAGGGTTTGATGTCAGTGAAGTTAATGTGAAAATTGTGAACCACATTTTCATTTTGGATAAATGTGTGTCTCTACAACCTACAACTCTAACTGACGTGGCAGCCTCGCCAGCAGGAGGGCACAGTGATGATTCTTGCCATCCCTTCATGCTGCAGAGGTGAACCTGGTGCAATGCTCTGACAGGCATCCCTTTGATGAAGACCTTTCCACTCATGGGATGGTATTTTCACAGATGCTGCCATCACTGTCTCTTAGCCCTGACATTACCAATACTAGGTTATAATATTAGATAAAGCTTAATTTTTATTAGAGGTGGTGGAGGGCTCTACTTCTTTATTTGTGTTTTATAGTCGTCATTTTGATTTTTGTCTGGTACTGGAAGATTTTATGGAAATGAAAAATCAATGAAATTGTGCTATTGCAAGAGAGCAGACAATGTAAAAATAATTAGAGTAAATTAGATTTCTAGTGAGGCTATTCACAACTTACTGAAAACGCAGCAGTAAATCATTGATACGTAAAAGAAATTAAGGTTTTCTTAAAGATTCAGCAGTGAGACTAGTCAGTAAAGGTATGTATGTTGTAAAACATATTTTTTCAAAGCTAGGAGGGATCCTGGTGTGAGATTTGTAACTTTATAAAAACTTTAGCAATTTTAGTCCCTAAGTTGTAAATGAAAAAATAGCTCTTGGTATTAACCATGCTAATGCTCACCCAAATATATGAAGAAATATTATTTTAAGCAGTTATCTGCACTGACTGGATAATTCACATTAATTTGTTTCTTTCTGTGGTAGCCTTTCTTTGAGGACAGAGGTAAGATCTGACTTTGATTCCATAAACTCTGTGTAGTTACAGATCTTGTCAATTATTTGGCAAATTTGCTGTGATGTTCCATTGCCAAACATCTGGATGAAGGGTCGTGCTGCCATGGCAGGTCCCTGTTTTGTACTGCAGCATGGAAATGAGTGAGCAATCTTCTGGCAACAGAAGTGGTTTCAGGTGCTGTATATTCCAGAAAGCAACTCCTGCGTTGATTCTCATGTCAAATAATTGCCAAAACTTAGGCATTGGAATGATCCTGGTGTTCCTGCTGCATATTTATGGTCAAATACTGCTCAAAACATTGATTAAATATTGAGGTTTTCACATGGTCTTTTTTAGCAATTATGACAGATCTTTCTTGTAACAAAGAGTTGGATAATAAAGGCTGAAAGAGAAGCATAAGTTTGCAGATAAAACAAACTAGGATGCAGTTAAGATGCAGGAGCACTGCCAGTTTCCATTTTGTGCTACTTTTCCTGCAGATACAGACATATGTTTGCATTTATTTGAGTCGTTTTGTGGTACTGCCTGGTTTGCTTTACTAAACCCATGCCTTCTAGTGAGGATATTGTCTCATGAACATTTCCTTTTTCTGTCAGGATGACTTCTACTAGAACAATATTTTCAGTGGTCTTTTTTTATCTTAGAGAAACAAGTGTGTGATTCATTTTTCTAGAAAAACAGGAAGCTGTGAAGTAGACAGACTGGAAAAGAAATGCATACTGTTACTTAAAATGTAATTTCTAAAGGTATAAAACAAACTGGAAGTAACTCTTTGTTAGATTCTTAGGGGATATTACAATTTTAGTGTTTTTATCCTATTATCTGAACGTCATATGGAGAAAAATTTAAGGTAATGTTGTTGAAAAAAAAACCCAAACTCCAAAAAACACCTATTCATTTGAAAACTTCAGATGAAAGCAGCTCCAACACAGCAGCAGGTATTTTGAAAGCATGCAGCTTCTGCACCTTTGTGAATGATGTTTTCTGTGCCCATGTTCAGTATTGCTGCACTGGGTCTGATACAGACTTTGACCACAGCTAAGTACTTTTCAAAGTGAAAGAAAAGACCAAATGGGGAGATGAAAGTTGGGAGTTCTTTCTGGCATGTGTGAGGTTGAGAGGTTTTTTTTAAATGGAATGACATGATGAATGGATAAAATGTTCCATTTAATTTTAATAGACTGAAAAGCCCTGCATATTCATAATCAGGTTACTAAGCANTATATTCATAAATAGGTTACTAAACACGTCTCTTTTTTTTTTTTTTTTTTTTTTTCTTATGTGTGTGTGTGTGTTTTATTAGGTTTGGTTTGGTTTGGGTTTTCTGGGAGATTTTTTTGTTTTGGTTTTTTTTTTGGTGTTTTGTTTTGTTTGGGTGGTTTTTTGTTTATTTGTGTGGGTTTTTTGTTTGTCTTTTTGCTATAGAACTGATTGATTTTAGAGGCAGATTATTCTCAGATTTGCACGGAGGTCTGTTACGATCTTCTTGGGTGCTGGAAATATCCACGGACGTTTTGCACCTGTAAAAAGCAAAGTGATTACATGTTGAAAAGGAAGTGGAGCATTAAAAATCCCATACCACAGTAATCACTACCTAGCGTTATAGTTCTAAGTGCATGGAATCCCAAGTAATAAGTCAGTGGCAAGGTGTTGATGCTGTGCTGTGTCACTGGTGCCAGTCTTGACCTTGCTGTGAATAATCTGGTTCTCCATCCCAGTACCTTTGTTACTGTTCTTTTCTCCCTGGGGGCTGTCATCTTTACTGTTGCAGAAAATACAAAAATTAGAAACTATTGAAAAATTATTCCCGTAGCACAAGCATTGTGAAAACTTAAAGATTCATCCTTCATGTTTTAATACCCGTGACAGAGGGATGCATCCTAAGGAAAACTCAGGCTAAACAGCTTCTGTTACTCCTGCACTTTTGTGCACTGACAGGTAGGAGATGAACTTCCTCAGAGCTGTAATGAAGTAGCTCTGTTGAAAATATGTGAAATTCAGGTTTGGCTTCTGCAGATAAGTAAAATACTGTGTGGAGAGATTACCTTGACTGTATTTATAACGCACCTGCAAAGTGCAGAACCACCAGCAATGCCTCTGTCTTCCTTGGTGTTTTTTTCTGGATGGCTGTACTGGGAACAGCAGAGAAGAATAAAAGCCTGAACTAAACTTCCTCTTGGGGCCATGTGGCAAGAACATACCCCTGCAAGAATTCCACCTGCTGCAGCCCCAAATTTTTCCTGTGTTGTGCAGGTGCCTGTTGCAGCTTGAGTGTTATGCACGGCAGAAGGGAAATCTTTTCTAGTCCCTCAGTTTCCAGCATTTTTATCAAAAAAAAAGCTGCAAAGATGTTTCACCATAGGGAATTTGAGACAAAGCTATGTCAGTTTTTAAAATTTAATTTTTCTGTGACACTTTACATAAACCACAGCTTTTAAAAAATTTATTTAATGTTAGCTTCTGAGGGTTTGCAGTTTACAATTGAATTATTTCTTTCAGACATTTGAATAACTATTCCTTTGCTGGTGTAATTCCAGATGGCATATGCAAGAGTCTTGACCTGCCAGATCATCTCTGCTAGGCCTAAATAAATCTTGCAAATTCTTCCCTTTGCTGAATTCTTTACTGAATTCTCACTTTACAAAATGTTTATTTCAATTTAAAATCCTAATATGATCAGCTTATTGATCAGCATTTAAATACAAGTATTTCAGAAATACAAAGTTTACTGATTTGTAATTCTTAATTCTAAGGCATTTTGGATTTTACAGGGAAAAGTTTTGCTTTCATGAATATTAAAGAAGAAGTATACAATACAAACCACCATATGTAGAGCTGTTAAATTGTATGGTGATTTGATTTGAAAGAAAGATCAGGTTCTTGAAATTTTCTTGCAAAAAAGTTATGAAAAAAGTGCCTCCATGTTTTAATGCAATCTGCATGCACAAAATAGGCAATTTTTTACACTTGGCTATGAAGAGGTTTGTGTTTAATTCAGATGTTTGGAATGTTTTTTTTTAAAAGCGAGCTGTAATGAAGATCAATAATAAACATTTTAAATAAGCATAAGCAGTTGATGACAACGCAGGTTTTTAATATATTTTGTAATGGATTGTTAGTCCAATGCAAAAATATTTGGACTATATTTTAGCATATTGATTTCCAGTGGCTGCAACAGGACTGTAGGCAGCTGGTCAGCATTGCATTCCAGTCCTTTGCTGTGTGATGATGGAGTACAACATTTGTTCTCTATTGCCATACTTAATTTTTGCTCTTGGTAAGTCAGGAACTTTTAATATTAACTCTGATCTGGAGCTCGTTGAATCTGGCTGAGTCCCAGAGGTGTTTAATTGGGAGGTGCTAAGTGAGTGGAATATTATTTACCAGTATAAGACTTACAGGATCTTTATAGAACTGTTACTGAAATTGGTGGATATAAGCCATTATTTTTCTTTCGTACTTCTGAGAGGCACCTTTGACAGATCCATTCCTTTGTATCACATGGAACAATGATCAAAATAGTACCTTTTTTTGTTGACATGACATTTGTAATTGGTGGAATGACTAGACTGTATCTTAGTCCTTTAATCTATTATTAAGCTAATTGTACTTTCACTTCATGCTTATTATTTAAAGTAATCTAAAGCAAGAAGAAGATCCCTTTAGACCCAGATGAGGCATACATAGTTCTTCAGTTCACACAGCCGGTGTGGCCTTTCTTCTCTGTATGGTGTCAAACCTCAGATGTCTGGGTTAATGGTGCCATGGAAAGGGCTACAAATTTAAATCCAGGGCTGATAAATGGCATACCTCTTGCTGCTTGATTTGGTCCAGTTTTTAGTTCCCTGTGCCACCTTTATTTTGACCCCTTTTTATTTCGACAGGACTTAGTGTAAGCACTGACAGACAGAGCCTTCCATGAAAATATCAGGTAAACAGTATCTTAGGTACTGGAAAATACTGTGACATTGGAAATAAATGAAACCAAACCAGGTATGGTGGTTGAACCCAGTGGATGAGTAAGACAAGAGCAGATTTTAAGTGAAATGTAGAAGATCATTTCCCTCCTCCTCTTGGGGGTTCACTTGGCAGGGCCCACAGGCTGCACTCAGGTTCCTGATGCTCTGGCTCTCACTTGGCTTTGGCTCTTCCCTGGGAGGAGCAGAGCTGCTCTCCTGGCTGCTCTCCATCCCTGCCCTGGAGGCTGTCGTGGAGAGAAGGGGCTGGAAGTGGCCTCCTGCTCCTCTTGCTCTGGTCTGGCCCTGTCAGGGAGACAGGGAAGCAGCTCTGCCTGGTTCTCTGTCCTGGCTTCATCCTGTGCCAGAACAAACAGGGCTCACAAAGCTCTGTCCCTACAGCAGCGCCAGCACCCTCTGACTTCAGCTGGCTCAGAGTTGTGGCTTTAGGGGCACCAGTCTGACGTGTAGCTTGAGGCGCAATTTAGTTGTATTCAAAAATAAAGGCTGTGATTTTGTTTTGGCTGATGTGAGCTGAACTGAAAATGAAAACAGAGGATGATTGCTCTTACTACTCAGGTAATAATCCGATTACTTTCATTATTGTGAATTATGAAACTGTCAACATATTGATAAATTTTACAAGCTACATTTTTGAATAGGACTGCTTTATTACTCTCCCCTGAACTCAGTATACCAGTAAAACATCACAGATACTCATTAAGATGAGAGAACACTTCGCAGGTCATATCTTAATTGCATTCTCACTGAGTTTCTTTTGCCTCCTAATGGTTTCTTTTTGGTCAGAGGTTCGTTTTCACTTACTGTTTGATTTTGGATATTACAAAGTCTTTGGCCTCTCTTGAAAAACTGTAAATGATTTTAAGGCTTTGAATAATAATAAAATACAGTCCAGGAAGATATTTTTGATGTGAAATGGTAAAGGAGGACAGATGTGCTGGATTTGTGCAGCTTGGAGAGGAGGAGACTGAGCAGTGACCTCGTGCTGTCGGTGAGTTCTTCATGAGGGGAGCAGGCAGAGGAGCTGGGCACTTCTCCCCATCCCTTGGCTGTGTTGGGGAAGCTCAAACTGGACATCAGGCTAAAGCTCTTCGCTGAGAGGACGGTCAGACACTGGAACAAGTTCCCCTGGGAGGTGTCCCCAAGCCCATTGTTGGTCAGAAAGTGTTTGGATGACTCTCAGATAGCTGGTTTAACTTTTAGGTTGCCTGGTGCGGAGTCAGGAGTTGGACTGGATAATCCTCATGGGTCCCTTCCAGGTCAGGATATTATATGTTTTTATTATTAATAATTCTGCATCTATTTAATAAGAAGTCCAGTTGATATACAGGGAGACTGTTTTTCAGATAAGAAGCTGGTCTGAAATATTTCATTCCTACTAGATTTTAAAAACCAGATTTTAGGTACCACATTTAAAATGGTGTATTAGGAAATTTTACAGTAATTAGGACACTGACTTTTAAATTATATTTTTCAGTGAGTGTCAGCATTTTTTGTAGCTATGATCAACATTTTAGTCTTAAATAAAGTCACGCCTTTTCTGAGGGTAGCTAATGTTTTTCTCCAACCCCTCCATATACACACACATCCCACACTACTCCCCAGTCAAAATTGTGTTTGTTAGCCAGGTTAAATGTCGAGGCTAAGCACTGCCTGATCAGTCACTCTTTTGCATTCCTAATTTTTTTTGCATTCCAGATTTAGGGATTGCATCTGACTTGCTAATAATATGTGTAATTTGTGCTGCCTCCACTTTCCGGCATTATTCCCTTTGGATATGGCACAGTGTATTCCTGTGACATGTGCCCATCTTCTCATACCAGTAATCCTCAGACACGTGTTCCTTGCACCCCATTACAAATCAGTAAGATGCACCTACATTGCTAAACATCTGATATTTTTATACATTATTCTGAGCTTAAGGGAAGCCTTGCTTGTCCACATTTGTACTTAAATATTAAAAAGATTTCTTTTCAAATAGACTGTGTTTGATTGGAATATTACTGCAGTGTCAGAAATGACAGAAATTCCTTATGTTCAGCTAGATCTTACTTGAAATTCTGGTCTCATTTTAAAATTCTCATGTACAGAGAGCACCAGGGCAGAGCTGTCACCCATTGTAAGCTCAGGTCAACCGTCAGCTTTGAGACATCGTTTCTTCATTTTGGAAATGTTTTGCTTGAGAAAAGACTTGGTCTTTTAACCAGCTCCTGCTTTTCATCTGTTTTTCATGGCAAATGATCACATTTCCTAACCATTTGCAAACAGTGACTGTCTGGCAGGATTTCCTGGATACACATTAGTTTTGAGATTGTAAAAGGTCAACTTTCTGAACTCTGGTGATTAGTGTGATTATTTGTCCTGCGTTTTCTTCCATGGGAACTAATCAGCTCCTATGGAGGGTAGAAATAGTGTCCAAGAAAAATTCATCTGCTAGCTAATCACCTCCACCATGAATCATAAAGAAAATAGTAATCCAAGTAGGACATCTCCTGACCTTTGTGTACTAAAACTTTCTGAACAGCTGGATCCAATATGTTTGGAGTCAGAGTTTTGTAAGAAGCTTCTGAAAAAATTATTCATAGCCTGATCCCATTCTTGTCTATTAGAGTGAGGTACTGAGGCCCTCACGGCACATAACTCAAAAGTTGAAGTTATGTGAACAGAAGGCAGTGGATAACTAGTGCTGACTTGTGAAAAGAACTATTTCTTTTAGACCTTTTTTTAATATTCTAAGCTGACCTTCAAAATTAAGAGGGTAATAAAAACAGGTAAACCAGCAGATATTTATAGAAATTTGGCCAATTTTAATTTGTTTCTTGTCACTCCACTGGAGGAAGTATTGGGATTTTTCCCATGTGCATATGCCATGTAAGAGATTGAAGCCATGGAAGTTTTTCCATGTTGTGAGGGAACCCTCTAAATTGGTAGTAGAGAATAGTAGAGATGATGCTGATGTTGATAAAAGACAGGATTTTGTCACTGTTTGCATAGAATCCATCAGATATTTCTTCAGGCGCTGAAAGTGAGGGATGTGTTTAAGTATCAGAAGTCCTAATGGATTTGTTAATCTTATAGGGAAGAGGAAGGAGCCATGCTCCACATCCCTTAGCTCCAGCAGTTGAGTTTTGGTTGATTGCTTTCCTTTTCCTCGCCTTCTGAGGGCTTACAAAGAGGGCAACATTCTGTTCTACCTTTTGTCTGTTTAAGAATTATGTATCTCCTAAATTGTCTGTTTTCCTTACTGTATTCTCAGTAGTAATTAAATGGTCCAAATGGAGGAAGTAAGATAAGTCCTGATGCATTCAAGGTCATGGTTGTCTCAGCATTCATTTAAGTGAAGCAGAATTTCTCCTATTGAATTTATTTTACAGAGGAAATGTCAAAGGCATCCTGATAGCTGCTTTCTCCACCCGTGGTGTCTGGAGCCTTTTTTTTGCTGTATGAATGAGATCTGCAAGTTTTGGATTTGTAGGGTTGGGGCTGGAGGGGAACAACAAGCAGCTTTGTTATTTGTTCTTTAGATAGGTGTGGATTCTCACCCCCTCTGGTGCCTGCAAGAGCGTCACCAGTGCTACTGACTTGCAGGTGGGTCAGTAGGGACCTGTGTGGAAGGTATTTTTGACCTTGCAAAAATGCTCGGGCAGTACAACTCCATCAGCTAATCAGGTGTTCATGTCCTTGTATACGTACTGCCCATGATAAGAAGAAATTTGTTGTGTTTATTTAACTTTAAACACAGAAGTTTGAAACAGTGGTTCTTACAGTTCTGTCATTTGCACCATATAACACTTGAAAGATAGCAGGGACCAAAAACCAGAATTTGTGGTTGGATAAAAATAGAAGTGTGATGCATTGAATCATGGGCAAGTGAATAAAACTTGAGTATTTACTGGTACCAGTCACAAAGTTGTTCCTGATGATATTTCAATAACAAATTATTTTCTAAAATACTGAGAGATTTGAGTGGCTGGGTATTCTAAATAATTTTACCTACCTTATAACCGCTATTGAGGTAGATAAATACAGACCCAAAGTAATTTTATTCATCTAAATAGTTATATATTGTATGTGATATATTGAATGAAATTTGTTGCCTAAACATTATTTTTAGTTGGTTATGTTGTAACAAAATCATAGGAGAAACTGCTTTTGCATTTCCTCTTTGGCAGACTAAAGTCTTATTTAGAAGATGTAAATCTTGGTTAGGGATTTGGGTCATGGAGGGAAAAAAAAATTAGTATCTAGTTTGGCTCTGCATGTCTGTTGTGCTGTAGCTATTGGCATGCATATTAAAATATAAATATTGCTGTCTGTGAAATTCAAAGAACAGAAGTTATTTTGACCTTTTTGGAGCTTAATAAATGTACTGACCTGAAAGCTGAGGTTGTGAGAATGATCTCTGACTGCAAGCTGCAGTACCAGGAGCTGCTTTGCACAAATGTGTGTATTTTGAGCCACTGTTCAGTTTCTAGTGAAGGAGGATTGTGTGTTTGGGAAAGCTATTCCTCAAACCAATCTGTGTTATTGTTTGAAAATCCTGGCCAAACAGTTCAAAAGCTTGTCATAGGAAAAAGTTAGAACAACTACTGTGCATTTGTGGAAAGAAATTCCAGAGACTGTGGTAACAGTATTTTGTTGTCTTTTGAAGAAATGCTGTTCTCTGTATGATTTCAAAATCAGAAGGTAGGCAGGATTGCAGATGGGCCTACTTACAGAGTAGAAAACAGTTTTATTTCTACAACAAAAACCTTTTACAGAAGTGTGCTTGAATATATTGCAATGATCTGAAGCTCTTGACAAGTTATTCTTCAAATTACAAAGCAAAAACAGTGCATAATTGTAAAATAGTAAAATAGAGTCTTTATTGGCATTATGATAATTTATTCAACCCTCTAAATTCTCTGATTAAAAAGGTACCAGTACTAGGAAAAAAAACAATTCCTTTTTTTATTTTTTTCTTAATGAACATGCCAAAATGCACAATGCCCTGGAAACATTAATGGTGATTTTCTGACAGACTCAGAAAGCAAAATACGAAATAAAACTCTAGATTACAGAGGAGAATTTTGGGACTAAATTCTGTGGAGTCATACATTTCTCTGCCTCCGGCCAGTGCAGTGGAATATAACATTAGATATTTTTTCTGTAACTTCAAAGGTATTTTGTGTCCTGTTTTGCTCTGGGTTGTTTTTCTATCCTACCATTTGTTCCCGCCTGGGGAAGATTTTCAACGTGTCCTTATAAGGGAGCTCTGTATAGTTAAGAGGCAGTTCTTGTTTATGTATTAATTTCTACTAGAATGCAGAATATGTGAAAGTAATAACAACTTGTCTAGAAATGCCTCCTTGGTAGTCAAACAGTGTTTATTAGGTTGGGCCACTTCTCCCATTCTTGTTACAAGACAGCACCAATTTATATTTTATGTAAGCAAACTGTGATTGTTCATAAATATCGTCCCTTTTGACATGACTTTTATATTGGTAAAGTGAGGCATTCACAACAATACCTGGTGATAGCCCTCTAGCTCAAGTAGAGGACAGATAGTTACCTTTCATTCTACTACCTGTTCAACAATTTCAGAAACTGCATGCATCTGAAAATATCATGTATCTCTCACAAAAGAATGATGTGTTTTCAAATTGGTACATTTTCCTCTAAATAAAATAATCAGGGTTTTAATAAAATCATTAATGTCGCTTTAAATATGAGCACTACAGGCCCTCATCAAGTAAACGAATGCATTAATTCTATTATATATTGTATATATTAAAAATCCCTAAGAATGTTCTATATAATAGCTTCATTCACTACCTTTTCTGTCTTTCTCTCAAGAATTGGGATTTCATCCAAATTCTAAAGGTTAAGTTGTCAATAGAACTCAAAGGGTGTTTTGTCTCCATTTGTATAACTAGTTTAATGTTTTCTAAGGCCTCCATGTACACCAACAATGGAATTAGTCAGTTACAGGGGAGCTTAGCAGGGCATTCTCAAAGTTCTCTTCACAGCAAATTATGCTGAAACTAATTCAAGAAAAGAGCAATTCTCTTCACTGAAGGAGTTACTTAGCATAGAGTAATAAATATTCAAGTGCAGATGTAATGTTCCAGCTTCAAGATCAGAGATGATTATGAACATGCAGCAGGAGAACAAAGTCCATGGTTCAATCAGTTTAATAATTACATTGTGACTGCTTGTTAAAGCGTCATGTAATTTTCATGAAACATTATTGGTGTCTGAAAAAGCAAGTGCCATGAATTGATTAGCTAAAACTTGTGAGCTGAAGTACTGCAGAGTGTCACTGAACTCCCACAGCAACAAGTGGCTGAACTATTGAACGCTGTTAATTTCTGCATTCTAAAGGAAAGTGATTGAGAAATACTGGCTTTTATATTTGTGTGCTTTCAGTGATGTAAGGAATGATATATTCTCATTCATTCCAGCTCTAACTGTTGTCCAGTTTAACACTGTCCCAGCCATTTCACAGCTGATGCTGTCCTGGCTGCAGGGCACCGTTGAGAGCAGCAGCGTGGCTCTGTCCTCCTCTTTCCAAATCTTTTTCTCCATTTTCTCCACATGGGGCTGCAGGCTCAGGCAGATCAATCTGTTAATCTAGCTGAAACAATCAGCAAGATTTGTTTGTGCAATTTCAGCAAGTTGGCCGAGATGTCCATCCTGACCATCCTGGCACCACAGGCTGTGGGCAGGAGCAGCTGCCCTGAGGCACTGCTGTGACCATGGAGCCACGAGCAAGCTGCCTGCTGTGGGCTGGAATACAATCTACCTTCAGCTACCTCGTACATCATTTGTGATTTAGAATGCAGACAAATGGAGGAGACTTTAAACCTTTATTTGTAACAACCCAAGTGCCCATGTCCCAGACATTTGGAAACATCATGAAACCTCAACATGTTGAGGCACCTGTGCTAAATAGCAGAAAATTTGCCGTAGCGATCTGATTTTCCCATCTCAAAGTATTGTCCCGTGAAAGGAACATCTTACCCATCTCTCAAGTTGAATCTTCACAAGGTAGCTTAAAGAAAGTCCCTAGTCCTTCATTTTCTTATCATCTGTTTCAGTGCTTGCTGGGAAAAATAAAGTAGATTTTTATCTCCATATAATTACATGAAAGGGTGTATGTATTTGAAAATAAGAAACCCCATCCAATCCACACTAACACCCCCACCCCGTGCCTCGCTGTGATTCGTGATATGCACATACTTACAGTGGTAGCTGAAGTCACAGAAAGCTGTGTTTTGAGCACAAACGCAATACATATTTTGTAGATGCAGGGGCTAGATGTTTCAAAGTACTCCCTGAAAACACTGAATACTGCTTCACGTCTTGTACCCCTGATCTGTAGAATAGCCTTGCAAAATCGAATGGAGATGTCTGAAGTTGCTCTGTGATGATTTTCTCATTATCTTTTAAAGGTAGTTTATTACACTTGTCACTGGAATGGAGTTTGAAAATTTTGCAGTAAGTATGGGATGAAGCTGCATGTTAGTTAAAGAAAATACTTCATAGCACGTTGGAAACAGTGCCTCTGAATAGTGAAATGCACTTAGTGGGTAAGACAGGTACTTTCTGGAAAAAGTGTGCGATTAGATAATGAACTGTGGCATCACAATATGTGACCACAAGAACATGAAGAGAAGCTAGCACTGAGTTAGCTGTGTTCATTGTGTTAAACTTTCCACATTCCTTGATTTTTGGGTAATGTGAATATAAACTGAAAAAAAAGTCTGAGACAACTGCCAGCCTAATGACAGTGATGCTTTGCCGTCTGCACAGTCTGGCATGTAAACTGTTGATGCCAATCAAGAATTTTTTCCAAACGTTTTCTATGTGGGTTCATGCCAATGTGAAGCTCATTGTCTGTAGCAGGATGTGATTCAGGTCATAATTTAACTCAGTCCCATTTCCACTTAAGTTTGAATTTAACAGAGCTGTAAACAAGTGACAAGCCATAAAAATTGGGCTGTCCTAGTGAAATTGCTGGATTTTCAGGCACTTGTAAGAGAAGTGACCATCTCACACATTTGAAGGTAGCTCCTACATCAGGAGGACTGCTGCAGTCTACTTAAAGAGTTACAGTTATCAAATGCACAGGTGAATGCATGGTATTAGGTGCTGTACTTTCTGTAAAGTCTTTCCCTGTTGTGATGAGAGCACGACTTGGCTCCTGAAATTTTCCAGTCTTTGGTGAGAGAAGGGGGAAAGCAGCACGGCAAAGAAAGATATCCAACTGCATCTAAGGACGGAACACTGTATTCTCATGCGGTTGTTGGACCATGTCCTGCCTTTCCCAGCAAGAAACATTCACAAATTCTCTTTCAATATCCAGAAAAACACATAGCATATGTACAGGGTTTTTTTATAAGAGGTAATCTAAACTATTTCTCACCTACCATTTTCTAGTGAACAATAAATTCCTCCTGGTTTTGGGTGAGAAAGGTGACAGTAAGAGAAGTGCTTCCCCAGGTGTGCAGAGCCGGCAGGTGTTGGCACAAGGTGACATTGGTGGGACAGGCATGGGGGCAGTGCTGAGGGTGACAGGCTGTGTTCTGTCTGGCAACAGTTGCTCATTTTTGTGGCACCCCCAGCCAGTCCTCCCACCAGTTCCAACAGCTGCCATAAGCTGCTGTGAAGTACCGCCTAATTATAGCATTTTCTTGATCCTCTTGATCCCCTTCAGAGATTCCTGGCCCTACCCTTGGCCAAACTCACCACCTGAAGGCCAGGCACTCACGGAGGTATGACAGTGGCACCACTGCTCTGCCACCCTTAGGGAGGGGGTGGTGTTTCCGTGGTGAGCAGTGCGTTTGGAGGACTCTAAATGTCCAAATAAATGAAACTACTGCCAGTAAGCATTTAGCCCAGTTTGATAGTGCAGTCTCATGTATACACACAAATTGCATTAGTTTGTGTGAAAATTGGATGTGTGCATATAGGGTAATTGTTTCTAAAGCTAAAAATCATTCCCATTTATATCTTGCATTTTCCTTACCTGTGACTGTAAGACATAAAGGTCACATAAAAAAGAATACTAGGGCTAAGGTTTTTAAGAAGTAGGTGATACTAGACTTTTACAGATGCCCAATATTCTGTGCGCTTGTACACAGTTAGTCTTTTGCTGCTGCATCCTGTGTGGTGGTGGTTACTGGAATAGTGTGGGGCTTGGCTCTGGCTGTAGTTTTACCAGAAATTGCACTGCAGTACCCTGAGCAAGCTCAGACAATAGACTTAGTTCTTGTGTCCCTGAGGTAATTTTCTCAAATGTAGAAAACTTCCCATCTGTATAAAGGCTTATCTGCCACATCACACAGTGTCAGAGCAGCGTGAATGGCCTCTGACTTGCCATACACTTTCTTTCTGTGCTGCTTTTGTTTACAGGAAGCAGAGGGACAGAGAGAAGGTTGGGCAATGCTGTGGCTCTGCTCCAGGAGATGTAAACACATTTCCCAATGTTTGGCTTTGGACGGCTGGAGGTGCTCCAAGGCAGTGTGAGTGTGGCTCCCTCGGAGGGGCTCATGAGTCAGAGGTGAGGGCTGTGCGTGTGCTGAGTCACCGGCTTCACTCAGCAGCAGCTTCACTTTGATGTGGCTCGGTCGCAAAGGCCACACTCAGGCTCTGTGTTCAAGCCCTGATGAAGTACCCCCAAAAAGCTTGACACTGTTAATCAAACTCCGTGTTTGTGTTATTTCAGGTGATAGTGTACTTACAGATTAATCAGTTTGTCTTTCTCAATTCCCCTACAGCCTTTTTAGATGAGTTGCTTTGAATTTGCTAATACCAAAAAAAAAAAAAAAAAAAAAGGGTCTGAAAATAGAACCGCTGAGATACATTGGTTGCTGGAGGGAGTACAAGCAGAAAGAGAATTTATGTCCCTTGTGCTGCTGCTTGCTGATTTAAACTCATTGAGATGTCTCGGCATGGCTGCAGTGGAAGTCAGAGATTAGAGCCTTGCCGTTACAAAATGCAGGACAAAGCAGCAGCACAAATTCAGAGGAACACTGACATTTCAAAGCAAAAGGCTGACACCCAAACAGGAGGCATTTAACAACAGCGTAAGGTGCAACAGGTGGAACAGACTCCCGAAGTCCAAGTAAAATACTCAGCTGTTTAGATCTGAGCTTTGGTTTAATTTTTCTTTAATTAGGGCCCACGGTTGGGATATAATTTGCCACTTGCTGAATTGGAGCACTGCAGGACTTTATGGGTGGGAATGCCATGATCTGAGCAGGTTGGAGAAGCAGTTGTGGTAGCATGTTCTCTGTTCTATTTGTCAGATTCTCGTGTATCTCATTTGAGTTGTAAATATTTAACTTTCCCTGATTTTATTGGAACTTGTAAAGTTACTGTTTGCATGTGGAGACCCCCATCAGTCTCACCTGTGATGCAGAAACAGAAGCTAAAATGGACATCTCTACTTTCCTGTTCTGCTTGTTTATGAATTAAGACCTTGTTGAGAAATAGCCTGCTGCAATATTAGGATTTATAATAATAAGAGATGCAAAAAAAGTGAGAATTGTAGTATGGATTTTGGGGCTGCTTTGTCATATGTTTGAATATGCCTCAAGTAAAAATCTTACAAAAGTTATAAAGGCAAGTTGTAGAAGTTCCTTACTTAACTACATAGTTCTATTTCAATATTATAGATGAGGCAAGGTATTGTTAACATTTGAGGCTCTTTGACTTCATGCGCTGTATGCAAGAATTCTTATACTTGAAATGTAAGAGTAAAGAGAAGAAAAGCTAAAATGTAATAAAGATTTACAATGAGGGGAGAATAAAGTGTTTTAATCCTAGAGGGAAGCAACGGTGAGTGGTTTCATTGTGAATAATAACAAACAAATACTCCACAAGCTGTGAAGAAAGGAAGTGACTCAGCAGTTTGAGGCTGAGTAACATTCATGTAAAGGTGTGATCTTCCATTTGAGAATTGTACATCAAATGCAAAATATTAGGAGAAGAAAATGGCTGCAGACTACATAAAGTTGTTACCTTTTTCTATTCTTTAAAAAATGGTCTAGGTTCTTTTTCTCATCTTGTAATTCACACCATTTTTGGTGATACCTGAGGTGTACATCACAACATAGACTGAAACTTGGTTGTGAAATTGATCTGGTGATCAGCTGGGTGTGGAGTGGTGCCAGCAGTTGTGGCCATGCCACTAGGGTCTGCAAAAGCAATGGCAAGTTTGAGATGGAGCTCAGTAAAGATTTTAGACTGTTCTTTTATGAAAGTTAAATCAGAATGGTTTTCCAGACACAGAATGTTTAAATTTTTATGCCTCTTGATGTGTTCTTCTTAAAGACTTACCTCTTTATAACAAAAAACTAATAGAGGAGAACCCACTCAAGCACAGACAGTAACCTGGTTAGTTGGCTGGGCTTGGAGCCAGGCAATCCCTTGATAGATATCAGACTGTTGATTGCTTTGACATACTTCCTTTTTCTCTTCTTGTTTCAAATAGAATTACATGCTCATCCTTAAAGTGCTTGTCCTATTAAGTTTCTTACAAACAGATGAATTTCAGTGTAAACTTTCAGTTGCAACAAAACCATGGTTCTTTCATGGCTGAATTCTGTGGCCAAAAATATTTTCCAGTGATCACTGTTATAGTTACCTCACTGTAAAATTTATGTGGATTTGTGCATGACTCCAATGTTTTCAGGGTAATATATGTATATGAGAGTTTGCATACTGAAATGGTAGGTATGTTGTTAACAACATTGCAGTACAAACTCTTAGTGCCTTTGCAGAGAAATTGGTGATTCCACATGAGTTATGGGGCTGTAATCTGCCTGGTTTGGTAGTGGGAATATATGCTGGTATTCTTGCAGACATACAGAAAGACTTGTTTTCATAGTGTGGAAAGCAACAAAGCAGTTGGAATTGGCAAGACAAACACTTGTCTTTTCAACACTCAGCAAAATGACTATTGCTGAGTGAGGAATGGCCGTATATTGGCTATGTAGAAAAAGACTGGTAGGACAAGAGTAAACAACAGTTGGACAATTAAATAATCTGAAGATGAGTGTGTATTACAGATTTTCAGTATGACAACAGAATTCACCAATTGTTCAAGTAAAAGTAATTATTGAGCAGAGCAAAAGAAATTAGAGCAGCAGGGGCAGAAGATTAGAAGAAAAAGTAAACAGATTATAGATAATTTCAAGTGGGTGACAGATGACAAGGGCAGACATGGAATAAGGAAAACAAATAGGACTTTCATGACATTATGCTTAACTGTTTATTTAATATACCAGGTATTTTATGTTAAGCTTGTATCTTTTCTTTTTCAGTCACATAGAAAAAATTACAACATGGCAAGATCCTCGAAAACCTATGAACCAGCCACTGAATCATGTTAGCCACCATCCTGCAGCCACGGCCACACCAGCGCCACAGAGGTCCATGGCAATGTCTCAGCCAAATCTCAGTGAGTATTGGATGGCATGTCTCTGGTGAAAGCATAAAAGGGATAGGAGAGACAGCTCCTGATTTGTTTGTCAAAACACTTTTTGGTTCAAGACGCTAGCTCTGATTCTGCTACCAGACCTAACAGCATGTTCTCCCCTTCATTTACTTAATTTTCCCCTCTGTAGATTTGGCAGCAAGTGAATTTGTACTGTTTGAGGTGAAGTTCTAACATCTCATGTTTTATTTTTGAGCCTCCCTGGCTTTTTGGTGTAGTGTTAGACATGGAAAAATAAGTTCTGTCTGTACTTTTCTGTTCTGAGGCAGTATAAAACCCCCGCAAGCCCCCATATCATACCCAAGCTGTTGGGTAACCTCTCCATAGTTAGCTCTGCCTTTTTTCAGGTCAGAAGGTATAGCTGATGTGCTTGTTAGTTTGTTTATGGTGGTGGAGCTTTTGCATAGTGAGGTTCTGCATTGGAAGCAACTTGCAAGCTACTATAAAGTTGGCTTTGCAGTATGAATTAGCCACAAAATTCTTATAACTGGTGTGGTTCCCTTGCTATTTCTACTTAGCCCTTCAAGTGTAAATTTAATTATCAACTTACATCAGTCTGACCTTGCTAGATTTAAGCCTTAGTGAAAATAAAACCATGAAAATGCTAACATTTTAAAGAAAATTTGTGAATGGAAGAAAACGTTTTCGTGTATTATTCAGAATTACAAATAGTCCCTAACATTTCGCTTCTGAAGCTTAAACTTTTCTACTACTCAAGAAGATGAGAACAGGTGAGCTTACAGGCTCAAGATCACAAAACTATGTCAAAAAGGCAGGCTTAAAAACACATAGCAGATTGTTGTTCTGGTTAATTTTTGGTAAGCTGATCTCATGAATTTTTGATTGTCCACTTGCAGTGCGGTTCATGACTGCTGTCTCTTCCCATGCCAAGAAAATGCTGAACATTTGTCTGCTAATGATCACCAATAGAAGTAGTGCAATATTTACTTTTGTCTTAAATTCATAAGAAACACCTAGGCTGACCTCTGAGGTAATAATCTTCAGTTCTTTTTTTCTGCCTTTGTCTCATCAACTGCCTTGCTTGCATATATGCAGTAAGTGTTGGTTATGTGTCATCGTGTGGTCCAGTGGTGAAGGTTCTGGACCTTCTTCACCATAAGCATCTTTGAAAAGACACCCAGATCGACAGACACAGGCACTCTGAGGCAGAAGGTGATTCAGCTCCTGGTGCACTCTCAAGTGCAAAGTAATCAGCTCAAAGCTGCACTGTGAAGTACAGTGATTTGCTCTTTGTGGGACTGGCTGAGCAGCAGAGCCGCCTTTGCCACCCCGGGTAACACAGGAGTAAGAGCAGCGAGATGAGTCTTTCCAATCTGCAGAAGAGCTTCTTTATTCCACAGAGTCCACAGGGAAAGAGCCAAGTACCCCCGGGCAGAGGGATTATATGGGGTAGCCAGGGGGCAGAGTTTCACAACTTAGCCAGTGGGGAAAGGAATTGGGAAAGGGACCAATCAGGGGAAGATTGGTCCAAAAGAATCCAAATCCAAAAAGAACAATCCAGAGGGGTAAAAACCAGGAACAAAGGGAACAACCAGTGGGGTAGGAAATAGTGACATGGAACTGCAAAGGCTCATGGGTTGAAGCACTTCTGCTCACCCTGAGCTCCGAGGAGGTCTCCCAAGGGGACTTCGCAAAGGGGAGTCAGTCTCCGTCTCCTGAGGCAGATATCTCTTGGGGCTGAGCTCTCTCCAGGGAGTGAATCATTCTCTAGGGATGGTTTAGGGATTGCTGTGGTTATGTTACAGGGCTGAGGGGGTAGTAGTGAACCCTAATTGAGAGTGTGTATCTGCAGGAGGAACTGGAATAAAATCTGAAAGGGTAGGGTATCTGCAGAAGAAACCTCAATAAAATCTGAAAGGGTAGGGTATCTGCAGTGTCATAGCGCATGGTAAAACTGACAATTGCTCTGCCGCGGCTTCAAACCACAGCTGTGTGTGCGTCAGGCTGTTTATAGCAGTGGTGGAATGGCCAAGAGGTAAGAATAGGACAGCAGGGTTTTTGTTCATACTGACTCCTCCGCTTATGTTAACATCTGTTACATTGTCCCTAGTTAAAAATCAGCAGTGCCGTACATCAGCACAGTGTATGGAACATTTTCCCCCTCAGTTTATTAGTGGAAGTGACTGAAATCCAAATTCTGGACTAAAACACATCTATACTGAATTTTAGGGCCGGGTCTTTCTTGAGATTCAAAGGATTAGAAATAAAACTCTATACCAAGTGAAAAGTCTGTTCTTGAAGGTATTTCAGGTGCCCAATAAGGGTATTTCCACAGACTTCAAAATCTGTCCCATTAAATACAGTCTGTATTTCATTCTTTCATTCAGTACCTGTGCAACATACACACATACACACACACACACATATATATATATATGATGAGATTCTACTTTTTGTGTAGGTATATATGCAGTTCTTGGTATAGTGATTCAGATGTGTGATTGAATTTCCCACTAGAAATAGTGTAAAAATCTACACAGCATCTGTATTTATTTAATCCAGAAAACATTCCATCAATACGTCTTGGTGGACTTTTTCTCATTTTGATGGCTTTCAAAGGCACAGTAAATGTGACACTATTTTATTTAAAAATATATCTAACAAGATTTAATTTAGAAACTGTGTGTATATGCATGTATATACACATAGAGAAATTGCATAGAAAGATTGGAGCAATCTGCACAGAGCACTGCAGCCTCTGAATATTTCACGCGGCAGTTTAAAATACATGTGACTGTTGTTTCCAGTACGAAAGTAGAATGTCTCTATTTTTAAATTGCTGTAGCCAAAAGAAAGGGCCTTTCTACTCCTCTGTGCTGGCAGCAGTGTAGCTGCTCAGCATTCCTGGGGCTGCTCCCCACTGCAGGGAGCAGTGCTGGCCTGGCAGCCAGAGCCCAGAGCCAGGAGTGGTTGTGCTGACATCTCACAAACATGAGAGGAGAGGTGCGAGCTGGGTACCCAGCTCTGCATCTGTCTTTTGCCTTAGCTTTGTGGTGGGGTTTTTTGGTTTTGTTGTTTTGTTTTGTTTGTTTGATTGTTGTTTTGGTTTTTGTTGGTTTGCTGGTTTTTGTTGTTTTTCTGTACTGTAGGAACTAAAAGAAGTTTTTCTTTTGAAGATATGCCACTTAAAAGAAAAGGATTTAAGCCCTTCAGGTCTGCACACTGGTCTGCACTTCCAATTACTAACACATGTGTTTTCCTTGTACTTCTTATGAAAAGGAGGAAAATATGGTTTGTTTTGTACAGCTTGATGCTTTGGTTTATAAACTCCTTTCAGCAATATTTTCTGGGAATTGTACAAAGGCAGTTACAAACATTTTATGTAACATAGAGTGTGACTAAGTGATACCAAATCATAGTATGCCTGTGTTGGAGGCAAACAAAAGGATGTAGTGAAAGTTGGTTGAAGTTAGTAGTCATACTTTAAAAAATCTGCTGTATTTTTCTACCTTTTCTCTTACTATGGTTTTATATTTGCTATTTATGAGCTATAAGTGAACACTTCATTAGCAGTAGTTTTCACACTAACATTTAAAGCACTGCCTTTTAAATTTTACAGAACAAAGGCATCAGGTGTTTTTTTCCTTTGATGCGTCTTGTTAAATTTACAGAAAAGTCACATATGCTAGGCAGGTTTCTGTGCTCATTTACACACCACCAGTATATTCAGTAACATTTCATGAATGAATGGGAAAATTTGTCACATAGACTGAAAGCATGTTCTTGCAGGTTAGCCTATGTTCAGACTTGTTCAATTTGCTTTTTCTTAGCATTTTAGCATTGTTATTCTTCTAAGATGATTTGTGGATGTATATAGTAAGGAAAGTACAGCATTGATAGGAATGTTTTCAGTGTATATTCTGTTGTTGGAAGCAAAAGGGAAAGTGATCAGCCTCAGACTGAAGACAAGGAGAAGCAGTGTAGTTCTTGCATCTTCATAAGGACATCAGAAACTTCATTTACTGTGATGTTGATTCTGCAGAGATCTTAATTTTATGACCATTCTAAAACAGAGTCTTTTCCAGCTGATTGATAAGGTATTAACTATCTCTTGCCAATCAGTTATTGCAGTAGAATCGAGGGCCATTTGTGGAAGGAGGGATTACTATCAATCCTTGTTTTAGTTGTCAGGTCTAGGTCCCTGAACAAGGAGACCAACCCACAGTGACCCCCTGTGCCCGAGAGGAAGGAGAGAGCAGTTTTAGTGCCCCCAGCTAAGGGTCACTCTGCTGCCTGGATCTGAGCTACACACACCCTTCTGCCTTCATAGTATTCTCTGATGTAAAAAGATTGTGGAGGATGCTTTTGAGCTATGTGTAGCAAGACTTAGAGGAAAAATTAGGTCCTTACAGGAGTTTTAATTAAATGCTACTTGTTTTTTAGTCTTTCTCTATTCTGCATTATGCAACACTCAAAACCATTGTTACTTCCATCCTTCTCCCTTCAAAGTGTTTCCAACAGATTTCTTTTGTGATTGTACTCTTCATCCAGTGGGTAAGCACAATCTGGTCTTCATTTAAGTATTTTCCAAATTTAAAAATTTGCAACTGACTTTGCCATAAAACAATGAACCCCTCTAATAGTTTATGTTTTCTGGATAAGATAGCATGAATTTAAATGTGAATTCCTTAAAAAGCTCATACAAAAAGAACATACTGCCTGCAAAAAAACTCAGAAGACTTCTTGCCGGAGCTGTGGCACAATTGGATGTGGGATTTGGGCCTTGGAGCAAAAGCTGTTGCAGGCTGCAAGGCACAGTTACTCCACGTCCCGTGTGAGTGACAGAAACGTGTGTTAAGCCAGGCCCAGAGTTTGCTGGTTTGAGAGTTTTGGGTGCTGCCACTTTGTGAAAAGCCTCTGAGTTTGTTTGGGTGTGGATAGTGGCTTTCAATTTACCTAACTGTGGTTAAAATCAGTGTTTGGTCTAACTCAAGCCACCAAAGTCCAGCCAGGTGGGGTGTCCCTGATGTTCCCCACTGCCTGGCCACCCCTGTCCTCTTCACCTCTCTCCAGCAGCAGCACTGACTGCAAGGTGTGCCTGCTTTTACCCCTTCTGGTACAAAAGAGAACTTGTGTGATTCGTCAGACTGTGCACAGAGATGGGATTGACGGGCAGAAGGGGTTTTAAATGCTGTAGTTACTTATGACCTGGCTGTCAGGGAGGGAGTGACAAGATCTGGAGCTCAGGGACAGGCTGTGTTCATGTGGATCCTTTAAGTGTTAGAGCTGAGCCATCTTCTATTACCCTCTCTGTTTTCTCCCTTGCAATATGTTATTTTCCATGTAAGTTTGGACCAGATGGTCTTTCAAGGTCCCTGCCGACTGGGGCTGTTCTGTGATGATGGTTGGTACGTACTGTCTGTTGACTCAGGTAATGCTGCCTTCAGAAAATGTACCTGGATCACTCTTAATTCTGTACACTGACATAGTAACTTATAAATATATATTCTTATATATATTCTTATAAATATATATTCTTAGGTTCTGCCAAAATGAATTCATTAATATGCACATTTGCAGGGAAAAAAAATCATAAATAATCTTATAGTTCCTGTGATTTTCAGTGTTCCTGTACTCTTATCTGTATCTGGAGCAGATTGTACTTAATCTCTGTGCTGCTGGTTTATCAGCTGTCTGCTTGTCACATCCTCAAAGCGGTTTGATAAGAATCTCATTAGTGGACTCATTCAGGTGTACTGAATGGAGGGACAGTTGCTGGTAGATCAGTACTAATGTTGTGAGCTCACGAAGGTGGAGATGCCAGTTCTAAGGTAAGGACTTCTTTCGCGGAGGAATTCCCAGACACGGCTGAGGCCTTGCACAAGTTATGGTTGTGTCTGTCACAGAATAGCTTAGGTGGGAAGGGGCCCTGCAGGGGCTCTAACGCAGCCTCTGCTCAAAGCAGGGTCAGTGGTGGGACAAGAGCAGGAGCTTGGGACTTGGTGCACTTGGGTGTAGAAATCCTTTGTGACAGAGGAGAAGCTGCTGGTGTAGTTCTCATGTGTTCATCAGGAAAGAGGCTGGCACCACGAGGGAAGTGGATGCTCTATCATCAGCACTGAGTGGAGGAGTTGAAGAACATGCCACACACACACAAACACTTAAGAATGGAGAATTTCTGGCAGAGGGATAAGGGTGTACTTTAGTTTGCTCTTGACATCTCCACTTTCATCTGATCAGATTATGTGTAAATACTGACTATAAGAAAAATAACATGGCTCGCCTCTGGCTGAAGCTGGTAATACTTGTTTCCATTTAATAAATCAACCAGTTCAGGCAGAAAACAGCGGAAAACCTGATGTTACTTTGTTTAGGGTCATTGTATGCTTTGATCCTGAGAGTTCAACCACATTTAGTTCATGCATCAAACTCCAGGTGAAGAAGTATTTGGTTGTTCTGTTTTGGTTTTCCCTTCTGCAGAAGAGAACCTTACCTCAGAAGGTATCTGTCAAGACCCACAAGCAGGCATGACCCAAGTGAATGCAAGCAGGATGGCTTTCACTATTAATTCACTGGTTCTCTAAGATGAAAGACATTGGGTATTACAGATTAGAATTTTTTAGAATTTTTTATTGTAAAGAGCCTCTGATGCTTGTTGTTTAATGGAAAATCATCCATCAATCCGAGAAGTTCAGCTTTCAGCTCTATTGCTAATGGTTTTTTAAATGGGTCTGGACAGCTGGGAATTATAGCACTTTACCTCTGCTTTCATTTTTTTTTAACCAGCCAGGAAATCCAATCAATTAAAGAATGCCAAAATTCTATCTAGGAACAATAAATACATGAACCAAAGTTTCCATATCCTGCCATGATAAAAGAGGTGTAGCTACTATTGTTTAAGGATGATAAAAGGCCGTTTTGGTAACTATGTCAAAGCCAGTCTCTGGAGAACACAGAAAATCCCAAAATCTTCAAAACAAGATGATATGTATTTTAGTGTTCACTGATGTCCAGGATTTTTTACGAGTTGATTTGCATTGGCTGGAAATTTGGCTAGAAATGTGTGACACTGAGAGGAACATGTTTTTCCCTCTCTGTAGTCCAAACCCTCATACCACCTGCATGGTGGAAAGGCTTCCTGTTCCACGTCATCTTTAATTACTGGATATCCTGAAAGAAGCAAACACAATTCATTTGCGGTCAATGTGAACTATTTTGGCACTGAATAATTTTTGCTTCTGATGATTACTTATAAGAGAGTTGAAAGCATTATAGAGGATTTGCATGTTCTGTGGGAATAAGTTTTGTGATGCAGCTCTCAAATGAATGAGGGGGTTTTGGTTGTTTGCAATAAAAACCTCTAACAAGTGATTTATCAGGCAGATTTCAAATGGAGTAATTTATTTATGTTTAAGGACAGTGGTTAATAGGTCTAGAATGTAATAGGAATTAACTTCAGTATCAGGTAAATTTAATCAAAGGACACCTACCTTTAAACCAACAACTGGCCATCTAGTAAATCTAACATGTTAAAGGTTGATGTGTTCAAGAGAGGTGTTGGCATTTTTTCAAATTCTAGTAATTTTTAATTTTGACACAAAGAAGTTCCTGTTGGTGTACGCATTTCCCCTCAAGGGTAGTAGTCCAAACATGTGCCAGTGCAAGAGTGGAGGGTCATTTCCATAGTTTCAAAGTGAATGAAATGCAAAAGCTGAAGATTGCATGAAGCAAAAGTAAAAATAATTTATTAAGTATTTTAAATCTAACAGTCATCAGTAATTAATCATTAGCATTAATGCTGTCTCTCCACTCAAGCAACCCCCATCATCACTTTTTGTTATTGGTTTATTGTTAGAAGTGCTTGCAGAGTAAATCTCTAATCTTTTAAATAACTTCCTGCTAAACCATAGCTTTGATGTTGCACCTGCAGGTTGTTTGTATTGCTTATTTTAATCTTAAATCATTGAAGACAGGAAAGATTAGTTCAATGTGAATATCACAGACCTTTACAGTTGAAACTGTTGAGAAATCTCTATATAGCAATTTTCAGCTCAGAAACCTGAATAAAGAAGTCTCTGTGCACTGGGATAGTGCAACTTTTTGCTTTAATACTTTACAGATTTTTGGAACAAAATGCACCAGAACTGAAAAGCTGCATTTTTTGCTGACCTTGTTAGAAGGCTAATGCTTCTTTCTGGGAAATAAATGAAACAAGCAGTTCTTTGTTGGCTGAAGTGGAGTGAGAAAAGGAGGGGAGCCCAGTCTTTTTTTCTTTACAGTGTCATGACTAACTCAGAACTGTGGCATGGCCGGGTTAATTTCTTTTTCTTTTTTTTTTTTTTTTTACCCTGTGTGGACATTTGTTTTTCATCAGACTGTGTTGTATGAGACCTGGTGCTGGCTAGTTCATCTGAATTTGGGCCTGGGCTGCCTATAAACAGAGCAGAAAGATCCAGAGTTGCATCCAGACACTTCTGACAAATAATAAAAGTTGGTGCAATCAGTTCAATGCAAATGTCAAAAATGATGGACACTTGCATATTTTGGCTTCTGCAACTTGCAGTGTCTCTTGTCCACAAAATAATCCTTGCCTAGTATATATCCAGCAAAGTCATCAACAGAAAGGTCTCCTGCAATGTCAGAAAAACTATTTCACTAGGATATCAATATTAATTTAAAAGCAAACAAAAGCAATAAAAGAATTATTTCATTTTTCCTCTAACTGAAAAAAGAAAACTACATATGTCTAACTTGATGTAAACTAAATAGTTGCAACTTCATGGACTGCAATGAAATTGTGGTTGCATAGTTCAGGTTTGGAACTTAGCTCCATATTTTTACTTGCTTTCATTTGGGCTGGATAATTGTGTAATAGCTGTTTATTAAAAGACTTACTTCATTTTGCAGAATAAATTTGGTTTTCCCCAAGAGAACTGAATTCAAGGCCACCCTGGGTCTGTCTGCTGTAATGACGAATACTTTCCTTCTCTTATGTTGGACACAGTCTCCTTTACCACAGAGTGGCAGATTTGAGCTTTTGGATATTTTTTTTCTTTGCAGAACTTTAGAAATGTTACACTGGAGTCCCAGACCCTGCCTGGTGAATTGCAGCTTACTGAAGACCATTTGTTTTTCTTTAGTAACTTTTTGACCTCTCAAAATGAGGCCGATGGTCGCAAGGCTCTGCAGGGCTCTGGCTGAGTCAGGGTCCCTGGTGTGTCTGATGGTGTCAATGCACTGAGTGGGGTCTGTGTTGGGCAGTCTCAGTGGAATGTGGCTGCGGGTTTTTCTTCTTTTAATCCAAACTCCATTATGTTACTCATACCATTCAAATACAAATTCAGAACTGAAATACAACTTAAAGCAGGCATTACTAAAACATCATAAATAGCACAACAGATGTGCCATATGATTATATCACAAGGAACAGAGATTTGTGGAATGTCATTGTTTGTTAAGTTGATCACTGGGGCTGACACAAGACTTTCCTTTCACTGGGCTTGTTCAGACCATGAGTGACAAGGAGTTATCAGCTGTATACCAACCCACTTTTACTGCCTGGGTTCAGTTCTAGTTCAGTTGAGCAGTTCCAGAAAAAGCACTTAGGTAAAATATTTTTCACAAACTAAGCTCAAGTATATTCCACAAGGGTAATTTGTCTGTTGTTTGGATTCTTTTTATTCTACTGGTGTATTTAAAGATTTACTATTAATTTGAATTAATTAGACAATATCAGACCTATCAAGCATGCTTAAAAGTATTCCAGATACAATATTTTTCTGTTTTCCCTATGCATATCATTGTAACTCTATCCTTAAGAAGAGCAACTTAATTTATTCCATTTTTTTCCTTGTTGTTTGAAAAACTGACAGTGAAAATTAGTAAAGCAGTAAGAAGTCTTAGCCCTGTAACAGCTGTGTCATCACACTTTGCCACACTTCTTTTAAGAGTCTGGTGTTCTGCCTGGGTGCTGGGGTTTGCCCAAGTAGGTAGGGTTGCAGGACAAAACGTACCTGACATTACCTACAGTGTTGCATATGAAATTGTATGAACATCTAGCCCAGGTCTGATAGAATCAGAATCATTTAATCTTTTGGGTTGGAAAAGCCCTCAAAGATCATGCAGTCTAACCATTAACCCAGCATGCCAAAGCCACCACTGACCCATGTCCTCAAGTGCTACAACCATACATCTTTTAAATCCCTCAAGGGATGGGGACCCTACCACTGTCCTGAGCAACCTGTACCAGAGCTGGACAAACCTTTTGGCAAAGAAATTTTTCCTAATCTCCAACCTAAACCTCCCGTGGGATGACACACTGGCATCCATCTGTGCAGTACTCTCTAGAACCCTTGGTTCTGGAAGCAAGTTGCAAAGATGGTTTGGATCTGCCTGCATGATTTCCACAAGGTCCAGAAGGATTTGTTAGTGTGGGCTTTGCACCACCTGCAGGTAACAAAGCTGCCCTTAGATCCAGACTGGCCCTGGAGGTGGCCCAGGACTAATTCATACCTGGTCCATGCAGCTAGGCCTGATCTGCATGAGTAAAAAAATCTAACCTAGGTCCTGAACAAACCATAGAGATAAAATGTTGAAAATTCACTGTGTTTCTCTCCTGGCTTGCCTGGAGGATATCAATGCTGGATGCTATTCTTAGCACCATAAACAGGAAAAAATCTGTTCTGGTAAGTCAGGAGTGATACCTGCTGTCTGAGGTGACAGGGCATTCTGTGAGCTTTGTGATGTGTTGGCACCAGAGTGACACACAGAGGGCTACACAGACTTGGAGTTTCTTTCACAGCAGTTCTATGAGTAAAAGAGTCCATCTCACAGGGAATTCTGCTCTGATTTATATTTTCTGAATTTGATCAGAAAAGATGATGCTGATTTAAGAAACATTAGCAATTTAAGTGGCATTAACTTGCTCAGCAACTGCCTTCTGTCAGCAAGTGAAGGGGTTTACCTGGGTGTTGCCCTGATTTTTTCAGCCTTCTCTTCTGTTTCACAGTTTCATGTTTTGAGTTCTTTCTCACGCTCTGGTCTGTAAACACAGCCAATGTTATTGTATAGTTTCAAGATAGTTTACATTTTCTGTATTAGAGATCTGGACAGCTGATGGACAGTTGTCCTGACCAACGGGATGGGGAGAGGTGTCAGCCTTCTCCCCCAGTCCCTGGCCTTTTTAGAGATACTACATATTGGAGTCAAACTTTCAAATAAAGTAGAGTTTTAGTTCATGCCTTCTGACCAAAGTGTGAGTGTGTGTTTGTGTGTGTGTGACAAGTAGCATCACCTGGGTATAACCCCGGTTTGCTTACTAAGGGTCCTGTTTCTAACCCTGCCATCTGAGATGTTCTTCCCTGTCAGCCTTGTGACTATCCTACCAAAGGTAGGGGATTGATGGGTCATGTTCTAGCAGAAAAGGTTTCAGTTGTTAATTGGAAATTATTTCTGGTAATAATAATAATTGATTTAAAACTGTCAATAAAGAAAATGTTAAGTTGAAATATTTTTACTAGCTTACTGCCTATTATAGGCACACATTTTTAGGAATTTTCAATTAAAAAAAACTTCCATGTTATTTACTAGTTTATTAGGTAAATATTTGAACATACCAGGATAAATATAAATACTTGTTTTATTGTAAGTGTTCTTGTTTGATACACTCAGAACTTTAAAAAGCATTTATTAAGCAATTGCTAGTGCAGATCTTGCCAGATGGAGTAGTGCTCTCAATCATTTGAAGCACAGCAATTCTGCTAATGCATTCCTGTAAGCGTGCAGCATGTGTCCTGGGCCATCTGTTACCTGGCACACAGTTTTAGCCAGGATGCCCTGAGTTCTTGTCTTTCCACAGTGCTGAGTGCCCAGCCCCAGCTGCCCCCCAGCTCAGCCCTGGCACAGCAGAGCCGCCCCCCGCAGCCCCCCGCGCTGCTCGCCCTGCCCGGCGCTCTGACCACACAGCAGCAGCAGCAGAAGCTGAGGCTCCAGAGAATCCAGATGGAGAGGGAGCGAATTCGGATGCGTCAGGAGGAGTTACTGCGACAGGTAACACCAAAGATACTCTTACTTTCTTCAAGAGCTTTTTGTTCTGTGCATCTAAATTTTTAACAAGGACAGTTAGTAGCTCTGTTACTTTATGTCAAGACTAACTTCGGTTTTATAGAAGGGTAACTAAAAAGCTGATATAGACAGATAATTTCATTTTTTTTTTCTCAAAACTAGCTCTGACCAGAACATGGGATCACCATCAGAAGTTACAGACCTGGTGTCTTTCTTACCACCTTTCTTAATAGTCATGTAAGGGCCAAATTCTGTTCTTTGTCTGCCAGTAAGCAACTAGGGCAACTAACACTGATTCCTGTGCAGTTTAACTTGGTTTGCATAGGAGACCAGGTTCATACTTCACTGAAGATAAAGGAAGAACGTATGGAATTGTTCTTGACTCCAATCCCTTAATTTACCTACTCTCTTACTTGGCCTTTTAGTTAAAATGAAATCGCATTCACATCTTACATGAACACCTCTGATCTGAAGACCTTCCAGAGTTGGTTATTTGTGGATGTTTTGCTTATTGTTCTATTTCTTAAGTTTCAGCTCTATGTAATGACTGTACAATGCCATATTGTTCAAAATAGGTATGTAACTTCCTTTATAATGCCTTAAGAAGACAAAGGTTTAAGAACTGTGTTTCATCTGTTACAGACAAGTCCACTAGTGGTGTTGTGTTTGCATGGCATATTAATCAGATTCCTTAGTGGAAAAAACCACCAAACCTGTTTCTCTCAGATACAGCATGAAACTAGTACACTTTATCAAAAAAATTACATTATTTGTGGCCTTGCAGATGCTGCAGTTAACAGTTCTAAGTACCTTTAAAAATAGCAGCTTTCACATGATTAAGGTGGCAGTCCCTGACATGGGCAGTGGTCTCAAGTCTTTTGTGTAGCTTCCCCTTTCCCATCAGGAGCTCACGATAGAGATGAGTGTGAGAAGAGAGTGAGGATATCTGGTACAAGCTTAGTCACGATCGTCATCATGCTAACAACAAGTTTAGCTAATTTTACTCTCTTTGGCTCTATTCTTGATTCAAGGCAAAAGCAAATCAGGCTTCAAAACAGTTGTGCCATTAGCACAAGGGAGGGTTTTGCTGCTTTGCTGACTTTGAAACCGACAGATTCACAGCACTCTGCAGCTGTGCCCTACTCAGTCAAGACTTCCCCTTACTGTGCCCAGGACCACCCTGCCCCTACGGTGTTTGCTGGAGCTCCACATTGCATGAAGCAGTACAGCATCACTTTGCATTACTAAAGTTCTTACAACTGGTGTAACTCCTAGGGAGGAAAGCAAGATGCAGAATCTCTCCTTCCTAGCAGAATGTTGTGAACTTCCTTCCATTACCCTCAGTATCCTGAATCCTGGCAGCTGAGGGCGTAGTGAACCCCTCCAGTCATCAGTGTTCAAGTACAGTTACTCCTGACCCGACCCTCCCTTGCTGTTTTTGTTTTTCTAGCATATCCTATCTAAGGGAAAAATGCTGAGTAAGTGTGTATGCTGCTGCTAGCAGCTGTGAGGAGGTGCAGAGTGTTTGAGTGAAAGGGGAGGATTCTTTGGATGGTCACAAACCTTTCAGCCCAGTAGCAGCTGCTGGCTCCCCACAGCCATTCCTGGCAGCAGCTGCTGGGGTGGAGCAGCATGCCCAGCTGGGAAGAGGTCATAGCTCTGGAAGCTCTTGGCTTAGGGAGTTTCTTTCCTTCTTTGTCCTGCACTTCATGTAGTTGCTAATACCCTAGAACTCTAGATAGAGTACATGCAAGAAGGGCAGCATTTCAGAAAACCAGAATCATAGCATCTATTTAAAGGTTTCCTTACTCAGTTTTGTCATTCTATAAGGAGTTAATGTTCTTTTATACTAATTTGGTTTTGCCAGCTTTCCAAAGAAAAAGAGAGAATCTGCTTGCTGCCTAAGAGCTTCTTGGAAATGGAAGTCGGTAGAGGTAATGTCAGTCCAAAATCTCTGAAAGGTCCTTCAGAGGAGGTGCCCTGGTACTTCTTTGTGTGCACCAGGGCCATTATGCACTGTATGAAGGGTACAAATAGTCCCAGAGAGGCAACACTTCACTTGTCCTCTCAGACTAGGCCTTTACTGGCTTGCTACAGCCTGAAGAGAAGAATGCCCTGCTGTGCTCCTTCCACTGCACAGACTGGCCAAGGCTGTGATTTACCGGTGGCACAGGCAATGTCTACATCTCTTGCTTTCCACCCTGACTATGAGGACTGGCAGAGGAGGAATTGCATCTACCAGCGATGTAAACCCACTATAAACATGCTCTCACTCACCTCCCCCAGCTGGAAATGAGGGTTTGGCAACTAAGGAAGAAGCTCAGGTCAGTTCTGCCAAGGAGTGTTCCAGGAAATGTGAGAAGAAATTTCTGGGCTTGTCTGGCATACAGCTAAAAAACAGTTTACATCAGAGCTGTGTTCTGAGGCAGTGAATCATTCAACTCACTGTATTTCTGTGAAACTTTTAAAGTTTTTTGAAGATAACCACTCATGAAGTTTTTGACATGACTGTGTAATATCAGAATACTGTGGGGTTTTTTGGTTTATTTTATCTTGTTGCTTATTTTGACAGTCTTCTTTGGGTTTATGTACATCATTGTGCCAAGCAGATCATTAAGGGCATTCTGTCCTTTCTTAGCTGAATGCCACAAATGGTCTCTGCTGGCAAAGTGGAGGGACCCTCCTGCATTCAAAGACCAAGAACTCACTGGCGTGGCTGAGACTGTAATATTGCTGCTCACAGGGCTGCGGGACGTCTCTGCTAATTTTTGGCAGACTTTTATCCTAGGGTAGGAAATTTACAAATATTCTTCTGAAAAACCTTTTAGTCATGCTTAGAGAACAGGACATAAGAGAGTACCATACAGGTTTGGACATTAGTTGATCCATTACTACTGACCATTGCTGTAATAATGTGAAAGGAGCAAAGGAATCTGCCACCTGTAGCAGTACTAAAATTGCAATGTGATTTCTGAGCAAATGACCTACGGCAGCGGAACATATGTCACATATGGTGGAGCCAGCGCTCTGTCTGCTTCCCCAGCCAAATCTGACTCCAATGTGCAAGAGTCTACTGTTGCACATTTTAAAAGTACACATGGAGTTAATATTACAAGCAACATGCAGTATCCTGAAATAAAGACGTGGGAGGTGAGCCGTTCCCTAAGGGAGAGTGGATCAAGTAACTCTATAACAAATATGGTGTTTCTTGTAACAAGAAGAGACAGGAAGTTAGATTATGTGACTGATAGTGGGAGTTTTTCTTTGCGGTGCTGCAGCATTTTCAGTTTACAAATGTTTGGCTTTGGAAGGCTTGTCTAAATCTTGTGTGGCTGTAGATGTCATTCTCATACTTTAAAAAGGTACTGAAAATACCTGCATGTAGACGGCTGAAAAAGACACCTTCCCCTTCTTTGAGGTTTGTACGTTTTCCCAGACTCCAGCTGATTAAACTCTAAATAGAAATGTCACTGTTAAAATTGTCACTTGACAAATTTAATCTTAAACATAACCTATCGTACCTAAGCTATTAAGAGTCATAAGAATGTTCTTAACACTTGCTAAACACTGACATAATCGAATGTAAATTATAGTTTATCAATTAATATATTGATAATTTTCTTGTAAAGGAAACATAGCATTAATGGGCACCAATATATGTTGCATTATTCACAAAGCCCAGACCACTCCTCCTCAATGAAAAAAAATAATTGAGAACATAGTAAAACATCATACTCTAGCCTTGAAAACCTGTTAATCCTTTCTGTACTGGGGAGGCTGAATGATTGATTCAGAGGAGAGAAGTTTTCTACTAGGGTTTAAGTGAAATATTTACTTTGCTTGTTTCATTAAAAAAAAAAGTTGAATAAGTTATGGTAAAAAAAGATACAGCTTTATTATTTTAAGGTCTTATGATTTTTGTTGGGAACATCCCGATGGGGTCAGACAACCTCTATATAGAACTCTGTACCACTAGATGTCATGGGTGATTCACAGAGATAATGCTGGAAGAACTTATCTTTCAGGAGCAGTTGCAAAATAAGTTTCCTTTGGCTCTGATTGCTTGTTTGTCATCCTGCAGATAGCAGACATGAGACAGGTCATTAGGCAAACGCTTACTATTAGGCAGGGTGTTCATTCTAAAGATTATGGAATCACAGTCTTGGTTCCAGTGGTTTTCTTATAACATGTGAAGTACTTTATAGTTGCTGAATTACAGGCCTGGCTTCCAGACGTGATAGAACTGACAGCTAGATTCTGTGGTGCTTTAAGCCAGCACAGGTGGGTATGAGAGGCACTGTCTCTCTACATCGTGATTTTCTTCATATCAGTGTAAACTAATACTCATCAGTGACATCACTCAGAATTACTTTCCTTCAGTGTGTATGCTGCGTGGTCACTTGTTACAAGACTACAGTATTTCTGAGCTGTTGGAATAACCCTTCCCATGTATTATTTGTCTTTTCAGGAAGCTGCTCTTTGCAGACAACTTCCTATGGACTCAGAAAACATGGTCCCAGTTCAGACAGCTGTGAACACCCCTGCCATGACACAGGACATGAGGCCTATTACAAATAATGGATCTGATCCTTTCTTGAACAGGCAAGTTCATTCTTCTTTATTAGGCAATTTCTTCTGGTGCCTCAGCAATCCCCAACCTTAACATCCTTTATTTTTCTAAATCAAAACTTGCTTCCATCTCTACTTCGCTTTCAGGTTCCACATTCAGAGAGCCTTCGATTAAACCTACCTATCTGTGAAACTTCCCTGTCAAACTTTCATCCCTCCCAACAAGGCAATTGCTTCTGTTGCCTTCCCTAGACTGTTATAGCTGTCTCTCTAAAATAGTCTCTATATTGTCTTCTTTTGTTTACTTGGTCTAAACAGTGGGTGTGGCTGATCTGAAATCTTTCAGTTTATGCTTCAAGAAGGACTCTTGCAAAAAGCAATAAATTGTAACAGGTGGTTTTAGTTCTGTTGTTAGTGTATGTAGAAGACCAGGTAGAATAGGTACGTTACCTAAGTATAAATACACACAACTTTTTGAGCTGTCAGAACTGGTTTCAGCTAGAGAATTATATGTGCATCCATGTGTTTCAAAATGTAAGAGTGGCCTCGCTTCAATTACTTTGTTATTTGGGCTGATGTGACCCAAATATGATGTTGGCTGATCAGTGGCTAACAGCTGAGGATGAGGCTTAATGACTTAGTATCTATTTCTAGTGTGTAACCTACTGTGTTCTGTTCCAACTGTGTACTCAGGAACTGTGTCTGTCAGAGCATCTTGACTGAGTCTTTTTCATGTTTCAATTTGTAGTGGGCCTTACCACTCCAGGGAGCAGAGTACCGACAGTGGCTTGGGATTAGGATGCTACAGTATACCAACGACACCTGAAGATTTCCTCAGCAATGTAGATGAGATGGATACAGGTAGAATACTTGGATTTAGTTTAAAGTATAGTCCAGTTAATAACTTTGTGTTATGACTAGTAATGTTTTATAATTGCATAACTGAATGATAATCTCTGCATTTGCTATCCAAGAGAACACACTGAGACTGTGGGAGAAAATACCTAGAAGGTGCTTAGTGCCCAGAAGGTTCTCAGCTTTAACTTATATCCAGGTTCTGCCCTTTTACCTCAGACTGATATTAAACAGAATAAATAAAACCTGGGAAATGCCAGCCTTAATTTCTGTTTCCATACCATTTTCCATGGTAGGGGGAGTAAAAAGCTTCTTTTGGGTTACATGTACAAATCAATACGTTTTCTAACTCTGGGAAATCAGTCTTGCTTTTAAGCCTCTTACATTGGCAAAGTTGGATTTGCCTTCAAACAGAATGTATTTAGCTAGCTTACGTTTTGATACGTATTTATTTTATGTTAGTGTCCTCATGATGTTTAAAATACCGAAATAATTTACTAGGAAATCAAGGGGTTTTCCAGAGTGGGAAATTCTCAGCACTTCCTCACCTAAGCTTCCTTTTGAAGTCATCAGAAATTCAGTATTATGCAGAGAATGAGAGGTTTATCTATTAAAGGTTTTCATGCTTGTTAATTTATGGGGGGAAAAAAAAGTAATATTACAGAAATAAATTGCTGTAAAGCACTTTTTTCACTTATTTCCTATGGACAGCATTGCCCCTGGTTCAGAGATCAGGATGGAGGTGTCCATGAGGTCTCCCTGGCAGACCAGGGAACAAACTTGAAACTGTCCTGCTTCCCAAGTGGAAGGCCAGAGCTGGATGCTTTGAGCACTGCTGGAAAGGACCTTTTGTGCTTTTGAGATCAAAGCAAGGATGTGAAATGTATTGTTAGAACAATACGTACTCTGCACCTAAATACAGTTTTGAAATAACATTTATGGTGAATAGGAGGGCTCACAAGTGCTTGTGGGAAAGGGGGAATTAATTTTTATGTCCATTCTCTTGTTTTAAATTACCCACAATAAGAGTTTTGTACTTCAAAAGTTCTTCTTTACTTTTCCTAGGAGAAACTTCAGCACAGACAACAATGAACACAAATCCACAACAAACACGTTTCCCTGATTTCCTCGACTGTCTTCCAGGGACAAACGTTGATCTTGGGACTTTAGAGTCAGAAGACTTGATCCCCATTCTCAACGACGTGGAGTCGGTGCTTAACAAAAATGAGCCCTTCCTTACCTGGCTGTAATCAAGCAATGCTTATTGGGTCTACAGTGCAATTCAGATTTATTTTTCCTCTTGAGGTAGGCATAGAATATCATAGAGTATCCTCAAGAGACACAACATACTGCCTTATTGACTTTTGTTACATCATCTTATGGTCAGTTTAATATCTGCCTGGATTTTATTGATACTACTTTAAGTATAAAATACATATTTTACATATATATAGATATATATATATAATACATGCATGGATATATGTTTCTTCAAAAAAACCCACACCACTTTACACATCTGTGTACTTTTTTACCTTTTCAAAACCAGGCAGAAATGCTTCACTTTTAGGACAGAAAGTGGCTGATGCTTGTGCATATCCCTGGCTGATCTCCTGGGTACTGCTTGACATCACAGACCCTTTGTGAATCAGAAGAGCTAACTCCTAGGTCACTTGGTTCAGAAAAAGTGCAAAGCATCAGGACATGAGAGCAGTTTTATTATTATGTTTATGACAATAGTATCAGAAGCTTTTATTAAATCAACTTACTTAAGCCTTAAAAATCTTTTTTAGTTCGTAGTAACTAATTGTTCTGTATGGAATACAGTTCAAATCTGATCCATATCAAGCATAATAATTCCCATTGTATGTTTGTGAAGGCACAAACAATACTAGATCAGTTTATTTTTTTCAGTAAATTACTGTATAGTTTTCAGAAAATAATTGCTTCCAATCTCAAAGTACCAGACTTGTTTAGCAACATTTTTACACTACAATATTGTTACAAAATAAACCAGGCTGGTACTGACTGTTACCTTTTAAAAGCAAAGAAGTGTATTATAAACAAGCATTTTTAAAAAATTCTTAGATTTTTTAGTTTATTATATTAAGCACTACAATTTTGTAACTTAACACATGAACAAGCAATTTTTTATATATATAAAATCTGTGGCAAGTATCTTAAGTGCAAAAATATTATGTTAAAATCAGTTCTGGAAAATGTGGGACAACTTATAATGTCATAAATTGGGGGAGAAAAACCTTCCTCATACTGCTGTTTTCAGTGATTTTTTTTAACTGACAGTGTCAAAATACATGTAGTTGTATACATGAAAAAAACCCAGGAACTTTATCAGGGCACTGCTAAAGCAGCATTGGGACTCACCTGGTAAAACTGCTTTGTTTTTATGTCTTTCGCTTACCATAACTGGTGCACAGGACACAAGGCATGTGCTGTGTGTTTTTGCCTGTCATGTATCCTACAAAACTTCCTTATCAGAGGTTTGAGACTGAGAAGACATCAAGAACATTAAGCCTGCAGTTCCCCTGAAATGCAAATGAAGTCCTGAATATTCTTAAATGTTTTGAAATTGTCTTATTTATAATTAGTGGATTTAAGCATTTTGTATTGAAAACCAGGTAATGTTATGAAAGGCATTATAACTTTTCTCTAAGCTTAATCCAGGCTATGTAAAGAGAAGAAGAGATGTAGCACTAAGTGTAAATGTGTTTGCCAGGTCTGGTAACACTCAACAAGATCTTGCTGATGCAATGGAATATTGACCCCTAAAGACTTTTTTCCGTCTGGTTGGGTGAAGGTAGGTGAAAAGGTCAGCGTTGAAGTGGTGGGAATACAGAGTAGACTTGAAAGACAAATGGTGAGGTAGTAAATATAGATCCTTGCTGGGAAGGATGGCTGCAGACAGGGGTACAAAGCAAATGAATCTCCAGTGTTCAGTGAAAAGCATAACAGAAGCACTCAAATACAGTAAATGACCGTGTCTGTGATGAACTGCTAAGTGTACATGTTGTCACAGAATGGAAAATAAAAAGCACACACACGGAAATTTTGAAAAAAGAAATGTCAGGCAAAGACCTACAGTTGTGAAGTTTTATTACATAGTAAAAAGTAGCTTTTAAAAAATGTTTTTTGGGGTTTTTTAATAGAAAAAGAAACGTAACAGCAGAGTTGTGTCTGCACAGAATTTAATCACTGAATGGGCATTGTGTTTCTTTTATTCTTTTGAGGGGTTATTAGTTGGTTGGTTTTTTTTTTATTCTTGCTAGTTTTGCTAATTGTTGAGATAGCATAAATTTCTTTTCAATAAACAGGGGACCGGGCAGGGCTGACCAACATTATTGTAATTAGTTTTAATCTCTCTTTTAAGGATTTCTTCAGGTTGCCAGCCTAAATGAAAAACAGATGGTCCTAAGGCTTTGTTCTTTAGTACCATGACTGATATTGGTAAAGAGTTGGAGATTTTCTGGCCAACTTTGAAGGCCACATCACCAGCACTACTCAGCTGGCATAAGGAGCTGACAGCCCTTGGTGCTGGAGTGACTCACAGCAGCTGTGGACCTGAGTGCTGGTGTGATCCAGGTGATGGTGCCCATCAACAGGTTCGAGAACGTAGTTTATTCACTTGCTAGTAACTCTGCACTATTGGACATGTAAGTTTGTCATAACAGAGGATGTTTCGAGCAGCTGCTGTGAGTTAGCTGCTGCTGATTCCTGCCCAGCCACGGGCACTGTTGTCAGCCAAAGGTTGTTCATCATACAGGGAAAACTAACACAACTTTCTAGTGAAATCGCATCAGGTATTTATCAGAATTGTGAAACTGCAAGCTTGATTCCTTTTTTATTTGTGTTTCTGATGGTTGAGTGTCTTGGTGCAAAGACCTTAAAAGGGTAAAGCAATCATAAACTGTGTTTCTGTTACTTCTGTAGTAAACCAGCAGCAGATCTGAAACAGGAGGATGCTGTGTGGAGCAATACTTCAGGTTGAAACAGCTGCCAGAATCTTGGGTTAGATCTTTACTTAGTCATGAAACAAATCTTGGTTGAATTAAAAGTGATTCTTTACACTGTCAGCTTTTGATTTTTGCTACAGAGATGATGTGTCCGATGAAGTGCAATGGCAATAAAACCTCTTTTTCAAAGTGATCTTTTTTAAAAAGTTTCTGGCTTTAAACAGGCTTATGGCAGAACTTTTCAGTATTCAAAGCATATGTAATATGAAAATAAATTCATTGTTAACAATATTTCACTGTACTATTTCAGGTTTTGAGCATTTATGTACTAAATTGTACACTGTCTACTTGTAGTATAAATACAACCAATGTGCCAGCTGGACAATTTTGTTGTGACCATCACTGAGGGGGCATATGTAAGTCTTGGTGATACAGAAGTAATGGGACATGGTTAATTACAGTTTGTATTCTGGTAATACTGTTAGAATGTTACTTGGGGAGGGATTGGGTTTGACTTTTTGTCAACAAATGCTGTTTGGGGGAAGGGAAAGATTTACATCTATATTTTAATTATAGAAAATGTGGTTGGTTGTCCAAATAAACTTGTTTCCTAATACATACATCCATGTACATGCTAGTTCTTTAAAGATTTTATTTACTTTTTTTTATTTTTTATATGGCTTGTGTGAGCATTGGTTTTTAATTTTAGTACCTTGCAATAGATTGTATTAGAGGCAATCAGATCAAACTGTTGTATCCTGAGTTTGGTTCTGTTTTGGTTTTTTTTTTAAATATTTCTTTGATCTTTGACATGAAAAAATACAAATGAACTTACAAGATTTTGGATGCATATTGGTTTTGCAAAATAATTTCTTTAGGGGAGCGGGAGGGTTTGATGGTTTTAGCATGGGCTTCCCAGGGAACTGTAAAACACTGCTTAGAATAAAGGTGCAGACATACTATTCTGTGAAAAAGGCATACATTTTGAATTAAAATACTCAGTTTTATGTTGTATATTGTATAATCAATTATTCATATATGTGTATCCTTTTTATGATAGCTCTCAGCTAAAACAGTGCCATGCAATGTCGAAGTTGCCATGCTCTCAGCATCCTAGTCCACCCAGCAGCCAGTCAGCCCGCATGGGTATTTCTGAGATTTTACAAAGAATACTAATATTCTTTCTTTTGGCTACTATTATTTTTACTTCTGTATCAGTATATGTTGATATTTCTACACACTATAACACAGTGTGGTCTTTAAGTTGGTCAGGGTTCCTGAGGTCTGTTAACACTTTCAGTTATCCCTGTTTGTGGCTTCTTTCTTACCACATCTTTGTGTCCCTTCCTAGCTCTGCACTCTCTTCATCTGGGCCTTCTTTTCCGGAATTAACACCTGCTTTTTATATCATTCTCTGTTACGAGGATCTATGATTAGTCCCTCTCCTGGATTTTACTGGATGCTTTGCTGAGTAAAAACACAGAACAATTTCCAGTTACTGCAGAATCGACATTGCAGACATGATTTGCTTGAAATGAAGTGCTAGGGGAGAGCCTCAGATGTTAGCTTTAATTGAATAGATTTGGGAACGCCATTGTTGGCACTTCAAAAGTGTGAGTTCAGCTGGGCTGCTGGTTCTGGCTCATTTACCCTTTTTCAATACACCTGAAGGCCAAGGTGTTAATGCAGTCCGGATCACAAGGTGAAATGTGTGTACCTCGTGTCAGTATCTGTTACATATTACCTTGTGTTAGAAAGCCATCGTGTAGCTGGGCGTCTCTTAGTAGCAGTAGCTCATTGATTTTGGTTTTAGGTATCATAGCTTGCTGCCTGTTATTTCTTATCCCATCTCCCACAAAATTTTATGTACTCTTAGTTGATATATCAAAGCTGTATGCTATGCAGCTACTCATCCCTGTGTTGAACGCTGATGAGAAACATTCCTTATTCCCAAAGGCTTCATATAAATCAAACAAGACAAATACGAGATGAGGTGCAGGACAGCTGCTCACCACAGATGAAAGAATAGATGTGAGACGGTGCGCAGTGTGTGTTGAAATAAAGGGTACTCTCAAATTCTTGAGAGGAGAACAGGTGGGTCAGACAGCTGTTTCTGAAGAGGGTTTTTTTGCAATTTATCATCTTGTACAACATAATTCTCAGTACCTCTGTCAAACTGTTTAACATTTCTGCTGAGTGCTCCAAGAGCTTTCAGTGCTTTTATCTTCAGATATCCCCTAGTGTAAATACACAGTACATGAAATATGTTTTCTGAAAGCACAGGCCACAGAAACATTATTTCAGGAGGAAAATTTTAGGGAACAGATCAAGATCAAGAATTGTTGAGACATCCAGCCTGGCAAGCTGGTTTGTGAAAATTTGTTTCTGATTTTTTTTGAAGAAGAATATTGGTTGATTTGAATCCCCCAAATGTCTCCATTCTCTCTTATTTTTGGAAAGTAGCTTTTTCTTTTAAAGTTTTGAAAGTTCTTTCTAAAAGGTATTTTTGCCTTTGAGCTAGCTCTCTGTTGTCTTTCCTATCTCTTCCATAGCACTGTGCTAAATACAGCTAAATTGAACTTCTGCAAAGAGATTCATAAACAGCATTTGCACTCATGTATAGATTGGAAGCTTTGAGGAGTTTTAAGCTACCTAATTGACCTGAATAAAAATTGTAACCCAGATTTGTGTGATACCCTCTTTTTAAATGAAAGCTGTTTTACAAAAATAAATATGAATGTGAGAGTTGTATTTCACATATTTTATTCCATGATTAGGGATTTCAGCAAGGCTGGAAAGGGAGTCAGGGCTTCATAACACTGGTGGGAGGAAGAGCCCTTCATTTTCTTCTTAGCCAGAGCCAGTGCATCTGAGGGCTGCTGTGTGGAGCAGCTGCAGAAGGGATCCTCCCAGGGTGAGGAGAGTTCTCTGCAATATTCCTATTCCTTAGACAGTTCCATCTCCCTGGAAGAATAAAAACATGGAGGCAATTTCCTGGCTACTATTGCTGTGACTTTCAAAGGACTGTATTATTTCCTAATGGCAACAGTGTAGGGTTTTGGCAGTATGTTAGAAAACATGATGGTGGAGCTGAAGGAAGGCCAGTTTAGCCAGCCAGAGGCGTGAATGTAACTCATCGCTACACGAAATAACACAGGAGAATCATCAGTTGCTCACCCCACAACATCCGCAGCATTTGCAGTCCCCACAGAGGGTTCCAAACAGGCCATTAACCATCTGAATGCCACAGAGCACTCCCTGGATCCCGCTCATGACCAGCAGCAAGGAGAAGAGGGTCAGGTGCCATGGGACAATATTGGCAGGTGACGGACACAGGTCCCACAGTGCATGGTCAGCAAGGTAATTTCTACAAGAAAACAAAATAGTTAGGATGAAAACTGTGTCAACTCACAAAGGAGGTCTCTCATCCCTGAGACATTGCCGCTGCTGTGACGTGGCCGAGGTTCTGTTCACTTCAGTAAGAATTTCCATTGTCACACTGGCGCTACTTATCTAGAAATAGACTCCAGGTGAGTTCCTGGGTATGTTGTAGCAAGTGATTTGAAATAAACAAGACACCAGAAGGGAGCAATTGAAGACCAGTATGTGTTTGATACAATTGAACCATTTTTAGTGTTCTGGGAAGAAAAGATTTTAGCCAAGCATGTGCCAAATGAGTTTCATCTGTTCCAGTGTTTTCTCAGGGCATTTTTGCTGCTTTTACTTGATTACAGCATTTGGGGGCAGAGGGTAGGGGGACTGATCAGGGCATGTAATCCAGTATCTCAAAGTACAGTTGGGAACAAGGAAGCACATTGTAGTCAAAACAACTGAATTATCCAAACAAATCAGGAAATGATGCAAGTCACTTCTTGCCCACTGAGCTGAAAAAGCAGATGTTCTAGATGCCTCATCTAAAGTAAAGGTAATAACTTCCATAGTTTTTACCTTCACATTTTGATTTAATTGTAAACTGCTTAACCACTGGCTATATTTCATCTGCATATTCTTAGTGCTGACTTGTTCGTGTTCTTGTCAAGTGATTTCTGGACTGCAATCAAAACTCTTTGAAACAGCATATTCCCAAAGACTCTCAGAATGAGACCAAGGGAGTTGGTTTCCAGCCCTCACAGGCCCATGAACAAATAATTCTCTACCTGTATACTTTACTTCTNTTATATTATATATATTATTTTGTAGTAGTAACTATTTGAATACCATTAAATTTCAATATAATCATAGAATCACAGAATGGTTTTGGTAGGAAGGGGCCTGAAAAATCATCTTGTTCCAATGCCCCTGCCATGGTCAGGGATCCCTTCCACTGTCCCAAGTTGCTCCACGCCCTGTCAAACCTGGCCCTGGATACTGCCAGGGATGGGCCATCCACAACTTCTCTGGGCAGCCTGTGCCAGTGCTTCACCACTCTCACAGGGAAGATTTTTTTCCTAATATTTGATCTAAACCTACTCTTAGTTTAAAGCCATTATCTTGTCCTGTCACTACATGCTCTTACAAAAAGTCCCTCTCCGTATTTCTTGTAGGCTCCCATCAGGTACTGGAAAGCCACAATCAGGTCACCCTGAAGCTTCTCTTCTCCAGGCTAAACAATCCCATTTCTCACAGCCTTTCCTCACGGANTTGTTTGGTTTGTTTTTTTTTTTCTTTTCAACCTGAAGTGTATTTTTTTTTCTGTATTATGTAAAACATGCTGCCAGGTCACTCTTGACTGAGGCAGACTGCATTAAAGGTTCTGAGGTAATGAGGAGTTTACTGCAATCCTTGCCATTCTGTTCTGATCACACCTGCTCTCCTTAGTAGCACATTTTACCCTGTTGTTTGTTAAATTTGTCTTCAGCTAGAGCAGTGACACTGTTGGGGTTAAGTGATAAATATACATGGCAGCAAACATGTTTGAGTTGCAGAGCATGAGAAACAAGCAGCTTCAAGATGTCATAGCCAAAATAATCTATAGATCATATTTATNCATCTGTGTCATTAATGAAGATATGAAACAACACCAGTCCAAGTAGGGATCCCTTAGGGACACCTCTTGTCTCTGATGTCCATTGGGATCCTGAGCCACTGACCACCACCCTCTGGATGCCACCATCCAACCACTTTCTTCTCCATCTAACAGTTCACCCACCAAATCCATCTCTCTCCAGTTTAGAGAGCCAGATACTGTGGAGGATTGTGTCCGGATCAATGACTTCTGTAGTCCTTCCATTATCCACTGATAGAGTCCCCCCATCATAGAAGGCTGCTGGGTTGGTCAGGCAGGGCTTGCCAAATCACTTCCCTGTCCTCAATGTGCATCATCAGACCTTCTAGGAGGAGCTGTTCCATGATCCTCTCAGGCACCAAGGTGAGGCTGACAGGTCAGTGGTTCCCAGGGTCCTCCTTTCTACCTTTTTTAAAGGTGGGTGTATTGTTTCCTCTTTTCCAGCCACCTGGGGCTCCACCTGACTGCCAGGACTTTTCAGATATGGAGAGTGGCTTGGCAATTACATCAACCAATTCCTTCAGGACTCCGAGAAGTGTCTCAATGTGTCATTGCTATCCATCTAAGTGGAATTTATCTCTATATGTTACTTATTGCCAAGAACAACCTAGGAAGAGGCTGTGCATTTCTCTTTATTGACCCCTCTGAAACTCAGTAGTTTTGATTGTACTTGCTATTCTTTACATCCCTGCTCTTGAACCTTATGAAGTGTTGCTGTGTGCTGCAGGCACTTCTAAGAGCTTCTATAATTTAGACAAATGGTATCATTCCCATTTTCATGCAATGGATTTGGAACTTGAATCATCTCACAAACTTAAAAAATATATATCTTTTTTTTTCTGATTGCCCTGTCTTACCCATCCTGGAAAGGGTAGATCCACTTTTCTTCAATGTTACATTTAGGGCCTTTGTTTATGGCTACTGCTGACAAAATAAAACAGTATCCAGCTCCCAGAACTCCAACGGCAGCAAATATTATAGAAGAAAACATCTGATAAAGAGAAAAATAAGGTTATTTTGGTTCTCATTCAAACAATTAAATGCAGTTTTACTGTCAGTGAATGTTCCCTAAATTAAGCTGCTAGTAGTCAAATAATGAGCACCTGAACAGCTAAAGTCTATTCGTTTCCATTGCACAGTAAACGTGTAATGCATACCTGTATTGGTATTTTAAAGCTTTATGAGCACTGGCCCCATGTGCCTGAGGAAGAAGGCAGAGGCTGGCAGCAGATGGCACTGCTCCCCTCTGGAGCCTCCTGTTCCAGGGTTCCTGCTCCCTTGCAGCCAGACGTTCTTCTCAGGAGACTGCAAGCAAGGCTGAAGTCTTAGGCCACTCAAGGCATTAAAAAAAAAAGTCTACAGTATCCTTTACAAGTTAGCTTTGGTATCTTGGTTATATTTGGACCAAATAATTGTAGTTCTCCTTCTTGAATCTCCCTTTAGGTTTCATATTAGTATACTTTATCTTCTCATAGGTACTTATCAGTGTAAGCTCTAGTAGTGCAACTGGAATGGATGGGAAAGTATGTCTTTATTTTTTTGGCTTTTTATTACAGAATTTTCCATATATACTAATATGTAAATAAATCATGCAAGGACTAATGCCCTGCTTGAATTCTGAAATACTTGTAGCCGTAACAGTTTGTAGGTAGAGGTAGTGTCCTTTATTGGAATAAAGTGATACAGGTGAAGAAAAAAACCCCATACTTTCAGGTCATAGAATCATTTGAGTTGGAAACAACCTCTAATACCATCAAGTCCAATGTTAATTTTGTTCAGACCTCATCACAAGACTCTTGTCTTGAGTCCTGGCATGCATTTTTATACTGATATATTTCACAGGGCAAACTTAAAAATTATGCTTTTGCAGCAAATATCATAATAATGGATTTCAGCTAACATACAAGACCAAGTTTGGTTCTCAGTCATGCTGATGGTGATGAGGCCCATAGGACTCTTGTAGTACAGTGTACTTGGTACTCTTGACTGTATTAATATTCCCAGTCAGCTGCACTCTAACACACTTGTCAGCAGAGAAGGCAGGTTGTTGTGCGGGCTGGCTCCCCCTCAGCCGCGGTCACTGCGAGGGACCGTGCCCCTGGTCACCACCTGGCTGAGCAGCAGCAAAACCACAGTGCTTGGGTACTTGTGGAGAGGTATGTGCTCTGTCAAACTCAGCTAGTTTCTCTTCACTGCTTGCAGAAAATGGATCATGCAGTGTTGTAAAGAGAAACAGATGGCTCCATTTTCTCCTTCTCAAAGTTCAACCTGTTTTGTTGGTATAGCATGAAGACAGCATCAAAGACAGAATTTAGGGAAAGCTGTTTGGTCAATCTCATAGGCATGAATCTTTTCCTATTTGTTTTTATCTCTTTTTTTTTTTTTTTTTTCAGTTGAAAACCTGTTCCTTTATTTAAAAACTGTAATGGTCTACTTGATCCAAATAATTTATTTTGAAAGGACATATTTTCCTACTAGAATGGGTTTTTTAATTTAATTTTTAAACTAAAATGCTTGAGATGTTTACTAGTGTCTGAAAGTATCATTTGAAAACTTACCTAGTATGAAAGGAAGCTATAAATTCAAAGTGGAGCCTCGTTCACACTGCTTATAGTAGGAGGTTGGATTAGGTGACCTCCACACGTCTATTCCTTCCTGAAATTTCCTGTGAATCTAATGAGACAGCCATCTTTTGTTGGCAGCGTTTGAAATTACCCTGGCAGTCAGACACTACATTCCTGACTCATTGCAGGCCCACAAAACAAGCTCTAAGGAGAGAACTGTTGTTGTCTGCAAAACAAAGTGTAGATCTTTCAGCTGTAAATTTTAATTGCGATAGTAACTATAAATATCTTGTGCTGGCAAAATCCAATGAGGCCATACTATTGTGGTACGTGTGGTGAAGTATCAGAAGCATAATACAATTTTTACAGCCTGCTATTTCCCAGCACTCCAACAAATGGCAGGGCTGTGTGTCCCACACTCCAGACAGCCTCTGTCTAGACTCACAATGGCTGTGAGAGGAAGACTCATAAACCAGTAACAATTTAGCTTTTACTTTTTTTGCCATGTTTCCTTTCACTTACCGCAAACCTCTTTCCACAGCTCTGATTACCACAGCATCCACAACAATCATTATTCTGAAGGCCCAAAAATACCAAGGCGGGGAAGATCATCTACAGATAATAGAAATACAGTTTGAATTGGGATAAATTCAAGTTACATCTTCTTTTAAATATAATAATTGTATGGGTTTGGGTTTTTTTTCCTTATCATTAGGTTAAGTTACTTATTGCCAAACCTTTGGATGACTTAAAACTTATTTGTTTATCAAAGAGGAATTTGCAGTCCTGAGAAAATTCAACAATGCAAGTCATGGCTGCAGGTAGGGGGAAGGTAGGAATGTCTGAATTTAGATACTTACCAATACACCCGATCCCAAGATCCCTCCAAAGTACCAAACTTCATTTGTAATGTGTGCGCTGTCTTCAACCACTTTTCCTCCAGGGAAAAACAACAAAATGTTAGCAAGGGTGCAGAGCACAGCCAGCGGGATAAGAGCACTTCCCAGGCACTTGGCACAGCCTCCCGTGCACATCCTTCTTTAAAGGAATTGCAAACACAGTTGAAGACAAAATCTCTCAGATGTTCTCAGAACTGATTTATAAAAAGAAGCTTCTCGGTGTACTTTGCAAAATCCAGTTTCTGTTTGCTGTTAGAGGAGCTGAACCTGTAGAATGCTCCTGTCAAGTGTTCCTGCAGTCAGTCCAAAATGCACTGTGCTGGTTTTTTATATGTCCTTGCAGCTGTGATGTCAATTTTCTGGATATCCGTAAATGAAATTACGTTCAGGACTGCCTCTCATTTTACTATGACAACCCATAAACTCTGTTAATATTTTACTAAGGTGGCTGACATACCTCGTAATCTACACTCAGGACATGGGTAGATATCTGTCTGAGTTCTGGATCATCATTTTTAAAACACATGATCTTTCTTCATATTAGAAAACACTTCTTTTGTAAGGACTGACATAAAAATGCATAATGAGTCAGCTGATATGAATAACATATTCATAGTCCAAGTTTTTACATGTCATGAGACAGTTCTGTAATTGAAATAGTAGAGAAATTAGATTACACAAAGATGAGCCATTACAGGCCAATAAAGATACACATCCACAAACCTGAGAAAGTTCTTGGGTTGCAGCAGGATGAGAAACTCTTGTTTATTGATGTTAGGCCGTTGGACTGTGCCTCAGGGCATGTGTTTCTTCTCCGTTTTGGGGATTAAAAGGTTGGGTTTATATTTATTTTGTATACGTATGTGTTTATATATATATATAATAATTTATAAAATATATATGGTGATACATTGATGTCAAGAAAGAAATACTGAAGGATGTTCCTGCACAACATTGCTCTTAACACACATAATACAGTGTGGAAGTTGCTTGGTATTGTGCTGTTCCATTGAGAGATGGAGAGAGGCTGGTAAACTGTGCACCAAGTTCCTTTCTTTGAAGAGAGAGCAAAGGAGAACAAGCTGAAAAATGTCTCCCTTCATGTGACCCAGGTCTTCATTGCAGTGAAGGATCACATTAGCACAAGCTGTTCTTTGGAGAACTCCAAAAAGCCCTCCAGCTCTGACAGCTGTTAGTAAAGGGGTCCATCCAGTGGGATGTACTGAGGGGACAGACCCTGCTCCTCTTGCCAGAGATTCAGCCACTCCCTGTGAAATGCATGGATATGCAATGCATGCCAGTGAGAAGCTGAAAGAGTGGAGCTGTAAATGTACAGAAGTAAAAGCCATCCTTGCACCCTGTACACAACTTTGGCATGGGACAAATTAATTCCCTTTCCTATTTCCAGACTCCTCTGTCAGACCTGGGGGCTGGCTGTGTGTGAGGCACCTGAAGAGCAGAGAGAGGAGGATGCCTAAGGAAAAGCTGGTGTCATGGGCTTCCTCACGACAGGTTTTCCTGTCCCAGCCCCTGGACTCTCCCAAGCTCTGGGGACAGACTGTTGATGTACACAGCATTTCCCTCATATCTTTTTGACCTTTGTCAAAGCTCAGATAAGAGCTTATGGCAAAGGTAGCTTGGACTGGGTGGTGTCCCCAGTGACACATGGACATCACATCACCATGAATACTAAAAAGCCAAGTATGCTGATGATGAGTGTCTAGGAGAAGTGGGCTGGAAGGAACATTAGAACTACTGAATTCAACTGTACTGTAACTTAACTTTATACTTTGCTGTTCTATTGTTCTGTAGTCATGTTCTGTTTTATATGTCCCTGTTTTACATGTCCCCACTGCCTGTTCGCCAGCTTTCCCACAAATTCCCTTTCTGACATGTAACATCTTCTGTAAAGGGTTTTAATAGCATTCTGTTCCTTCATTCTCCTCAAGGCATGCTCTGAACATGAGTTACAAAAGTAACTGTCAACCAGTAGCAAATGGGCATGTGGGCTCTAAGCATTCTCTGATGCTTCTCTAATTTATATTACTTTAAAGTAAGCAAAAATTATATAGCCATGTGTATGTAACACCTAATTTTTTCTACTGATACATTTCTTGAGTCTTGCGATATTTATTGTTGTTCATTTGTTCGAAAGGTGGGTTGTTATGTATTAATGAAATTGCCTTTTTTGTAATCCACAATGTCTGTAGGAGAAAACAAGGGAACTTCAGAATTGCTGTGGACCATCCAAGCACCACTGAAGTGCTTTTAATAGTGAGGACAAAAATTCCCCCTAAGATATCTTCAAAAGGGAGAGAACAAAGAAATTGTTCATATATGGTGCCTCATATTTATCTTACTCTTAACTACAAACATGCCTCCAGCTGGCTAGTCCACCTCCTGTGCTGATTTCACCCGGACATTTGTTAACAGTGCGGTCATAGTCCATGTTTACAATTTATTTCCTCTTCAGTTGTTTTCTTTGTTATCTCCATGCTGTAATTCTAATACAGAAAGAGATTTTCAGGATTGAATAGTATTTTTTTTTCTATGCTGATCTCCTCCAATAGCAAGAATCAAGGAATTCTAAAGGAAGCAGCTGGTTGGGTTTTTAGCTGTGGAATGCCTAGAACTCACAGCTGTGACTTTTAGTTTATTTTTCCAAAATAAATAAAACATTTATTTTTAGTTAATACATTAAGAATCTAGTTGCATACCTTGGATGTATCCATGGCTCCCTCCAGCTTCTGTGGGAAGCCTTGCTGTAGAAGAAATGAGGAATTGTCTTGCCCAAATTCTTCTTCATCCACAATTTAAATGCTATTATTTTGCCCAATATGCTCAAGTTGCTAGTGGATTGACCTTGGAGTTCCTGCATTCCTATTATCAGCAACAGACTCCACAGGCCCTTGGAAGACAATGTAAGACTACGTGTTTATGGCCTTGCCTGCATGGATTTATTCCCTAGTCATTGTGGTAGTGCAGATCTGTGGCTGAGCATTTGCTTTTACACTTGTAGCAGTTCACTGATTTCTCAGTTAACAAATTAAAAAACTGAGACAGATCATGCAACACTAAGTCTAATTTCCAACAAATTCTGTGAAAGTTTGTGTTCTTTTTATGAACTGGTTGAAAATGTGTGAGATCTTGGGGGTTTTGTGAATTGTATGCTGTTTACTGACAGCCCCACTATCCAAAGAAAAGCCCACGGGGCAAGGACATGACATGCTATTCCTGTTATCAGACCATTAGTGCTTTTTCTTTTTAGCTTGGATTTCTTAGTTAGAGTTTCGGAGGGAAGATGGGACAAACTCTCCACCTTCTCCCAACCCCTTTTCCCCTCCAGTTCTTTCTGTGCTGCTGCAGCTTTGAGAAGCTTGCCCTGTTCCTGTGTCTGGAGAATCCGCGGGAGTGGAGGTGCATTTTACATGCACCCTCACCCTCCACTACATCCCTTTGCAATCATGAAATCTACATTAGGTTCAGCAACAAGTGGTTGCTCTGTAAATAGACATCCAGATGGTCTAAGGCAACTGTTTTGTATTAGACACTGTTTGTGCCTGGTGATTATGGATTAGTCGCTGTTAAATTTGCTAGGCTAGGAGTAGAATTATACTGCTGGTTACAGTATCCACATTAAGCTTCAAATGAACCTTAGCAATTGAAATATTGCCTCTGGGCATGTCCTGTCCCTTCTTACAACATAATTCTTGTCATTGTCACTATGCAGTATCGTTTTAGACAGGGTTCTGTTGCTGAGTTATTACTAAACAAAAGGATGTTCTAGCTGTCCCTTCATTTAATTGCACCTTTCTATTTTTTTTTGCAGACAAAGTTTGTCCCAGCTTGAATACAAATTAGCTGTTACTCCCTCATTGAAAGCCCACATGGTTTTTAGGTGTAGTATGTCATACACAGAGTTGGAATGTGTTAACTACTTCACAGATGTGTCTTTTATTATACTCTATAGTTTAAAGTTTCTTTTATTTTCTGAGACTTACATGGACCATTTAATTTTGTCAACATAGTGAAACAGGCATGATATGTGTTTCCAAAAGAGTTTGACAGTCTTGATTTCAGAAGTGAAAACAAACTTTAAACCTGCATTTTAAATCAGATGTTTTTCAAAACAAGTGAAAAACCTTTACTGTCGGGAACAAGTTATGTTTGGTTTTATAGCTGGACCTTCACTTGGGTTCTCCAAGTTGACACAAATCATTAATTCCTTTTCACCACTTCAGTTTAAACTCTACCATGAACCATAAAAATGTCTGCTGATGCCTTTCTCCCTAAAGCATGGAGTCTAGAGAAGAGAAGAGCAGGTTTATTTCTCTTGTTGTATCATTGAAATAATACCAACTACACTTACTGAGAGGAAAAATTGCTTTACTACAATAGGTTAATTAATGGGGGTCTTGCAGCAGCCTCTGCTAAATTGATTTTATTTCCATGGCAGCTCTTTCTGCTTCATGGAGTACTTTGTGTCAGTAAGGCTGAACTGAGTGGAAGACAGGCCTTTCTGTACAGCTGTAAGTGGTAACTACAATAGATTTCCGTATCATGAACAGATTGATGTGTAAGGAATGTAATGTTGCAGGTTGCTGAGAACCAAATGTCAGCAAAAATAAACAGGTAATTGAGAGTGAGCCTGTTGATAATGCAGGTTCGTCCAGGCTAAAAGCTCATACAGGATCTCAGCCGCAGGAAACATAATGCAATGGTCTTTCTTTTGTTTGTTCTTCCTTTCGTTCTTTCTTTTGTTCTTTCTTTCATTCTTTCTTCTTTTTTCTTTCTTTCATTCTTTCTTTTGTTTGTTTGTTTTTTTGTTCTTTCTTTTGTTCTTTCATTCTTTCTTGAATTTTTATTGTGCTTAGGAGTGTGATAGAACCAGGTAACTATTATGTCTATTCTGAAAAACATCCTCTTGCTTCTCTTTCTACTTCAAATTTGATGTTGGCTACTATACAGTTGGAAAACCCAGAGAGATGTACAGCAGAATGCAGTTTATTTTGGAGATATATCATGTATGGGTGAATGGTTTATTTTGTTTTCTAAAGCCATGGAAGTAATCCAGTTTGAATGCAAAACACTGGGTTTTGTGAAACTGTTAGGACTGCAAGCTCAGGGTTGGTTATAACATTTTTTCTTTTCATTTTTTTCAAACAGTAAAATAAAATTTGAGACTTTTTCACATATATGTTTTCTCACAGACATGTAATGTAGTATGTTTTACAACAATTTATGTGCTTAGTCTTGATCTATTAAACTTTTTTTTTTTTTGGTAAATGGTTAAAACTGTGGTCAGAGTTGACTCACCTTGAGTAGATTAGTTGTCACTTGTGTTAATATTTAATGGTACGGTACCAGGCTGTACCCTGTTCCTTTCAGAACACTCCCATATTGTTTTGACAGATAATGCATCTCCTGCATTTGTACCAGGGATCTGGGATGAAGTGTCCTGTATGACCTCAAAGGTGTAGTGTTTCTACTGTTTATCTTTATGTAAGGGCTGCCATGGATCCTAACAATACAAACATTCAAATTCCAAGAGCCTAATTCTGGTCTTACAGTGATTAGCAAAAAATTAGAAATAAATCAGATTTAAAAAAAAATAGAGATCATTCTAGTTAGTTATCTGTATGTCATTGTGAAAAATATGCTGAGCCTTTGAAGCTGGCCTGAGGTCAAGGGACTGTGGCAGACCTTAGAGTTTCTGTTTCCTGTTTTTCCTGTCTGTCCCTTAAGCTGTCTTTTCTACCATCTCCAGTCAGCAATGCCAGATATCAGCTGCACCCCTCACATGTGCTGCCTTCTGCTGCCACTTCCCCCCAGCCATGACTCTGCTTCTTCAGCTGTCTCCTGGTAATCCCCTGTGTCCCCATGCACAGCACCATCACCTCTGCAAGGAATACTGCAGCAGGTGCCTCTGTGCTGCAGGAACAGGGATCTGAAAAGGCACCATGACAATATACAGACTCATCCTCTCTGGCACTTAGTTAAGCCTCTCCAATTTCTTCCCCTGTTCCCTTTGTCATGTTTTTGGTACTTCACCAAGAGGACAGCAGGCACATTTCTGGTAGTGAGGAGTGCCTTGGCTGTCCCAGACTGCAGGGCTCCTGTCAGAGTCCCAGGCAGCAAAGCTGCACCTCCCTGTGGCTGGGAGCACAGCCAGTGTGCACCTGAGCTTCCAGCAGCACCCAGAGGAGCAGGCATGGCGCCGGCTCCTTGACAGCTTTGCAGATGGGCTGTTCTGGCTGAACCCAAACAGTTTGTTCACTGACTTGTGATTTCCACCACTGGGATAGTTTTCACTCTCATTAGTTCTCTGATCCAGTCCAGGTAGGACCACAGGAATGCTAGGACCGATATAAAGGAATGAGCATGAACACGGTGTCAGAAGAATACAGGGAGGTTATTGTTGGGGACTGCACTGGTGGGTAGGGTTGCATCCAGCTGTTATTGACAACAGAAGTCCCTGGTTAGATTAAGTGCAAATAGTTTGATTAAACTCTTTTTGAGGTGTCCCTCTGTTTCAGTTTTCCCCCTTGGACTTGTAGCAGTCTGGGGTGATTTTAGGACTCTAGAATGAAATTACATACGTGGTACTAAGGATCTGTTTAAATAATTCTTCTTTTCAAGTTCAATTTTTAGGATATTGCTGTATGATTGTCAACTTGTTGGTAGCCAATTATCACACCATTTGGAGGAGCTGGGCATAACACTGCCTTTCTGGAGTGGGGACTAATTTTTTTTTAAATTGGTGAGCATGTTTCAAAACCTTAGTATACTTTACAGTTTGGTTGTAGCAAAGTAGGTTCTGTTAGATCATCACCAGTATGTGTCATAGTACCCACTCCAGGTTGCACTTAAGTGGCCTGTCTGAATTTTCCTTGGCTGCTCTGATGGTTGTTACTGTATGGTCTTGTGCAAGGGCTTCAGCTGTTGTCATACCCTAGCCTTTTTTTGAGTAAAGTTATTGTATACTCTTGAAATACACATATCAATACTAGCTCAAAACTACCTGACTTGCTACATGTATTGTCATCTTAATGCAATGAGGTCTTTATTCCCAGCTTCATCTTTGCATGTTTCTGTTTTTACTGACCTATTAGTCTCTTTAATTGCAATGTAGAGCTCATCCTGTGAATTTGACAACCGGTTTGAAATGTGCTAAGCTCTTTTATATGTTCTTTTGCATGGGATAAAATTGCCATTTCTCTAGCATTGAAGAGCAGGAGAAGCTCTGGCTGAATAGCTGTTTCAGAGCCACGTTTATGCAAACAGGTAGAACCAGTTTCTCCCAGACACAGAAGATATACACTTTGATTTGGCAAAACTCATGGCTTTTAATAACATGCTTGTCTTAGTTTTTGTCTGTCCTTAAATGAAAGTCACTGAGGGGCATGGGTTTTTCTATTTCTGATTTCTATTTAGGCAACAGTAGTTGCCTATTTTCAACACTAGTTGAAATCCCCTTGGGGTTTGGTGTGTAAACTGCAACCAGTTTTCAGCATTAACAACAATTCAGCATGAATGTACAAGTTCTATGTTTTTCCAGGAAACACATGTAACCCTCATGCAGAGATCTTCCTCTGCAATTAGTGGTGTTAGTAACTTCCTGGTGCTTAGCCTGGCTCTGTGCTCCTTCACTGTTTCTGTGCAGCCCCTCTGGTGTGCTGCTCACACAGGAGCATTGTGTTTCCTCTCTGAAAACAAAGCCCTTTTTGCCTGGTGCTCTTTGGGACAAGCTCAGGTGGTGACTTTCTGTCTGAAGCTTTGACTTGACAGGTGGCAGATGTATCTGCTCTGCCTTCTCCCTGTGGAAATCACTGAGCAATTCCCATGCCTGTTCAGCCATGTTATGCTGGAAGCAGGCACAAGGAATGCGCTGTGCTTTTTAGATTTAAATGATGAGTAATCTGCTGCTGGGTTTGATGGCCTGTAGTGAGTGGTTATTTTCCTCCTGTTCCACTTGAAAACAAGACATCTTCTTAACAGTGCTGGTAGACCGTAGAAATGATACTTCCTTAGTGGTGGTGCACATCATATCTGATGTGGAAACAGGTGTTTTCAGAACTTCTGTTAGTCTTTTAAAAGTATCAAATATGGGAGTTATAAGACAAAGGCTTTTTTAAAAATGATCTCTGTTTTCTTGACTGTTCCAATCATTATCCCTGATAACAAGGATTTCTGCTAAATGCATAGTGTTACAATGTGATAAGAATATTAGGAAAAAACGCACAAAAAATAAAGACCAATATGTTTAGTTCTACATAATATTCTAGGGCATTTGATACACAGAGAGTTTGTTCCCAAGTTATTTTTCAGTTGGAATGCTTCTACCCAAAAGGTATAGATGAGATTGAATGTCCAGGTATGCCTCGTAAGTACTATACTTAGAAAAGCAGATTTGCTTTTTTAATACTTTTTATTAGATATTTATTTCTGATTAAATATTTCAGTTTTGCCTACTTATACTTCCTAATATTCCTCATACTTCTGAAAACCTGTGCAGTTCTGTTTTATAGTGAAGCTATATAATGATAGTTGGGTTGCAAAATGTGTAGGATCTTTTATTAGAAGTTATGATTTGCATTTCCCAGCAGGCAGGTCAGCATACTCTGTACACCCACCTCTTAGATGCAGTACCCTGTAACACCAAAGGCAAGCATTCCATCTAATCCAGGGCTTGGAGGAAAAAGTTTTTAGTTATTAGTTCAGTGGCACACCCATTGCCTAATAAGTGGTATTTTTAGAAAGAAGGTGAAGTCCACAGCATGGCTCACAGAGACTATTTTGAAATGCCTGGCTATATCCACACCCATTCTTGTAGCCTTTACTTGAGGAAGCTTTTTAATTACATGCATAAGAGTTCTGTCCAAGTTGAGCAACAGAGGGCAGACTATTAAACATAATGGGCTACCTGTTGGGCAAGTGAATTGACAATTTTCAAAGAGGGAACATTCATGTCCTGAGCAGTACTAAAACCACAACATCCAGGTACATAGCATCTTTGAAAGCAGACATAAAACTTCACAAGATTTTTGTAAACTTAGCAAGATAATTTGGGTTAGGTTGAGGTCAGGATGATGTATGCTGGAAGAGGAATGGAAGTGCTTGATCTGTCTTGACACGGTTTATAGTGACACCTGTAAAGGCACCTTGGAACTGACACTAATTTCCAACAGGTGTGGAGATACCTGTGCCAGAGCCTTGAGGCAGGGGGAGGGAATTCCTTCCATTGGCATGGATTTAGCTGGCTGCTTGAGTGTGTTTGTTGGCCAGGAGGAGCAGGTCATGCCTTGATCCTGTCAAAGAAAAGAGGTAGATTTTGGAGGCTGGGGGAAATCAGTGTGTGCAGAGGCATACTTTAAAAGTGGAGCAAACATCACTGCTTTTGGAATACAGATGCAGAAAAAGTTGAGGTGCCCAATTCTTGACAACAGATCATTAAAATGCCTCCTCAACATGAGGAAAGACACAGGCGTTCCTAAGCCTGAGGACTTACTAAACCACATCTTTTTGTTAAACACCTTATCAGTAGGCAGGTCATGCTGGCTGTGCTGCCTTCTTATGTGCCATCCCAAATAGCAAAAGGTTTTGAGAGGCACCCAGTACAGCAGAGTAGCAGCAGCACAGTGATTACTTATGCAGAGGTAGAAATTCCCATGTGTGTAAATACCAGACTGTTAGTCTGGGTTTGTGTACTTTAGATAGATGTGTTTACTTTAATTTATTGGCAGGATTTTGTTTGAACCTAACCAATTATTAGTTATAAAGTTGAACTATCTTATGGATATAGGCATTATATAGCTGTTAGAGGACCTTGGCTCCACGTAGTATTTTGTCTTTCATATAATAACACCTATCATTTCCAAGTGTCTGTCTAAACCTTGGTGTGTCTCAATTGTTTCAGATTATCATAGAAGTATGGAATCAGTTTATTAAAGCCCCCTGGGAACATTGAGTCTAATGATTCCCCCAGCACTGCCAAGGCCACCATAACCCTTGTACCCAAGTGCCACATCTACACAGTTTTTAAATCCCTCTGGGGATGGGGACTCCACCATAGAGCTGGAACAACCTTTTGGTTAAGAAATTTTTCCAAATATCTCATGTAAACCTCCCTTGGAACAACTTGAGGCTGCTTCCTTATGGCTTATACTACCAAATTGGAATTGCTCTCCCTAAATTTCTCCAGTCCTAGTATGAAGCATCTAGCCTAATATAGTCCTTTGCTTTAAGAAAGTGAGTATGATTTAGGATCCTATTTTTGTCATTTGCCTGTATGGATATACTCTCTGGTTCCAGTAGGACAGTTCACAATACAGGGGTAGATTTTGTCTTACGGGTATATGATAGTTAATTTTTAACTGAGACAGGACTTTTATGCGTGCTAAGTTTTATTTTCTGCATTTCAAGCAGTAGGAAATCTAGCTCTGAAAATGTATTGCCATTAGAACTGAGGTGAATTACTTTACTGTGGTGGATCCTTGAGCTAATGTCTTGAGGTCTGCTCTCTACTCAAACGCAGCTGCATAGGCTTTGGAACAGGACTGGTTCTTGAGAGCTAAGAACTTAGACCACAACTGAGAAAGTACTTACCAATAAAACATGTTCTAGTGTCTGTGAAGACTGCTTGAGATGATCAGAGTACAAACCATACTACTCTTACATGACAGGATAGTTAATTTTCAAAATTTTAAAAGTATATATTTTCTGTTTATTTCTGTTAAGCTCTGCCTGACTAAAGGAACTCATTTTTTTTTCACACAAAGCCTTCTTAATGCAAAAGGAGAACAGGAGTGGAATTCCACCCTCTTCTGCCTGTCTTCTCATTCTGCAGAGCAGATGTGAGATTCCAGGAGAGGACAGGCTGTCAGAGTGTTGGCTAAGTCCAGGAGCTGAGGGTGTTGCACACTTTCACTAGCCTCAGCAGGTCTGCCTTTTGTCTATAGTTCACAGTCAAAGTTCAGCCTTGTGCCATAGCCCCACGCAGAACTATGCAAATACAGTGCTGATGAAGTTACTCTTCCAGTGCTGTGGCCATAGCTGAGCCTTTTTTCTTTAAGGCAAGGAAAGATAGAAGTGTCTCACATGACTTCTAAGGTACTGGGACTCCTTATCATTAAGATAAACTGATTCCATTAGCAGTGCAAAGTTAATATAGCCCTGACAACTTTGTAGCCTCTAACCAATGGTGATTACTTTTTCCTTTTGCTCTTTGTAAGTGTAAATTACAATATTAAGGATGATCTTAGAGTTCTTTGCAAGATGAGCTTGTCAATTTTAGGTCTTCATTTTATTTTGACAGAAAGTAGAAATGTCTTATGTTTTTCAGATTACTGTTTTTTAATCCTAAGTAATTAAAAACAAAATCCAGATTCTGTCTTGGCAACATTCATTCATTCATTCATTCATGAGCCTAGCGTTATCAGGAATGAGTTACTAGCAATAAACTTCAATAGAACCTTGTTGTTGATGTTACTTAGCAACATACTGTTCAGACACTTGTCATGGTTTAACCCAGCCAGCAGCTCAGCTCCACAGAGCCGCTTGCTGACTCTGCCCTTGATGGAATGGGGCGGCAGTTGGAGGGTTAATAGTGAGAAAACTGATGGATTGAGATAAGAAGAGTTTAATAATTAAAATAATAATAAATTGTAATGAAAATTGACTGGAAACTAACTTTTGTTGTGATAATATTTTTATTCATTTCACATTAATCATAGGCTGGATTAATCAGCAACCTGCTTTAAAAGTCTGCACATGAAGAAGGCTGTGATGGCTTTGTAATTGTAATGGTTTCACAGGACACAATTTCTTAATCTTCCTTGAGTCCTTTGTATGTATCTAAGTATGCCCCTTTAGTAAGCCCTATTTCTTCATCTCAGAGCAGAGTGTAATTTATCAAAATCCTGAGAGTCGATGGAGTGTAACACATAGAAGCCCTGGATGTTTTGCCTGACAGGCAAGTACTATTGTTGACATGGTTACAGTTTCCTCAAAGATGGTACCTGCCTTTTTGGAGGTGGAATTCCATCTGACTCAGTACAGACGCTGGGGAAGGACTGTTATATTTTGCTTTTTTTGAGGTTTTTTTTTCTCCTCACCTTTAAAGGAAACTTCCAGTTTATTTTGTTTCCTTTGTCTGTGTGCTTATGGAGAGCAGAGAGCCAGACTACTTTTCTGTAAAAGAAGAAAGTTGGTTTATTTTGTTTTTTAACTTACCATTTATAAGTCTGTTCTTGGAAGAACTCTTTTTTGGAACTAATATCTGAGCCAAATCTCACCTGTCCTGTCAAAGCCTCAAAGTCTGACTTGGTGGGCATGATGCCTTAGTTCAGTTCCTCTTCCTGTAAGAGTGCCTTGTTCCTGGCTGCTGTGCCACAAGGAGCTGTTACCGAGCGTTGTTCTCTTCCAGCAAAGGCAGATGCCTCTCACCTGAGGATGGTACTTCGGGTGCTATTGTGGAGGACTTGAGAGCTAGCGGTCACTGGAGGCAGAGACCTGTGAATGGCCCCAGCAGAAGCTGTTTGGTGGCAGCATGATTATCACTAGAGGGAGCCGGTGGAATTCGTGGGGTGCTGCATCTTCTGAGCAGGGCAGAAAGCCCCACGGGCAGGATCTGACCCCCGGGAGTCAGAGGAGATGGCAGTGTGACAGAATGCTGCTCTGGAACGAACACATTTGCATTTCTGCAGCACTAAATTCCATGTTCTGGTGCACAAATGACACAGCTACTTTTAGCTTTAATTATAGTACAAAGGAATAGAAAAATCCTAATTCAGAAAATTAGTATTTCCTCATCCTCCGAGCCAGCTGCAGTTCATTAGAATGGCACCATATCTGTGAGTTTGAAAAACCTTGTGAAAAGAGCAGCTGCAGTAGAGTGCTATATCTAGTACCACATTGTAGGCAGGTTTTGTAGATTTACAGAGAATACAGTCTCAGTTGTGTTGTTCCAGTATGTTACCTTAAAAAAAGACAGAGAATTAATTAAATCATAATCAGCATTAAATGTTATTTTCTTTTGCTTTTCTTTGTTAAATGTTGCTTGGATGAAAAAGGATCCTCTGTAGACTAATTTATTGTTTAATTATGGGTTTTAATTGGTTCATTTTAATAGTTTCTTTTAATACTTTTTAAAATAATGTTTGAGGGGTTTTCCTAAAAATTCCATCCTACTAAAAATGTGCTACTTTTGTATAACATTTTTGAGGTCTTGATGTACCCCTTGGAGGAACATGACCATGAAATAATTGGCTTTATCATTGACAGCTATTTTAAGGAACATCTTGTAGCAAAGATTCTGTGCACTGAGGGTATATTTTCTTATGGATTTCAGAATTCCAATTTAAATGATGATAGCAAAGATTGATGGAAGAGTGGGTTTGCAGTTTAGGAACTCATCTTTTAAGAGTCTTGTGGTCATGTCTGATATGCTTTTCTGACTGTGATGTCTGATTCAACTGCTACTGATGCTGAAAGATGCAAGTAAAGACAACATGCTGCTGTATCAGTCATGCTAATGTGAAAGAAATGTTAAATTTAAACATTCATTTCACATCCTGTGGCTATAGGATCAATATGTAGGCTGTTCCCAGACAAGCAGCAGTTGTGGGATTGTTCAGCGAGTATAATTACAACATTTAATTGACAAGAACTTACTAATGGCCAATTCCAGTGTCAAGACTGCATGACCAATGTATGAATATGCTAAGGAAAAAAAAAAAAACAAACAGGCAAAGAACTTGGTGCTTTTCAGTTTTCTTTCTCTTTTTTNTTTTTTTTTTTTTTTTTCTTTTGAGCTTACAGATCTAAAATACATGGTATGCTAGAGGTAGTCTCTTTTTAAATTTTTTTTTCTAGATTAGAAGTTCACTACCAACAGGATCACTTTATGAGAAATACAAAGGTAATTTATATCTGACTTTTGCACCACAAGACCCAAAGTCACAACGCTGGTAATTTTTGTTCCACATTTTCAATGTTTTTTGTGGTTGCAGCAGGGGAGGGAAGACATCAGTGACACACCGCGAGCCAGAAGACCACCTGTTCCTTGTGCTGTGCTATGCAGACTTTGTATGCTAAGCTAATGCCAGTTTTCTGATCCATACAGCCATTACAAACACACAGTGTAGAAGAGAGGCTGCTTATAGTACAGTGATGGTAATGCCTCATGCTTGTTTGATTTTTGCAAGAATGACACACTTTTAGGGATAGACTAGAAACCTAAAATGCAAACCTGTGTGTAAATAGTATAGTCCAAGGGAAACAAACACTTGCTGGCCATTTTGCAAGGCCAAGGTTTCACCTACAGGTTGTTGCAGAAATAGAAAAAGGATTTGTTTGTCCTATGTCCTACTTTTATCATAATAACATTGTTGGAAGAATTAATGAATGCAGGCTACAGCATGGTTTTTGCATGTCACCAGAAAACAGTGTTTGAAGTGGTTTCTTTGATTGTGGTACTGCAAGTCCAGGGTCAGTAATAGTTGTTCTTAAGTAAGGTTCATGGGTTCTTCTTTAAAGAGAGGGATTTCTATACACTCATTTAGTGGTAGCTCTGCCCTGATTGTAAGCTTTTCAGTCACCAAACTGGTTGGTCAAATGGCAAAACTACTTTTGTTGCATTGTTACTGACTCCTTCTTAAGTCAGCATTATTACTAATAAATGAAATGTTCTCTGTATGTGTGTGTGTCGTTATGTAGAAGTGTGAGCTCTCGTTCCAAACTGACTTCTATGGTTCAGTTCAGTTTTCTGTCTCAAAGAGGTGGCAGAGATAGCAAGCAAGCACAAGCATGTGTGTTACAGCTGTGTTAGGAGCAATTGTTCTCATGTCAACAGGTAGTTTCTTGCACTCATAAGTAGCTCATTGGTTCATCTGAGGAGTTGTGATCTAATTAATAAAAGTAATCTGGAGAATTCCTTCTGTCTGTGGCCAGGACACCATAGGCACCAAGGACTTCATGATGAGCAGCTTCCTCTTGTGACTGTCCAGGTCAAGTTTGTCAACCAGTGTGCACTTGAGAGGTGGTGAGGACAGCTATAGCTGCATGGCAGTGTTTTTGTGGATGATTATTGGAAAACATGGGTAATGCATCATGTGGACATTGAGCAATGGATGGCAGCATGGATGGGTCAAAGGGAGCTGGAGTTGTCGTAAGGCCACCAGGAGCTCTGCACAGCTGGCCAAGAGCCTGCCATTAGTTTAGCCAACACACACATTCCCACTGTGTTCCCAACAATTGTCTGAGCTAGCATTGGCCTCCATGAGCAGCAACCTATTAAAAAGTAAAAGACCAAATGGGAACAGCCTACAAGAGAGTTAATAACCTGTGTAAATACATATATTGTGTTGCCCAGTCTTTCCAAATGAATTGGTGAAGCCCATGCCATTATTTCCTATGCTGTGTCATAGAGTTACCACATCCTGCCAGTGCTTCCATGAGAGGCACTTTCCTCGAATAATCTTTTCAGGATGGTGGGTGGGACCACCAGAAATTCTGCAAAGAAAAGTTATATTGAGACCTTCTGGTAGAGGCTGTACCATAGAGTGTCCAAATGGCAGTGGCATTAGTGAAGCCCCCTTGATTTATGCCTGACAAGGTCTTTTAATGTAAAAAAATAGCATTTGCATCAAATACAGTGTTTGTTTTGGTTTTTTCTTTCTTCACAATGTTTTCAAGGTCATTGGAAGACATTTTAAATATAGAATTGATTTTAAATATAGGTTGTTCTTGATGATGTATTTTTTTTAATGAAATATTTAGAAAAATCATTATTTAAGTTGTAAATAGAACAGTTTTCAGATATATGTTTAGGGCTAGGGTTTTAAACCCCTGTCCCACAGGCAATATGTTGGTGTGGTTGTTGAGCTGGGGAGAAAGGTATTGGGTGGTGGGTTTTGGGGAAGGAATGGTTTGTTTTCAGTCTGTCTTCTGCAGAGGGAAACTTGCAGGATAATATTTAGGGTTGTTTTAGTCATTAGAGGTGAAGCACACAATAATGGCCAGCCTATGTTTGTACAATTGGAGGATATTTCTCATAATGAAGGAAGTCTCCAAGGTCAGCAGCTACAATACCCGGAGAAGTTACATCACAGCTGCACCAGCCTTCTCTCTCCCCTTGCTTCACCCCCCCCACCTTTTAGTTTTGCACACTCTTTGTCAGGATAAGTTTTGTTCAGATCTTTTGCAAGAATACCATGGTTTTAATTTGGGCTTGTGTCTACTGTATTATTTAGTTACTAAACACACTTCACCCCACCTTCAAAAAAAGAAACCTGAAGTTTTTTTCAAAGTTTCGTTATAGTCTTCTAATATCCCGTACATTCCCAAACTTCATTTGTCAAGCTTCTGGTTTTGCAATGAGAATTACAGTGTACTGTGATGCTGGCAACAGCAGCACCACCTGGGTCTAGTCTGGGCCTGTGCATTTTAGTTACCTCCTGTCCTATGATGGCAGTGGGCATGGCAGCTCACACCTCTGTGTGGAGCTGTGTGTGAAGAAAAGGGCTCTGGGCCATTTTAGAAAAATTTGCATGACGGAAATGATAAAAGGCTAGATCTTAATTTTTATAACTCACTTTGTGTCTCCATTTACTGTGGAAATTATTGTTACAGGTATAAGAAACACCATTTGGAAACCTTGGATACAATCTGTTTCTTTCTTGGCTTTTTTTTTTTTTTTTTTTGTATGCGTGCTTCTATATGTGATATTTTAGTGCCAGGATCTCTTTTATAATCCTGCTTTTTTTCAAGCAGTATTTTTCACAAGTGTTTGCTTGGTTTAGCTGTTACCAAACTATTTACTAATTGACTGTTAATCTAAATTCAGCTCATTTTATAATGGGAAGAACAAGAACACTCCTAAGAAGCCTACCTGTTCATTTTATTTGTTTTCCAACTTCCTGGTGAGGTTTTCTGTTGTTCCATCAACTGGATAGCAAAGTGAGAGGTTGCTGTACATATTTGCCATTGCTGTAGACCTTATTCTGTTTATACCCAAAACTCTGACTCAGAGCTGCTGAAGTCAGTCAAGTCTTTCCCTGGCTTCACGTTGTTCTGAATCAGCCTATAAACCTAAAATTCAAAGCTGCTTCTAACAAAGAAAACAAAACATTTTTCCTTTAGTTCCTAACAGAACTTGTGTTGTGGTTTAAGCTTGTTGTTCATGTCTAATCATGTTCACCAGTGATTATTCCAAGCATCATACATTCTAGTATTCAATATTTCCTTCATTGCATTTGGTGCATCTACAATTATTGCATTTAAAAAGGGCGGTGGCGTTCTGCCATCCCTGCTCTCTCACTCTGCCATTGGGAATGGTTAGGAAGGGTTGTAAACGTCATCCAGGTAGTTGGGTAACCCCTGGTATTTAAGGAGGTGGGAATAAACACTGATCTTCTTTTAGGTGTGGACAAGTGTGAGATTGGTTGAATCGGACAACTTGAACGAGGATTTTTAAAGCTGAGAATATGTGTTTTGGAAGGTGTGCTAGATGTGTTGGTTATAAGTTGCTCATCCTTGCCCTCCTCTGCATTGTGGCCAACACTTTACTTTATTTTCCCAATGGCGAAACAAGATTTGCTTCAGAGCATCACCTCAGCAAATACGTGGAGTGCCTTCATGGCATTCTAGGTGGAGGCTTTCTGGTAAGTAATAACCTAGCATCTTCTTTCAAGTTTATTTTGTAGGTACTTGATGCTGCTCTTTTTCTACTGGTTACCTGAAATTACTCATCAAATATCTTGTCAACAGGTGTCTCTGGAGCTTTTTTTTTTTTTAATACTCTAGAGTATTAAAAAAGAGCTATATTATCCCATAGGTATTAATAGTTACTATTGATTATCTTATCTACAACATTATGTCACTTTAAAGCTGAAAAAAATCATAGGCTCTAGGGCACAGAATCCAAATGCAAAAGTGAAACCAAGCCTCTCATCATGTCACAGTTTGCATAAAGGGTTAAATCTTAATTTTTTTTTTATTATATTATTGAATAACTCTCCTTTTAAATGTCTCTAACTAATGGACATTTAGATACAATTCCTTAATTTCTATTCCTGACATGCTGACAGGTGCTCTGCCTTAGCTGTTCATTCAGAGAAACTGAGTGGTAGTTGTCAAAGCTTTGCATTTTAATAACAGGATGCAAGGACTGAGTGTGTTCATTATAGGATATCATTAATCCGAAGCTCTTATTTTCTACCTTTTCAGTTTTGTGGACCACACTGCAGCATATTTAAGACCCCTAACTCCAGGCTTCCTTTCTCATCTGCTTTTAGAAGTCCTCTTAGGTTATAGGTCCCTTCCAACTCTTAACACTCTATGGTTCTATGAACTCAAGGTATCTGCAAATCACAGGTTGAAAACAAGTGCATGCTAAGATGCTTTGTGATGTGAGAGCTACTTACAGCTGTGTTACAGTCCCATTGGAACCTCGAGTGGGATTTGCAAAGACTGGGCTTTACACACAGAATAATACAAGTGAAATCAGTGGAACTTCTCCTGCATCACACTTGCTCAACCTCTTCTGGACTTGAAGCATCAAGGCTCAGCAACGGGTTTGAGTAAGGGCTGACAAGTATATGTCTGCTCAACAGGATAGTTCTTATTCTAGTTTCATATTAAGTAAGTCTGTGGCATTTGCAAATAACTCTCTACCCTTTCTTTATGGTTTTCCAGGGTACTCTTGGGTGTAGAGTCTCTATAAGTGGACACTGTTAAGTGCTATTATTGCTGGCAGGAGTTTAATCAGCTCTGTTCATCTTAATTTTATGCTAAAAATTCTGGAGTATGGATAGTCTATGTTTCACATTGATAGCTTCTGCTTTGTTACTTTCCATTTCTGTCACTGGAGATTGGTTGTGAAGTCTTGGAAAAAAGTAGATGTCTGCAATGAGATGTTTGTCTGAATTGAGCAAAATTTTACTAGACTTTCTACTCTAGTCAGACTGGTTTGTTACACAGGCAATGATGATTTCTCTTAAGTAACAGGTATATTGGCAGTAGCTGTTTTTCAAAAATCTTTATTTTGTAAAATTCCAGTCCTCACTGGAATGCCTTTTTTTTAAAAAAAGGAAGTATTTTATATGCAAATACAGCCTTTAATGTGAACAGAAACTATTAAAGCTGAAATACTTTAGGTGTAGCAATACCCCAACAGTCTCTTTTTGTGCTTAAGTGCAATATTGCCACAAAGTGGCAATAGAAATGAATCTGTCCCGGGGTTGGTGATGTCAGCAGGGAGATGCCTACTGTGTTGAATAGGAGTAAAGTTGAATCACCTGTACAGGCTGACTGCCAAGAAGCGACACAAATGAATGAAACTTGAAGACTGTCTTTTATCTGCCCTCTCTGTGCAACCAAAAGGAACAGTGTGGTTTGTTTGCTCCATACCCAGGTACTCATTCCAGCTGCTGTGTTCATTGGGCTTCACAATGACAACTGCTGTGGGTGCTTTGAGGCCGGTGGGAAGAGCTGTGCCGTGAGTGAGCCTCTATATCCCAGCCCCAGGTAACCCCAAAGGCAAGTTGATGGCTGTGCTGAAAGTTCATGTTTATGTCTTGTGCAGATGCTGTCCTCAGTTCTGGCAGCCTTTGTTGGGATCCTTGGCTCTGGATACTGTATAACCATTTCAGCACTGGGGTTGTCTCAAGGACCGTATTGTTTTACCCACCTAGAGAGAAACTGGATCTATCCTTTCACTGACTCCTCTGGAGGGTAAGTTGTCTGTTCATGAGGATGTTATCTCTTCCCAATGTACACATGGGCTTTATTCCAGTACCTTTCAGCAATATCCAGTAACCATGTACCAAGATCTATTCATAACTTTATCCTTCCCACTTGCTAAGAACAAATGGCATCAGTTGTCCTCCCTGCTACAGTGTAAAACCAAAGCCACAGAAATATATATAGGTGATTAAGTCTATACATCATATGTTGCTCATGTCCATGAACATCTCTAACAAAGTATAAAGTTTTAGGACTTTGAAGGATTTTCAAACTAGGAATAGTGGTTGTTAGGGTAATCATCTTATCATTTGTGTAAGAGACTGTTTTGTCAGCCTTGCTTCTGAAGCTGCTTTGCCCCAGCATAAAGTGGCACAATGTCCACATTAGTGACAATGGCATAGAGTCTCATAAATGAAAGTGGAGGTTTATAAGAATCTTTGTGCACTGTAGGGCAGAGAGGCAAGAGGCTCCTAATTATCCCAAATTAAGGTTCTCCTGCAAAAAAAGTCTCATTGTACTACTCCCCATTAATGCACATAAATCCTGATGTGATTCATATCATGGCATGTTTTTAAAGCGTCGGTATGGCTGGCAAACTCAAGGCTGTATCTTGCAACATCTTATGGCTGATGCCAGACTAGAGGCTGTTGGAGTACTGAGAAGCCACATAAAGCTCTTTGCAGTAGAGTTCGAATTTTATAATTCACTTGTATCTCACACAAAAGGGGTCATTCCTCCTTCTCCATCCTCCTGACCATGACTGAATGTAGAAGAACTAGGTTAAGTCCTTGCTGAAGGCAAGTACTGGTGTTCTCATGATGTGAGTGAGCAGTATCAGCTGAAATGCTGCAGTACCTCACCGAATTTATTCTGTGTTTGGCTCATCCAAGCAGGCATGTGAGGGCCCAAAGATGGCCACACAGGAGAGAAAGTGACCCATTTGCCTCAGTGGCTGCTATCTTTAGATAAAAGACCCAGTCCTGCAAAGCTCTGTGGTTGTTTTGAGAAAAACCTTTGTCCTTTCAGCTTTCTTGAGTTTGTGCCTCACTTTAATCAGCAATAGGAAACTCTGCCTTTATAGCTTAGATAATTTTTTGAAAAGAAATTAAGACTTAGCAAAAATGTGTGGTTGATATTTCAATATGTTCCTAAACCAAACACACCTTGCATAGAGTAAACCACTGCTTTTTCTATTCCTTTAGGAATCTATTCCTAAGGGGACCTAGCCTGTTAGGACTCTATAGAGTGAACATCCTCAATGCAGTTACAGACTAGACATAATTTGGTTCTAGTATATGGTAAGTATCCCACTCTGACACAATGTTAACGTGCTTTTAATTGCTGTGTACAGGTACTTGTTTGAGTATAACAAGTGGTCTGAATGTCAGGAACCTCAAAACATCGTGCAGTGGAATGTCACCCTCTTTTCCATCCTCCTTGTTTTGGGAGGAATAGAATTCATTCTGTGCTTCATACAGATAATCAATGGCATTCTTGGAGGACTGTGTGGGTTGTGCTGCAGTCGTGAGGAGGTAAGAAATTTGCAGATATACCCGTACTTCTCAGATGAATATGAAACTCATTACTTGTACTACTGTGGAGTTTTACTCTGCAGTTACTTTATAGGTATTCTTAAGCAACAATTCCCTGTAGAGCTGTTTCTATAGCCCTGTTGTGATTAGAATTTTCATGTAGTGTTTGATCATATGCTTTCAGCTGGTTCCTCAACTGTCACAGTGACAATAATCTGCCTGAGAGCTAGGCACTAGAGGGTTTTTGTCTGTCCAATGACACATGATCATCAGCAGTGTATAGGTGAGACACAGGTCTGGTGGTTGTGGTCTTTGCCTAAACCATCGTTGCATAGTGTGGTGCTTGTTCTAACTATATTGTGTTAGCCTTGTGTTTTGTCCACAGCAGCTCATAAGCTACTGACAGTATAATGAAAACTGCAGCACCCTGGCCTTGCTTAGTAGAAGCAAGATAAGAGAAAGAATTAAATTGCACATAGCTAACAAAATCTACAGACAGATCTGTTGGGGGAGGTTGAAGGTGGATTTTTTTTGAGTGAGGAAAGGAAATTTTCCTCAAATTTCTTTAAAGCCTTGTTAAATAGTTTAGACATATTCCAAAATCAGTATCAGAGTGCTAGTATTGGAATCATCATAGCTTAAAGTATGAACCAGATATAATTTATATTACACACCATAGGTAAGCATGTGTTTCACATTTTTAATTGATGTAGTTGAGTGTTGGGGCTCTTTCAAAGCTATTACTCTTTTCTTCCTCCTGTCTTCCTCGCTCTAACTGCAGTATAGAAGAGCTATGCTATGGTTTTCTAAATGTGGTCAGGGTAATTTTTGCAGTTTTAGTTGGATACAATATTAGCATTCTTTCCATTAATATGTTTCTTTCTTTTTGTTCCCCCCCACAGACATACGTTTGCTAGAAACCTGACAACGCATTGACATCGGTGCATGTGTGTGCTGTAATGAGTATACTGTGGATTTTTTTTTAAACATTCCATGCATACTGAAATACACATTGTTGTCAAACTGTGCTGTTGCCATGCATTTAACTGACTTGGGGCCTTTGTTGATGGAGTCATATGCAGGTTTTCACTAACCTGCCTGAACTGAAAGGCAAAATGTATCCTGAACATTTTTGGTTCATTTCATCTTGGCATGGGCAACTGCCTTCACATGTCACTAAAGTGGCTTTATTTATTTTTCTCTTTCTAGTGGCACAACAGCTCTGCACTTTGTCCTGTTTTCCCAATTAAATTGCTCTTTCATTCTGATCTTGGAATGAGCACAAACCAAATCCAGCCTGGCCTGGATAAAAGGTTTTGATCAGCTGGACCAAAACCAAAGCAGCAGTAAAATGTGGATGATTGAGGGCTTTTCAGGATTTTTCTGAACTTCCCCTGTAATTCACAAATAAAGATTTGTATTAAAAATACCCAGGAGGTGTCAGTGATTCCTTCCCTGCCTATTCTGAAATACTGCTTGCCTGGTCTTGGAGTAAAGGGCAGTGGTGGCCTGAGATTATGGATTTAAAGCAGTCAGGTTATAACCTGGTTTTCCTCTCCAGCAGGGTCTGCCAGAGTGGGAACTGCTTCCTTGCTTTGTTTGGCTCATTTAACTGAAACAGATGTTTGTTCATCAATAAGGGTTCAACAGCAGCTCTGGGACAGATACAACAGCACACGTGGAGTCTCAGTCCTGGGTCAGGGCTGGCAATTCCCAACCAGGGAGCTGAGGGTGTCCCTGCACTGCTGAGCCCAGCTGAGCCCCTCCTGCCCTCCCAAGGGGGATCATCTCCTGATTCCTCCATTACAAGCCTGAGATAAAACAAGATGTGGGCATGACTCCTGGTTTTTAGCTCGCTCAGCAGGCCCTCAGGCCTCACAGCATTCAAGGTATACAGTCCAAATTCAGTTAGCAAAGACAGGTGGATATGAAATACCTGACTTTACCAGTTATCAGCCTGAAGGCATTGCTGTAAGGACCTGTGTAAGAACCTCTGAATTGCAGCTTGTTGCACTTAGAGTGAATGTTTCATCACAAATACATCTGAATAATGTGCTGCCAAGAGCATTGCTGGCAAAACCAGCATGGCAGCATTGCTGCTGGCAATGGCATTTTTCAAGTGAAAACCGGAATGTGACATGCTCTTTATTTCAAAGGAATGAGTCTCAGTTTTGGAATTTAGCTTTTCATATTGTCTTTGAGAACAAGCAAGTTCGTTTCTATTCATGGGAGTAAAAGAAGTTCCCATGGGTGTCAATGCATCCTTAGGCTATTTGTAACTAGGAGAGTGGTCTTTAAAGATAGCCAGAAACTTCAGGTGTATCTCAAGCTGTCTGCAGTTAAGTCTGCCCTGTACAAATACATGCCTGAAAAAAAGAAGTGAACTGTGAAAATTGTTCACATATATTTACGACAGCAAAAGAATTCTCAGATGAAAAGAGTTTATGTCTAGAATCTCAGGATACTTGAATTTTGCAAGAGTGTTTATTCATACGTACATACACAGAAGTAGTTGAGAGACTGTAATGACATTTAATGCCATTTCTTTGTAGTGTCTATCCCTGTCCTGCCCTGCTATGAGAGGTAGGAAGGAGAATATGTGCATGCTCCTACGTATACACACAAAATTCCTCGCAGCTGTGTGGTACTGTGTCTTCGTGTGTGAAGATACAGTGTTTGAAAAAATATCTGCAAGTTTAAATGGAGCGTGGAAGGAGAAAAAATGGAAAATAGAGTCCTCAATGGAATAATGTATACTTACCATGCAACTTAAAGGTTTTTGCCTTTATTCTTGCATGATGGGTGTTTTTCTGGTACACAATGAATTAAGGAACTGAAACAACTTTATGAATTCCAATACACAGAATGTTTAGGCTAGGGTTTAGACTTGAAACTTCAAATGCATGCAGTACCAATAGACTCCTGTAGCCCTAATGCACAGCATTACTCCTCACTGTTTATATTGTTGTGTAAAAAATGGCCAGCTGGATTATTTTGTTGCCTGGTGCATAAGACAGTGTTTTGAGAGATCTATTGGTTACATTGTGAGCAAGTGATTGTTTTGGGTTGTATTCATTTCAGCTGGCAGAGAAGTCACTCACACAGAGTAAACATGACTTTTCGGAGACAGGCTTGGGATCAGCTCATGAATAATGACAGCAATGGAAAAGCAGTGCTTGCAGCACTGGCAAGATGTTTGAGAAACTGGCTTGCAGGTTTGCTCAGTTCCTAGTATAAAATAGTTGTTTCCTGTTCTAGTGGCACTGTGTGCCAGAAAAATAACCACATTGATTTGGTATTTGCAGAGCTCAGTTTAAAACCAAAGTCTGCTGTACTGCAGAACAAATGCTGCTTCAGTGATCATTTCCCAAGTTAGCTTCTTCTAATCAGAACAGATTATAATGGAAATAGTATCAAATTTGATTATAAAATAAGATGCTTGCTACTAATTTTGGCCTTTGCTTTTAAGAAAATACTTCAGCCAATTATATAATCTTTGAGTTTTGTATTAAAAAGTCAGCCATGGAGATTGGATCTACGTGGTTTTAATGCAGCTGTTTTCTCTGGTCTCTGTGGCATTGTGTTGATGACATGAGTTCTGTCACTGCCTATGAGTCTGGAAAGGCAGGTTTGCTACTAATTCTGATTAGAGGGAGACCTGAAAAAAGGTGTCCATAGTGATGAGAGAGTAAAACAGAAAATATGGGAAGGTCAAGAATGAGGACCTCAAAACGAAACCTCCTCGAAAAAGAGGAGAGTCACAGCAGAGAACCGGTAGAAAAATGGTGTAATTGTGTGAGTAACACCATGACTATTTCCTTGTATGATCTCATGTTAAGTGATAGTATGGAATTAGTTACAATGTGCAATCCAGACAGCTTTTTTGAGAGGATGAGAGAAGTCTCATGTGTGAAGATTCTGAAACAGTTCACGAGGAAACACAAGGAAAATATATTGTGAGGTCATTGCTTCTAAAATCAGCCTTCCTGCTTTTGATAGAGCCTTTTGATAGAGCCCAGGTTTTTTTGTGGTTTTTTCTGGGTTTTATTTTTTGTTTGTTTTGTGGTTGTTTTGTTGGGGTTTTTTTGTTTGTTTGTTTTGTTTTATTTTTTGGGTTTTTTTTGGTTCTCTGACTACAACTTTCCCATTGACTAAAGATTAAAGTAATTCTTGAGTTACTTTTCTGATGACTTGCATGGGCATAGACTCAAGGCTTGGGTTGTGCTACCAGTGTTCAAACTGCCCTGGCTCTCTTACTGGGATGGTGTTTAGATGCTCAGGGGTTGGGGAATGATGACATGTGACAATGGGAAAGCTGTCTGACTTTGGCTTTGCACAGTGTGAATTGCAGGCATTTCAAAACAACAGCCAGACCTTTTGTCCTGCACAAGAAGTCACGTGTACATAGGTCAGGTCTGTAGCTGTGCAAGCTCAGCTGTAAGCACAGAATGAAACAATTGGAGAAATAGCAGGATTTCATTTGCAAAGCACTGGAGCCACATAATGCTGTGGGAATGAGTAATGGGTTAAAAGTGTGAAAATAAGTCTGCCTCGCAGTCTCTAACCAGTGTTTCTTGGGCTTCTATCTTCTTCCCACTGAAAGATGGCCCAGGATCAGCCTGCTGTTGCAAGTCAGTACCACACTGGTTCCCCTTTAGGGTTCTCTTAATAAATCTCTGTAGTATGAGGCAAAATGTGGCCTTCTGTACAGAGACTGGGCATATTTATCTTCTTACAACTCCCTTCCCCATGCTGCAATAAGGTTGAAAAACCCTACTTCTGTCACAAACTCTCTTGCAGTTCATGTTGTAGGGAGGAGGAGATGTTTGAGCAGTCACTAGGAAATGAGAGCTTTGAAGTTCCTTCCTGAGTCTGACTCCTAGACATATTTCATTTGGGAGATCACAAAGGAGGATCTTTTAGAAGGGAAATGGCTCCTTAAGGACTTGCTTAATGCGGGACAGTGAGTTTACACAGTGATATTCATCCATTGTTCTAACTGTTAAGCGCTTCTGTACTTGGAATCACACTCCAGTCACTGGTTCCTGTGAATATGGAATGATTGAATCAAGCTGGGGAGGTAAAAGCGCTACTTATATTGAAAGTCTTGTGAACTATTGTTAGCTTAGAAGAACAAAACTTCCAGAGTTCCTGAGAGATGGCTTTTGAGACATGTGGAAGCTGTTTGAGTTGCCTGCTGGTACCTCTTGCGCTTTGGAGTATTGTTGTGAACATCCTCCTGTACTTTCCAAACGGGAAAGCTCTGCATGCTGCCAGCTACCAGCTCACCAACCATGAGTGGTATTTTGAAGGGGTCTGTTTCTCAGGTGTGATGGTAAGTGCTCAGTCTGTGGATTTTTAATGCATTGCATTCTACTGCAAATAATATTGAATAACTCTTCAGCAATTGCTTTTAAAAAGAGCATATTGATTACTTCAACAAAAACCACTGCAGGCAGAAAAACTCAATCAAACTGAAAAAGAAGTTAGCATACTGAATGTCAAGTTATGTATGTTATTAAGTGCAAATGACTTTGCAGGGTGTGTTGTGGGTTTTTTTTTTTCCTGCTGTCTTTTTGTTTATATGTAATTTATGCTTGTATTATGGAGGAAAACACGATGTTGATTTTATCACCTGTTTAGATTGAATTACAGCTCTTTCACCCAAATGAAAAAAAAAAAAAAAAAAAAGCTTGTCATGCTGGTTCAGATGTTTTTAAGAGCTGTATGCAAACCACTATTTAGAAGACTGAACAGAGTTCACAGTGCATTGGGTAGTACTGTTGTCAGACTAAATACAGAGAATTGTCTCACTGTGATTAGCACAGTAGGATTTTCCCTGTTACATTTGTAATATGTTCATCTGCAGTAATAAACTACAATGGAGTTGCCCACTGTTCATGTGATTCGCCATGTTCATAAAGAGCTGTAGCCTCAGGAACAGAAGCAGTTATGTGATCAAAATGCATTGCACACAGTGCTTAAAAGGGGTTTATATGCATAAGTGAGGTTTTTTAATGAAGGTGATGAACTGTTATTAAAACATAAGATGTTCTTTTGAAATTGTGTATTCTCTTTAAAACAGAAGAAAAACCTTCTGTTCTAGCAGAAGAAAAAAAACTACAAGACAGAGGATTCAAACAGAAAAAACGGTTGCAAATATATGAAAAAATTAACTGCAACAGTGATACTGATATTTTGAAGCATTTTTAGCCCTAAGATTATTACAAATTTATTAAAAATGCATTTATCATTCTGTTACAAACCCATCAGCAGCATGTGAGAGGATAGTGTTGTGATTCAGGACTATTCTCTTCTCACACTTCCCTTTTCAAACCTGTGCCTCTCTAAATGGCAGTTCATTGTTCTGGGGCCCAGATCCTTTTTGTCAAAATTATTCTAGGATCAGGCTTTAATAATCCAATAGTCTGAAAAAATCAGTATGGATACTTGACAAACAGATGAAAGTCCAGGTGAATCTAATCAAAAGTTTGGATTAAGTGTGATGGTAAGGAAGGCAATTCCCTGATTTGTGCACCCGTGTCAGCAAGAAGGTGTTGAACTGATGTGTTTGTATGAACAAAACACCCTTCTTTTCACTGGTATTGATTATTTTGCTTATGAACTTGGTTTTATTGTTTCAGCTTCATTGGTGTAGCTGTGCTCAAGCTCGTAGCACTTTACTGTGGTGGGAGATGCTGTACTCTTGTCTTTCAAGAACAAGACACAAGTACAGTGGCAGCCTAATAAAACCACTCCCATTCCATGTGTGGCTTGAGTAATTGTGTTGTCCTATGGATCAGCTTTAAAATATCAAGACAGCAGAAGAGATGCAGTCCCTGCCTTCCAAAGGTGAAGGACACTTTGGCTTAGTATCTGCGGTCATCTCACTGACCTTATGATGTCCTCTTACAGATCCTTCTTTTGGCAGCAATTCTAATAACATTGGAGTGTAGTGTGTTCTATCGGTGCTGCCAGAGTGAGAGCTGTAACAAAACCTACAGGGTGAGTGTGTTTCATTTCTGTGCATCCCCTTAGCTTTTGTTTCAAATGCCTTCCACTCCTGTGCTTCCAGCACATCCTGCTGCCCTCTCTACTACTGTTTTCACTTCCTTTCACAGAGGATTCTAAATTGGGTTGCAAGGTCACAGAAAGTGTAGCTTCTTTCTTCTGAAGCATAAGCAGGATGAAATAAAATTAGATACATACTTCCCCCAAATCCCTGCAAAATAAAATAAGAACATAAAATTAGGCACACCAGCTAAATAGCTTCATCTCTTTGCCTGTATTATTTGGAAGTGTTTTTTTCAGAAATGACTCAATACACAATATCTGGGATGCAGACATTTAATACATGGTTGTGTTCCCCTGGTATTTTGGAAACCACTTTACAAAAATGCAAGTTTAAAAACCCCACCCAAATAATATATAACTTACAGTTGTAGAACTGTCTAAAACTCTGTGTTAATCTTTATTTTGTATGTGTATTCTTACTATTCTTTAGCTGCTATTTTTCTTTCTGAATTTTGAAGACTGGGAAAATCAAACATGAAATTCAGCCCCAATGAAGTAGCTAGTAGACTGAATGATCATATTTGCTGTTGACACTGCCCCCACGAGGTAATACTTCTCTCTCTCTTTACTTCAGAGTTTTATTTCTATCGTGCTAGCCCTGCTTGGAATTGCTTTCTCGGGATACAGTTGCATCACTTTTACCCTGCATTTGATTCAAGGCCCTTTCTGCAATACATCAAGTGGATGGAATTATATTTTCAAAGACACCGCTGGGGGGTAAGAAACATTGGTGTAACTCTTCTGAAAGAAGTTGTTTATCAAATCAGTAGTCGGAAACTTTCTTCTTACTTCAGTCTGGTGTTTCTCTAATAGGTACCTCACAGATTACCCTGCCTGGTCTAAGTGCACAGAACCTGCTAACATAGTGGAGTGGAACATCATTTTACTCTCGATTTTAATAGCTCTCAGTGGATTGCAATTGATCATCTGCACTCTCAAAGTAGCTGCTGAGTTGAAACGAACACTCTGTGGGACCTATTCTGTTTTTGTGCAGGTAACAAAACACCCGAGGTTCATTTCTTCAGCATCTCTTTATCATGGTAGCTTCAGCAATTTCTCTCAGCTGGGGACTTACCCTTTTGGTCTATGCATTCTCTATGCTACTGCATATTTTTTCCTGAGAATATGTTCTGATAATATATTTGCTTGTTTTGATTAATCCACTAATTTCTTGTAGTATACAGAGGTTGGTGGCTGCTCACTCTGACCTTTAAGTCTAGGACTGAGAAGAAAAAAAAGGGGTTAGGAAATCAACACTGACACCAAGTCCATTTCTCTTATGTCAGCAGAGGTTGCTGAACGGCTTTGTTCTAACATTCAATTTATAGCAGTTTATTAAAACTAATTAATGTGTGGCTTTCACAGCAATGATGAGAAAGATTAGCACTTTTTTTTTTTTTTACTTGCAGGCTGGGATTCTTTGAAAATGGCGAGGAAATTGTTGCTGCTTCTCCCCTACCCCTAGAAAAAGAGAGAAATGGCCTCTCCATAATCCATAGTGGTAGATTTGAGTGCTACAAAGGAAAATGAAAGCATTGTCTTGAATCTGTCTGTCAAACTTCTCTGTTGTGGATGAAGTATATTTCAATTGTCTGACATCTACATTTTTCTTCACCTGCCCTGTTGCACCTGGCAGGGACACTTTATTTTTTTACCCTCCAACTTCTTGTGGCAATAGGGATGGTTGAATACAATGGAACTGCTGCTGTATNTGTTTTTTTTTTTTTTTTTTAATAAACTGCTGTAGAACTGCTTTTGTGCTCCCTTGTCATTGCTTAGACCATATGACTATTTGTTGTTCTGAAAGGGCCTAATTCAAAGCCCAGGAGGGGGTTGTTAGTGCACTGAGTGAAGCCATGATTTCTAAATGAATGGATTTTCATTACAGACAGACCGTGATGGTGATGGAGGGCAGAGCCTACCCTGCTCCTTCCATCTTGGAAGTTCTTAACTGCAAAAAGCAATTACTGAAAAAACTCAATCAAGTCTTCCTGTGGTAAAAAAGGCACCTGGGCCTGACTGACATATTAGACACACAGGTCTGAACTCAGCTGTGCTACTTGGTGCATGTTAATAGCTGCACTAGGTTTCTTTTCACTTGGGCGCACTTTACATGCAAACTTTTTTCTTTTAATCAAGTATGATGCGACTTGAGGGAACACCTGAGGGAACCTTGTGAGCACCTAATACTAGCTTATCAATGGTTTTCCAAGTATCCTGACCTTGCTACAATGGAAGGCTAACATTCTTGATGGCATTGACCAGATGGAAAAGAAGAATCTATTTTAAATTAGCAGGCAAAAGGTATTTTTATTTTCTCAGAGAATTATTTTTTCATTTCCAGTGAAAATTCAGGGATTCACAATGAAGTGGACATCTGGCTCATTTGCAGTTGCATGGGCAGCATTTGGTTGTATTTAGCACTCCAGTTTTTAGACAATAGACACCCAGAGGAAAGAGAAATATGTACTTCAGTCTTGCAGTAATGCATGTATCCCTATTACATCAGAACTAGTGGGATTCAGGTACATTGTTGTCAAATACTAAACACTATTAGAAATGCAAACCATACAATAAGTGTCAGCTTTGGGTAAATTAGTTAGAAAAAAATAGAATATATCAGTCATTTAATTATGTTTCAAGACAATATTGAGATTTTGCCTTCATATTCTTTTATCAGATTTTTTGAATAGCTGATTTCTTCCTGTAGGATTTCAAGAATGCATCTAAAATTTTAATTGCTTCATTTCTTTTAAGTTGCAAGAAGTAATAAAGTAATTAACGATATTTATGAATGGGGCTAGTCTTTTGGGAGATGGTTCAAGGTGGCATGGATCGTCAGAGGTGCATGATACAGAGACATAATGATAAAATGAGGATTGTCATTGCAAACCTGTTCTTCTCTAGACTTAAATACGTGATATATCATTTATCTTAAATGATAATCCTGTACTGTTATGGATTGTGAGTGTTGTTTGTGGACAGAAGGAAAAGAAAGAAAACTTAAAAATCAACCTGCACTCCTACCAAACATCTCAGAGAATCTTGCTGATTTCTTGCCTGCACACTCTGGATCTGTCTTTAATTTATCATTTTTTGTGTGATTGTGTCTGGTGAATTGACATTTCCACTCTATCACAGATATCTCTTAATTTGGGGGCTTAAATTAAATAAAGACACATGTAATGTAGTTCTTGTTGAACTTCCTGGTCCTGCAACCCTTTTTACCCATAATACAGAATCTGGCGTATCCATTGCCATAGCCAGATTCAACTGCAACTTGGTGGTTCAGCTTTTAAAGGGGCAGTTTATTAACTTGAAATTGTTGTTAAGAATACTAAAGGCTAACAATGGGTTGTATTTCCAAATTTAACAGTTTCAAGCAGGGCTTTTGGATGTAAGGAAAAGTCAACCTTGATCTAATCAATTTAAGTCCTGTTTCAATCCTAAGTATTTTGTCTATAAAAAGAGGTGCTATGAGCTGTGCCTGGTAGCAGAACCAAGATTCTTGTAAAGAATTTTAATTTACTGGCTTGAAATCTAGACATAACCAATGATTCTGATGGTTGTGTTTGAGGCAATATGACCATCGAGCTGCAGTACACAGACCTCACCCAACAACAGCAGGGAGAAGTGACCCTCGGGGCCAGGACAAGGCTTGCACCACGTTGGAATGTGAACTATTTGCGCAAGAGTTCCTGGACATGAAATGCATTTCCTGCCTGCTGAAATCCCCGCATTAAACATTCCAGGCACAAGAGGAAGAAAGCTGCCGATTTGAGTTTAGAAATTCCTGGCAGGGAGGAGTTAGTGCTGAATCTGCAGTAAGAGTTCCAGCATTATTTGTCCCCCACAGCCAGTGCATTTTTCAGGATTCTCTGTCTGGAACAGTAATGACATTCATTTAAAAGACTGCTGCTGGAAATCACTGTAGACACTCAGTTTTGTAGTAAAATACTGTGGAACCCCATCCACACCTTTGCATTTTTGGGTATATTAATACTTGTAGAGGTAAAAGTGACTCTTGCTAAACTACAATTTCCTGATTGTTCCCATTATGGATAGAGGGGTTTTCCACATAGAGCAGCAGAGGACAAATGAAGCTGCACTGACTCTTTAAAGGGTGTTAAACTGCAGAGGTTTGCAGGCAGCCAGAGCAGCAGCATGGGCAGCAGGCAGTAGACACACATCATTCAAATGTGGGAATTGTGAACTGGTGGGGGTTCAATTCAGCCCCGTTGTGCGATCTTATTGAGACCTTTTGCCAGAATATTCCATTTTGGGGGTTTGTTTATTCTTTTCTTTCAAGGAAAATTTTTGAAGTAAAATATTGACTTTATCTTTCCAATGCAATTTTGGGGATTTTAAAAACAGAGTATTTCAGCATCCTCGATATGAGAAATAAGGTACTATGATTTAAAATAATAAAGGGGATATTCATGACACCAAACTGCAGACTTTTAATTTAACTAATTTAATGGGGTCTTCTTATTTAGGTCCTGAGAGAAGTTCCTGCTTTTCAGACACCCTCTGAAGACAATAAAGACTGGAGAAGCTGATGTACTTTGGTCAGTCTTTTGAGTTCCTCAAAAAAAAAAAAAAGATAATAGGAGTGTGCTTAGGCATACAGATAATCTGAACGTTTGGGGAAGATGTGATTAAAAGTGGGAGTGGAAAATATTGTCCATTAGAAGTTTTTGTTGTATTATTACATAAGAAAAACATTCAGTTCTTTTGCAAATCAAGGAAGAGTAATTTAGAGTGTTCAGGGGTGTAGGGCAAAGTAAAGCTTATATTTTTACCATCAAATAAATGTGATTTCAAGATTGCCTGTGTGGTTTTTTCTCTTCCTCAATCGAATGGAAATCTGAACAAAAATAAATCAAAAACCTACATATGCATGAACAACTTATTTATTAAGGAATGTATTAAGGAATGACTTTGAATTTAAGTATTTTAACAGGAGGTAAAATTTTCTCATTTTTACCTCACTTAATTTAAAAATGGGGCATATGCAACCCAGATAAGCTGATCTTTCCACTGCAATACTTATCTTCATCCATGGCAAAGGAAAAGAAATCCCTGCAGAAATCACTTTGAATATGTGACATCAACCTACCAAACTCCAGAATTTCATCACAGATTCAGGCAGATTTCAAAACCTCAGCTTTGGCTTTGTCATTTAGAGAGAAGTAGAGTCCTCCATTTAATCCTGATGTGTAGAAATGTGAAGCAATTAAATGCTCGGACAGTGCCTGCTAGGAATAGTGTTTAAAATTGGTGAATTATCTTATACCATAGTCCTGGTGAATAAGACTTAGGTTTTTATGTCATTAAAGGAAAGCTGCTATACTTTAGTTATATTTTGAATATTAGTCTTCTATCCAAAATAACCATAATTTTTCTGACCAGTATTTAAATAGTTGCAAAGGATATCCTGCATATTACAGATAATTTTAAATTGCCATACAATGGCAAATGTTAATTGTAATTTAGAATGAGTGTAATTGTTTCAGTGCTCAGAGCACAGATGACAATTTTAAAGAATTCCCAAGTGATTGAAAACATATATTTTTAATAGAAGTTTGCAGGTGGCTTTGTATGCCTAAGGTTTCAGACACAACCACATTGTAATGGATATATACTCAAAAAAAGTGTCATTGCAAACTTTAGTTGGTGGTCTTTAAGTGTTCCATGTTTAAGGTTAAATTTTGTTTTTATTTTTCAGTGAAACTGATTTTAAAATGTTTAAAGAACTTGAATAAAGCAAAAGAAGCCTTTGGCACTGGGTAGTGCATTTAGATAATGCTAACAGTTAAGGTTATCTGGATCTTATGTTTTTAATCTTTGAAGAATGTAGCTTATCCTGTCTGGCAACAGTCTAGGAGGAAGATAACATAGCACAGTAATTTTGTGGAATTTCTGAGCCTCATTTCTGCAATACTAAAACTGCTTGGAAAGGGGATGCAAAACTCCCCACCTTCATCTATGAATGGCTGGTACCTTCCTATCTCTCGCAAAGTATGTCACACTTTGTGCTAAAATTACATTTCTAAGGGAACTTGGCAGGTAGCAGAGCTAAGCCAAGCATGCACTGGTGGGCACCCTGGTCCCAGTGAACTCAATCCTCCCTTTTCTGCTTGTGCCACATCAGTTTGGTAGCATGAACTGACAGGAGCAGGCACAGCCTGGGCTCCTTGTGTCAATGCAGAGCAGATACACAGGGGAAAGTGTCACTTAGAACTTTTCACAGTGCGCTTGAGAAATTGTGTTCTTGTGCCACGGATCATAGGATTATTTTGTCAGCAGTATACAAGCTGTAGAGAGAGTGATGAAGATAGTGAAGAATGAATTGAAGCTTAAGTTTGTAAATCCATTTAAATCTGTTTTCAATTCAGTGACAAGATGACAATCTCTACAACAGTCTGAATGCTAATTTGTGTGATTGAAGATTGGCAGAAACAGAAAAAAATTCTTTCATTTTCTGAACTGATGAAGTTACCAGAATCCTTTGTTTGCTCTTGACACACAGAGACATTGTGCAATTGTTTTCATTGTGTTCACAAAACCAAACGGGAGCAGGGAGGAGGAGGCAAGGATGTGGGGTGTGGGAGAGATGGGAATATATAAAAGGAAATAGCATGTGCCTGTCCTGTGTTTTTATTTCATGTTTTCCATGAGGTCCATGAATGCAAAATGAAGCTATTTCTTCTCAGCTGCTTCCTAGTTTCTTGCTGTTGCCAAGTTGGGGCGGTGAACCGGGAGTACTATATTGGCATTACAGAGACTGTCTGGAACTATGCACCTGGAAATGTCAATGCCATCTCTGGGCAGCTTTTTGCGGAGGAAGAGTAAGTAAAGCAGTGTCACTGGTTGAGTTTTATTTTACAGCTTCATCTGGTTTAGACACCAGGACTGTACTGAAAACCTGGTGAAGGCAGTGAAATGAGATTTCTTGGTGTCAGTGGATTTTCTGTCAGACATAAAAGGGAATTTTGATTTTTTTTCTAGCTTGCTTGAGAATTGCATTCCAATATTCTGGTAATTCAAAAGATTGGAATATGTAGTAGAGTATGAATTTGTTGTAATTAAATGTTTACTAAGTAGGGACTAGAATAAGACCCGGAATGTCTAATGGCATTTAATTTTGAATGTTTAAGGTGCTAGTGCTGAAGAGATGATTTTTGTTTTTAAAGGCAGAACTTAGACAAATTTAAAACTTTCCTACTGAGCACAGGTTTCCTTTTTAGTTATTCATGGTTGGCAGGGATGGTTTTCACTGGTGCAGAAGCATAGCTAGGTACTTCCACCCATGCTGGAGGAGCTGGCTTGCTTGTTACAAGGCAAAGAGGGTCCTGTGCAGTGTGAGAGCAGTAAGTAGGCTGAAGATAGGTAGGGTGAGGAAGAGGGAAGCACCCTGAAGGTCTGAATAATCGACAAAGAGAACCCAGATACAAAAGGCATCAGAAAAATATTTGAGAGAGGAAAACTGTTCCTTTCTTCTCTTTTTTTCAATGCCTTTAAAATAAAATAAGACTATATCAAAGCAAAAACAATGATGAGAGAAATCAGAAATTAGAAAAATCTCAAAAATGCAGTTCTCATTTAGTCTGTGGATGAGGAATTACAAGATTTCCTGTCGTCTGTTTTCTTTTGAGAGCCTCCATAACCTGCCACTCAATCAGGTGTGAGATGAAGCAGTCAGCTTTTTATTTTTTTCCACTCACAAACTTTGTGAGGTGTAAAACACTGCCAGGGATTCATCAGGCTAGTAATTCTGATTGGGGGTGGAAACAGGGCATCTTGTCTGAGAATTGCAGAGCTGTGTTGTAATACACAAACCACCGCTATTCATTGCACTTTCACTGCTTTTCTCTGCTCTCTGATGACCGGCAGCATGCTACATTAATTTCAGGTTTTCAGTGGTTGTATGCCCGCAATGGAGCCAGTCCGCTGCATTGTACTTTTCAGTTTCAGCTTCCCTGAATCCCCTACTCCTCCTGGACATTTTATGAGGCTGTGCTTGTGCAGAGATTGATGTTTATAGGGGCAGAGAAAAGTGCAGTGCAGAAGGAATACTCTACAAGTAAATGGCAGCTATTTAAACGGTCCAAGAAAAGCCATACCATATATATTTCATTTAGGTTGAAGCTCAAAAGCCTCATGTACTCAGATTTATAGTAACTGAGCCTTTGCTCTCCAAGGGGAGCCCTGGACTGGCATTTCAATTACACTTCAGACCTGCGCTTGCCAAGGTACCTACAATTCCTTTCCCATATACTCAAACAATACTCCGCCTCGTAGAAAATGCTTTGCATTTTTGGGCAGTATTAACTCATTTTACCACAAGGCTTGCATGTAGTTGTGCACAGTGCTGCAGAGGCCTGGTCTTTATTTGAGCCTATTGATTAAAAACCACACTACAGATGCATTTGTGTATTTTCTTTACAGGCAGGCTGAAGTCTTTCTCAAAAGAGGACCACACAGGATAGGAAGCACTTACAAGAAGGCTATCTACATTCAGTATACCAATCATTTATATGATGTGATAGTTGAAAAACCTTCCTGGCTGGGTTTTTTAGGTCCTATAATTAAGGGAGAAGTTGGAGATTCCATTACTATTCACTTGAAAAACTTTGCTTCCAGAAACTACACACTGCATCCACATGGTGTAAGATACACAAAAGAAAATGAAGGTAAGCTTGATTCCATTCTGTGTCACACTTTATCAAAAGTTAATTGTCCCTCTGAGTGTAAGTGGTATTCTTTCATCAGAGAGAAGACCGGTCAAGTAAAAAGAGATTTAAATTAGAACACGATCAATTTAAAGTAGGAGCTAAGATTGATAATTTTTCAAGAGTGAAATACAAAGCCAAAAGTGGAATTTGTGAAGAAGGCAATTTTAGATCAACATTTTACCTGAAATAAGAGTATTTGTGTTTCAACCAAAATAAGGGTATAAAGGTATATAAGAGATTCAGGTATGGAGGAGACATAAAAATTTGATACTGGTAACAGTAATAATGTACTGTACAAATTCTTAACACTAAATTTGTGTTTATGGTATATAAGATACACAAGAGTTTCTTAAAATGGAGAAACAGATGCTGCTTAGTATTTTGTTTTCATTACAAGTAGTATGTGTCTTGCTAGAGACACATTCTGTGGGATCAGAACAGTGTATTATGTAGGAGTACGTATACTTTTTGGAATTGTTTTCTCTTGCTATCGTTCCAGCAACACCTATATTCCTTCCGGGTATACGCAGTTTTTTAGAACAGTTTCCAAGATTAAAATTTAACAAATGTTTTACAAATATTTGAACTGTTATCTTCTTACTAGAAGTACATAGTCCCCTCCAAATAAATTAAGGACTAACTTTAATGGGCCATTAACCAAAGTACCCCTATGGACTTCAAAGGCAAATGAAAAGATTCCTAAAGAGAAAGAAAACATCTACCCATCTGATTTAAAAGTTGTGGGTTTTTAACCTGTATTCAGATGTTCAGTCCATTTTACAGCAGCACGTAGTCAACTTGCAGCATAGCAGGTGCTATCCTGGCGCCCTACTGTAAATGTGTTGTGCTAATGGTGGCTGTGTGGAATTCTTCAGGTGCTTTTTATCCTGACACCACCAAAGATTTGCAAAAGCGAGATGATGCTGTGGAGCCTGGAGGCCAGTACACTTACACATGGGATGTGACAGAAGATCAAGGTCCAGCTAAAGCAGATGCAGACTGCATAACCAGGGCTTACCACTCCCACATAGATGCTCCAAGAGATGTTGCCTCAGGGCTTGTTGGGCCTTTAATAATTTGCAGGAAAGGTAAACCATAAATAAATGAGCAAATAAATACATATGCAAGGTGATTGATAATTATCATTGATAAATATCAGTGAAATAACTTCCTGGAAGAGAAGATTACAATTGATTTTGAAATAACTGCTTTTGGTCTTTTCAAACAGCCGCCTTGAATAGTGCAATAGTTTGATTTTGTGAAGGTGAATATAATTTGCAGAATACTTTGTTCACAAATCTATATGAGTGAGATGTGCTATGCTAGCAATGTGCAAGGAATTGTAAATACTGATATAAGAAAGAGATTTACATGAAATATTTATTCTCAGTACTTTTATAGAACCTGTCAAAAGGGATTTTTGTTTCCTAAGTGTGTCTGTAAGTTTATGTATATAGTCATGCTGAAGGAAAGTGTCAAAACGTGAAGTGAGCAGGGTCCAGCCCTACTGAAACTACAACTAAAACTTACAAAAAATATAATGTCAGTTTCCAAAGATTTTGAATATACCACTTTATTTTTCAGATACAATGAATAGGAACAGTGATCAAAACTTTGATGCTGAATTTATTCTTATGTTTTCTGTGGTGGATGAAAATCTCAGTTGGTATCTAGAGGAAAATATCAGAACATACTGTTTTGAGCCTTCCAAAGTGGACAAAGATGATGAAGACTTCCAGGAAAGCAATAAAATGCACTGTGAGAGAACATTATATTAAAGTTGCTTGTCACTGATATCGTGAAGTAATATTTTCCTGTCTTGTCTCTTTTAAAGATGAGCTGTAGATTTCTTTTTAAATCAAGGATTTTTCCTAGAGGATTAAGACAGATTCTTTTAAATAAAAATAAAAAAAATAAAAAGTGATGGCAAGTATTATACAGTCAAACCTTTGGAGTTGTGATATAAAATTCTTAGGGGCCAAGAACCTCTTTGCCAGCGTCACTTTCCCAGACACTCTAAACAGTGTCGTTACTTTGTTCTGCTTCTTAGTCTGGAGCTCTGTACTATAATTTCACGGTTTAAAAAAAAACGGTCTTTAGAATTTTAATTTTTTTAAATTGTTTGTGTAAACAAATAAGATACCTCTGGCTCTGGCATGTATTCCAGATTGATAGTTATGTGGAGGAAGCAGGTGTCTGATACTGGCAGTGATTTTCAAAGGTGTGGAGATTTCTTTTGAAGCTCTTTCTATTTTAAAGAATGGAGCAATGGTTGTATGATACCTGCATTTGAAGAAAAAATCCTAAAGTCTGTGAAGTTAACTTGTAATAAACATTTATTTCAGCAATCAATGGGTACATGTATGGATACCTCCCAAACCTCACAATGTGTGCGGAAGATAAGATAAAATGGCATCTTTTTGGCATGGGTAATGAAGCTGATATCCATTCAGCCTACTTTCATGGACAGACCTTAATAGAAAGGCATCATCGAGTCGACACTATCAGCCTCTTCCCAGCTACATTCATTGATGCTGTCATGGTACCAAGGAGCCCTGGGGAATGGCTGCTCAGCTGCCAAGTGAATGACCATATTGAAGGTACAGTACAAGTTTCAATGATCAGAATTTTTTAGCTTGAGCTAAGAGTTTACTGAGTCACTTTTGCAGGGCTCTTGACCTGGTGATATGCCAGGCAATATTCTCTTCTAGGTAACAAAACTGTCAGAATAATTGAAATGCCTACAAGTGCATTAGATGGGTTTGAGCCTGTAGCCATGGGAATCAAGTGATTATTTTCTGTAATGGACATCATCATCAGCTGGCAGCAATGTGCACAGCTGCATTTTTGCAAGCCTCACCTTTGGGAAAAAACCAGCATGATGTTTGCCTCCTGCGGGAGATAACAAACCACCATTTTCTGTTTGCCAACAAAAAAGTTGGGGCTTATGCCATGTTTGACAAGGGCGCAGGACAGGCAGGCTAACTTGCCTGCTGACAAATACATGTTCTGGAAAGTGCATTTATGAATTAGCAGAGATGTTCTTTTCTCTTCCCTGTATCATCCTGTATTTTCAGTTTTAATAGCCATATGAAATACTTAGAAGCTAATTCCATGCTTTTGAATGATCTATATTCTTGTAAGTGCAAGAAGTAATTTGTCACGCAAGTGGGAAAGAACACAGAACTGAAAATCATTCTCCAGGATTTGAAAACTCCAAAACAAAAAGGAGTATGTAACCCGCAGATTCAACTGAACAAGGTTTCAAGGTTTATCAGACCAAGCAACATCCTGATATGTCTGAGGCATTCTGGCCAAGACTTAAATCCTACAAATTGGCCTGATTTATAGCTGTAAAAGGGCTCTCTTCACTATATTATTTGTATCTCCAGCAAGCAGATCTGCTAACTGCTACCCTTAGGATGCAAACTTGGGAGTTCCACAAGCAAGCTGTTGATTATATTTAGATGGAGGACAGTCAGTCTGGTAACATCTGACCTTGGCTGAATTGTTCACTGACAACACTGTGTCCACTTTACCCTAATCTTTTCTGCTGTGCCAGTGGCAGCTTTACGAGCAGAATGCCCTTTGCCACACCTGTCTGCCTGCTGTAGATACCACAGCTGTGTTTCCATATCCTAGCTCAGCTGGCACGCCTTCTTTTATAGCATTCATCTTCCACTTTGAGATTTGCATATCCACCAATGGTGTAGGAGTTGTCCAGGGAACAGAAGAGCTGTTGGATGCAGGGAAAGAGAAAACAAAATGCATTTCCTTCTCCCTAGGTTTCTCTACCTCTTTTTTTCCCAGGTGGTATGCAGGCCCTTTTTAAAGTAGAAGATTGCAATAAATCCACACCTAGTCACACTGAGAGTACAAAGATAAGACAGTACTTCATTGCTGCTGAAGAGATCATCTGGAATTACGGCCCATCTGCAGTGAACCATTTTACAGGACAAGAATTAATCATTGACAGGTAAATACCTCTAATTAAAGAATTTTTCTTTTCCAAGCAGAATTGATTTAAGCATGCTAAATAAGGTGAGCCATATGGTAGGACAGACTTTTAAGCAGAATTGCTCATTGTCCTCATCTCTGCTTAAATATTAATGCTAGAATAAATACCAGACCAAATTAGGTAATTTGTTTTCCTTGTAATCTTACCTTAAATTTTGCTGCTATATTAGTCATTTCACTGGGATTAAGATTAATTATTATGTCATATGTAGGCTGTTACTCCTGATTATTCATGATGGTGAATCCACCACTGAGTTAGGGAACAAAGTAGGAGTTCATGACAATTGCCATAGATGATGAAACTCATGCTAATGGTATCTCATCTAGGAAACGCTTGCACGAGATAGCTTTGCCCTTTGCACTGTGTTTACATATTTAAGACCTGGATCAATTCACTAAATATATTGGTTCCTCAAGTTTTTCATCTGTGACTTGGAGCATACTTACCTTTTCCACAAGCAAGGAGGCACAGTTCATTGTTTGAATAGTGCTTGAAAAACACTGAAGGGTCCTTTCTTAAAGAGTAGAAGTATAGACTGGATCTTCTCATTTTGTATATAGATGTTGCATATTCTTGGTGTTCGTATCTGGTCCTGTTGAATTTTTGTAACTTCTAATTAAAAGAAGAGTAAACTCAAGGTTATGAAATGTTGACTAGAAAACACTGCTGATAACCCTCTAAGCATACTGGCTTTGACAGGGCAGCACAGCACAGTGGCTTTTTCTTAATGAGAAGTTAGTGAAGCATAATGGATTCCTGCACATCTTCCATGGGACTGCATATAAGTGTGTGACCATACCACTGAAAAGAAACCCAAAAGACAAACTCAGCATGTCGTACCTCAGAAAACAGGGCTGAGGTGCAACTGCCTTTATATACCTGAGCATTCTGACTTGAAGTGTTTGCATCTATTGCAATATCTTTTACACAGTGAATCTCACATCTTTTTTGAACAAAGTGAGACAAGAATTGGTGGCTCCTACAAAAAAGCAATTTACAAAGAATACACAGATGGTTCTTTCACTGAACATAAGAAACGGCTTGCAGAGGAAGCACATCTTGGACTCCTAGGTAAGAGAATCTAAAATTTTTTCATCTCAAAGATTTACGAGGGTTAACAGTCACTTCCACTAGTTAGTGAGCAGTGCCCTCACCTTCAAGAGAACCCCTTAGCTCTCCCTGCTTCCAGCAGTCGCTAGTGCCCATGGTTTCCCCCCAGGTGTAAAGAAGCTCTTAAATGCAACACTGTCATGGTACCCAGCTTCCCTGTAGGAGCATGCCACGGTCTCCAAAGGTCAGGCTCTTAATTACAAGGCCAGGCTAGGCAGACCTGGTCCTACTGATAACCTTGCTGCTCCTGGCATGGGTTGTGTGTAAATCCCATTCCAAAGGCAGGAACTGTCCTGAGAGTCACTGGGCTCCCACATGAACTGGGATTGGTTGCTGTTGGGCTGTTGTGTGATTCAGGCCACGTGCCAGGGACCTGGTCGGTGGCCACAGAGGCCCAGGGGCATTCCTCATGCAAGGGAAAAAGCAGCCAGCCACTGAATGCCATAAATTCGTGGTGACCTGTCCACTATTTGATAGAAATATCCTGTAATTAGACCGTGTACACTTTTTCAGGACCCGTGATCAGGGCTGAAGTGGGTGAGCGCATCAGGGTGACCTTCCGGAACAACGCCAGCCGCCCATTCAGCATCCAGCCCCACGGCGTGAGCTACCGCAGGAGCGGGGCTGGGGCACGCTATGGCTCGGCCCCTGGAGGTGAGCCAGGGATGGGTGCTGCAGCACCTGAGCACTCACTGTCCGACCTGCCCCTGTGTTCAAGGTGAGAAAAGAAAGAATGTGCACTTGGCACTATTCTCAGTGCTGATTTCCGCAATAGGTACCAAATCTCCAGCATCCCACGTGAGTCCCGGCACCACGTTTACATATGAATGGGATGTGCCAGAAGATGTGGGTCCCACAGAGCAAGACCCAGACTGTTTAACCTGGCTTTATTACTCAGCCGTGGATCCAGTCAGAGACACCAGTTCTGGCCTTGTGGGTCCTCTCCTAGTGTGCAGGAAAGGAGCTCTGCTCTCTTCTGGGAAACAGGTCAGTCAAAGAAGAAAAATGGAAACATTTGCATTGTCACAGCTGAATCTGCTTTCTCCTCCCAGACTCCTCCTCTCCACATCACAGTTTCACCCATGTCCTGAGGGGAATAAACAGCATGAAAAAAGTGGGGTTGGTTTTTAATCTGGCTCCATATAGTCACTGCAATGGGAAAACACCTTTGTCATGAGCAGCTGCTGGCATTCAAGTCTCAGCTATGATGAGAATCTCTCGGAAAAGGTAGAGATTTTAAAGACCAAATACAAACTTACTTCCAGAGGTGGTCCCTGCTGGTAGAAAGTGCATTAACAGTAGATACTTAGTTACCAGATACAGCAATTACAGAGCTTTGAGATTATCAGAATGAAGTACCAATGTATGCATTTACTCTATTTGGTGACTTGTACTCACAAATTATTATGAACATAGGATTTTTCCCCTGATATTTTCTGTTCACTCATTTCTATTTTCCCTTCTACTATTTCTTCTCAACAGAAAAATGTGAACATGGAGTTTTTTTTACTTGCCACAGTATTTGATGAGAATCTGAGCTGGTATTTGGATGATAATATTTTGATGTTTATACTAAGTCCTGACAAAATTGATAAAGATGATGAAGATTTCCAAGAGTCTAACAAAATGCACTGTAAGAAAATTATTATTTAGCCAAATATTAATTTCTACAATAAGGTTTTAACTTTTATGTTTTCATGTTTGAGGCAGGAAAGCTATATAGTGCAGAGACATTTCATTCCCTTCCAGTGGAAAAAAAACCTAAAACATTCCAGTGCAATTCAGTTTCAACTAAATGTGGTAGTTCAAAGTATAATGCCAGCTGTTCAGTGTCTTGCACAGCAGTTGAGGATTTAGCATGGTTATGTACCACTTCGAGCAGACAGAAGGAGGAATAGGGTCTTCAGCCTGTGTGCAACCACTACAAGTGCAACCAGGCAGCAAGACAAAACTGACCTCTGCTTTGCAGATGATGTAGCTGAAAGGAAGATTTTCACACTTACAGAGAAGTTGAGGTTGGACAGGACCTCTAGATATCACCTGGTCCAATCCCCTGCTCAAGTAGGGTCACCCAGAGCCACTTGCCCAAGACCATGTCCTGATGACTTTTGACTGCCTTCAAGGATGGAGACACCACATCTCTCTGGGCAGCCTCTGCCAGTGCTTGGTCAGCCTCACAGTACAGTGTTTCCTGATGTTTGGAGGGAATCTCCTGTGTCAGTTGCTGTCTGTGTCAGTTGGGCTTCTTTCCCTATCACTGGGTACCACTGAGAAAAGCCCGGCTCCATCCTCTTGGCACTCTCCCTGAAGGTGTTAGTACAAGTGGGTGAGATCCTCAGGCTGCCTCTTCTTTAGGCTGAAAGGTCATCACAGCTCCCTCTACCTTTCCCTGGAGGAAGAGATGCTTTCTTGTCCCTTCATCATCCTTGTGGCCCTTTGTTGCCCTCTCTCCAGTGTGTTGATGTCTTCCATACTGGGGAGCCCAGAACTCAGCACAGCCCTGCAGGTGTGGCCTCAGCAGTGCTGAGCAGAGGGCAGGGATTCCCCTCCCTGGACCTGCCACCTGGACTTTGCCTCAGAATGGCTCTTTGGTTCTTTAATAGCTCAGAACTGGGCTTCACACTGATTGTGATTTAGTACTGCAGAAATGTTTTCTAAGTTTCACGTGAAAAAGACATTTTTACCCTCAGGCCCTAGCCCTGCCAGTAAGTCCTAATCTTTAAGCCTATTTGTTCGTGCATTTTGCAAAATTTTCCCCTCAGGGCCATTCGTGTTTACAGACTCTTGGTGCTGAACATTCAATGGTACCTGAGAAGCCCAGGATTTGGAAAGTTTTGCAAAGGACTATCTAGAAAGGGTTCGCTACTCAAACTAAAAACCCGTTCTGGTTGCCTCCACTGAATGGCTGGAGGGTGTTGCAGGGTATAAAATGAGATCCTGTATATCTGACAAGTAGAAAGCAGGGAGATTTCCAGTTGGCCAAAGCAGCAATATGTGCTGTAGACATTAAAAAGGGAAACAGTTAGAAATTATAAATTATTTTATTATTGATATTTATGTCAATCTAAGGTATGACATTACATCTGAAGTGTTTATTAATTAACCTCTTTTGCAGAATTAAGTCATGTATTAATCAAGGTGGGTTTTGCTCTCTTAAATCTTCTATAGCCATTAATGGTTATATGTATGGAAATCAGCCTGGTCTTGAGATGTGTAAAGGAAGTGTTGTTTCCTGGCATTTGATGGGCTTGGGTTCAGAAGTTGATGTCCATGGGATATACTTCTCAGAAAACACATTTGTAACTAAAGGAACAAGAAGGGATACAGCAAATCTGTTTCCACACACAGTTCTTACAGCTATTATGAAGCCTGATTCTGAAGGTAAATGTCTTATTTAAAAATCCTGTTACTAATGCAGAAACTGTTACCTATGAATGTTTTGTGCATAGAACCAAGCCTTAAGTAGCTGGTATATTGAGCCTGGTGCTAAAACTGTACAGCTGTGTTTGAAGGGCAAATTGTAAGGACATATGTTCTTAATGCTAAAGCCTTGATTTTTCTAGCCCCTCTGTATGCTGAATTTTATTATTACAAGTAGCCATACTGCACGATTCTGGACTTCATATAAGCAAAAACGTGTCTCAGTCTTTGTTTCTTCCATCACCCCTAGGAGTTTTTGAAGTGTCCTGCTTGACAACAGACCACTACACTGGGGGCATGAAACAGAACTACAAAGTGAAAAAATGCCACTGGTGGAATGAAGATTTATCTGTGTATTTGCATGAAAAGATGTACTACATTGCTGCAGTGGAAGTTGAATGGGACTATTCTCCTAACAGGACATGGGAATTTGAGCGGCACCAATACCATGAGGAAAGGTATTTTGGAATATACACAGGGGAAAAAAATGCAAAAAAAGCAAAGGAGCAACTCACTTCTCTGAACCTTTTCCTCCTCCAGATGTTTCTAGACACACTTTCTTTTCATATATATATTTTTGGGCTCACTTGAATTTGTCCTTCCCCAGCAGTCTTGTCGTGGAACTGAGCCAGACAGCACAATGTTTGAGAAACAGTCCAGCAGAGACCTTCTGTGGGACAGGTGTAGATTTTAATGGATTTTGGATATTGCATGTGCATTTATTACTTACTGATGTTGGTAGCCCTTGCTGTGGAAAGCTTATGTTCATTGTCATCTTATCTATGACTATGTCCTGAAAAACAAGGTCCTGGTCTTATGTTTACTTGTAGTCTGAGTAAGGTTCTTTTTGACCCCTCCCACCTTCATGAGCTTACACAGGATACGCCCATGATGGAGTCCACTCACGATGAAGCCTGTTGTCTTGGTGTTTTATTTCCAGTATTTGAATCTCAGTGAGAGAGAACTGATTGGATCAAATAATTCATGCCATTTAGCAGAAAAGGCTAAACAAGAAGGATGAATTTCTGTGTTCCACATCAATAACTTGAGTAGCAGATTATAACTGTATTTTGTTTTTAATCTAATTGTATTTTCTTCTTTTTCCTCAGTTTGATTGTACATTTCCTTGCCCTGTACACCAGTGGACTGACACAAATCTAAGCACAAGCAATATGGACTATGCTGTTACTAGACTCTTTTCCCCCCGCATTGTGTCCAGCCCCCATGATCTCAAGAGAGAACCCCTTCCATTTAATGTCACTAAGGCCCTTAAGCTTTACAAGTTTTAGGCTTTGTTTCAGATGTACACAAGTTGCCGAAGGCTCTGTTTTTCAGTATGCAAGTTGCTGTGTGTCTTCTTGCAATTTAAAGCACTTGCCAGGCCAAGCATTCAGCATTTTTCAAGCACCATAGAGACTTGATCTATTTATAGTGGGGTTTTTAATCTTCTAAAGAGGAACCTCCCAGCTTAACAAGAATGTTTTCATGTTGAAGATACTAGCAGTCTATGCGATTACTCCTTCGCTGAACCGGATTCTTACTTGAGAGTTAACTGACATAGCTGCAGAAGATGTTCTAAAATACAAAAAGGAATGCATTTCTTTCTTCTTTTGGCAGCCCTGGCAATCCATTTTTAAATAAAGATGACAAATTCATTGGCTCAAAGTACAAAAAGGTAGTATACCGTGAGTACACTGATCAGACATTCAGTACTCTCAAAAACAGAACAAAGGAGCAGCAGCACTTGGAAATTCAAGGTAAAGTCATCATGTTCAGTTTTGCAAATGCAAACAATGCAGTGACATAAATCAAAAGATACTATTTGAATAATATTGACTACAGTTCTACCCACAAAAATTGCCTCAATCTAAATGGAAAACCTACTTGGAATTGCTACTTTTATTGTGGTGCTTTCTCTGCAAGATAACACTGCTCGCTCTACAAGGAAAAAAACTTTTGGTTTGCTGCCTGATCAGAGGTCAGTTTTTCCTAGGTCAGCATAAAACTGGGCAGCAACATCCAAACTGACTTCAGGTAGATAGTAGGTGCTCAGAACTTGAGACGTGGAAGCCTATCTTTAACATCTCAAGTTGGCATGTCATAGTGAACATTATACAGTTTTCAGCTGAATTATAAGCCAATGTTTTGAATCTGAACACAACAAGCTGGCTCTCTGCTCTGATGTTCTGTAAAACCAAGTTAATCTTTCTTTTCAATCCAACAGGGCCACTGCTTGTGTCAAATATTGGAGATAAACTTATAATAGTTTTTAAGAACTTAGCATCAAGACCTTATTCTATCCATGCCCATGGAGTGAAAACAGACAGTTCTGCTGTTGCTGTAACTAACCCAGGTATCAAGCCACCCTTTTTTATTTCCAGCAGGTAACATCAAGACTTCTGGTAAGATTCAGCAAGCTTCCAGATAGCAGGAAAGATATCATTTTTGTTCGTCTTGCCTCAAGTTCTTAAATTTTTTATGCTGATTATGAAAAATATTTCTACAGTTCAAATGCCCCCGGTAACTATTGCTATTTATCCTAGTCTTTGACTGATCAGTAATTTTTTGACACAACGTGACTGCACCTTTCATGAAAGCAAGCAGATTTGGCTCCATAGGGAAAGCATAGCTTATGCTATTACTTCTCAAGTTCCTTTGTTATCTTTACAAAAGGTACAATCGACTTTATTAAATATGGTGAACTGGACAGTGCAGACACACTCACATCTACACAAAACCATTTGTAATAAGAATCAGGGATCTGAAAACTTAAAAAACTAATTGATACTTATTTAATTCAGGTGAAACAAAAATATATGTCTGGAAAATCCCTGAGAGATCTAGTCCTGAAAGAGGAGATTCACACTGTATTGCATGGGCATACCATTCGACAGTGGACATTGTTAAGGTATATTATTGATACCAGTTTTGTTCATGTCTCCAACATAGACATAGCCAAAGGAGATGAGTTTGAAACTTTTCCTGTTTTCTCTGCCAGGTTATTTCCCCTATTACCATTCCTTTGAATTTAAATGTTTCTTGAAGTCAAATTGCAAGAAAGTCAGGGCAGAAATTCAATCCTACAGCCATTCATGGTTTTGCTTCCTCGTTGCTCTGCCGTTAGTATAGATCATCTCACATTCCCTTCTTAAAGCTAACACTTTATAGCTTGCTCAATATCTAATCAGTCATTTGTGGGAAAACTAAGATGCAACTGTGAAACACAACTCTGCCATTTTTTACCAAGCATGAATTAGCTGAGCATAGTATTTTTAATGGAAATGAATGTATTCTTGCCTTTGTTGCAACAAATACAAAAAAAAGTATCAAGAAGTATATTTTGAAAAGAAATCAAGCTCAAAATTATAAAAATAGTTTGAAAAAAGAGTAATAAATTAATAGGGAATAAATGTTTATTTATAGCATGAGATGAAAATGAGGCAGTCTTCACTGAATTTGATTCCTGGGTAGCATATAACAGTGGAGAAATAACTTCGTTTGACACTGGCTGCCCTTATTCCCAGATACTGACTGCCATGAAGATAGGAAAAGGAATCATACATGTCATTAAAAGTACTTCTGCTTAGTTACATCTTGCAATTATGTGGGTTTTCATTTGTCATTTCAGGACACTTACAGCGGATTAATAGGCACACTCGTTGTATGTAATAAACATTACCTGCCATCATTTCACACTGAAAAGAAAGTTCAATTTGCTCTTCTCTTTATGGTTTTTGATGAAAATGAGTCATGGTACTTGGATGAAAATATTAAAACGTATTCTACCAACCCACGCCTTGTCGACAAAGAGGATGAGGAATTCCTTGAAAGTAATAAAATGCATGGTATGTTTCCGAATTTAGTTAATATAGCTCTGTGAATTCTATAAAATTATGTATTTGAAAGTACTGCAAATAAATTCAACTTTCTCATCCCCCTGAATTTCCAGTTCCAGGACAGAAGGCCTGAAATTTTTACTCAAACTGTTTGAAAACACTGTTAACGCCAGTGAATGACTTTTTTTCACAAGTNAGTCTTGAGTAAAGAAAGAATAAAAATTATATTTGAAGTTCTGAAGTTCTGATTTGATGTCAGTAAACAACTGCTCTGGCTATGTTCAAAAGGCTATGTGCATCCTGAAAGCACGTCTTTGTAAAGCTTACTCTTTTACAAAGATCTACAGGAATTGCAGATCTTTTCTTGAAGATCTGCAAGTCCCACAGCTCTTTAAAAACTGCAATATTAGCAATGGTGTACAGCAACAAAATTTTCTTTATTATGTCTTTCTTTCTAGTTTAATAAACACAATCATTCATAATGTGCAATTACTTTTGTCTAGCATTGGCTTTCATATCTTTCAATCTGTATTATATTAGAAAACAACAGTACACAATACACAAAACCTTATTTGTTTTTCTCTCTCTTACTTTCCTTCTTTTTAGCCATTAATGGAAAGGTGTTTGGAAATTTGCATGGCCTGACTATGCATGTTGGAGATAATGTCAGCTGGTATCTGATGGGAATGGGCAATGAAATAGACATGCACACAGTACACTTCCATGGCCACAGCTTTAACTTCAAGGTATCAGGTCTTTTTCACTTATTTCTTGGTGTGTTAAGAATGAGAGGTAACTCAAATACCAAGGATGTTCTCTAAGGTCAAAAGTCATATTACAATATTAAGCAGGGCTTGTACTTTGACCACAAGGGTTTTATGCCTCAAACCTGTATTTGATCAATATACAAGAGCCAGAGAATATCTGCCAGTAGCATTTGCTCACTGGTAACCTCAGAAGTTACTTCAACAAGATAGCTGTGGATTTTTCATGGCTGCAGTAAGACAAAAGCTAGTTTTCCTTCATTTCCACTTAGCTGCTAGTTTATTAAACTTTGGAGCATGAGGTGGGTGAACGAAGTGATGCTTCAGTAGAAATGGCATGCAGAAAGTGTGTTTAACACAGTTTAACTGTTGCTTCTTTATGTCTTGAAGCAAACAGGGGTTTACCGGGCAGATGTCTTTGATCTATTCCCTGGGACATCTCAAACTGTGGAAATGACCCCAGAGAACCCTGGAACCTGGCTGTTACACTGTCATGTTACTGACCACATCCATGCAGGCATGGAAGTGACATACACTGTGCTCCCAAAGGAAGGTAAGAGCCATCTACCTTAGTAATGTTTGTTATGTTTCAAGATGCACAGTGGGGCTCACGGACAGGCCAGAATCCTTAGAACCAGTTCCAGCACCCAGCAATATTCCATGTCTAGAAGCCAAGATGTCCCAGGCCACCCGGTCACACTTCCCTCAGCACTGCTCAGGAAAATGAAGTAGCAAAAGGACTGGATGATAACCGACTATTACTTCTACTTAACATCCATGAAATCTAAGTGACAGATTTTTTTTTTATTTAAAAAGAATTCTTTATGAGACAGAGTATTTCTGTACCCAGGAAGTGCCAGTAGTGTCAGACTTCATCTCAATCTTTGTTCAAAACAAGCACAGCTGATAAATACAGCTGAATTCATCATGCCCAGACAGCTAAAGTACCGAAAAACTAGAATAGTGTTTACTTTCTCAAGGGCACGTTGCAGCGTTACGGACACTATTACCTTGCTCTACCAATATCACCGGTGAAAAATCTTGAATTTTCAAGAATTTTGAAAGTTCTTGTTTCTAAAATGTTAATACAATTTTAAAAACAACATGTTCCAGTACTCAAAAGACAGAGTATAACAGGTATTGACAGAAAGAGATCAGCTGAAATAATTCAAAATATGTGATGCAAGTATATATATATACACATCTACATGATTTACATTTATAGCTATACTAAAAATACAATGCAATGTTAAACAGAAAATCTATTTGATAAACCACTGGAATGCGAAACAACCCAATTCTATTTTATAAACACTAAAACTGATACACAGAGTATGTTATGCCAGAACTCCAGACAATAACAAGGCTAATTTAAGAGTACATAGAAAAACATGTAAAAACAGACTCAATTTGGATTGGCAGAATGTGAGATTTTTTATTATTAGCCATCTAGACTGCTTTAAAATGTACCCTTCAGTGCATCTTAAAAGTTGTCTTTAAATCTAACTCGCAATGTCCGGAAGGTACTTGGATCCCCTGTGCTAATTTTAAACTCTGTTGGCCCAATGCAGAGACTATTCTTTTGATAAAATGTAACAAAAAGCTATTTTTTTCCCCTTCTAGATAAACAGTCTCTGTTTTCAAGATTATTCCATCAGTTCAAGTGTAAAGCCAAGCCAGGCACTCAAGAAGGATGAAAGCATTTTAACACAGTGATCCTCCAAGGTCCACCTTCATTTCTTGGAAAATACTCTCTTCTGGACCACCCATCTCTACACATTTTGGAATATTTCACATAGTGGCCATGGCTAAGAAAAGAACCACAGACTAAGACAGCTGAATGGAAGTAATATCTTATAAATATATGTTTCTATAAATAAAAATAGTATCTTGCAAGCAAAACATATTCTAGCTGATGGCTAGTGCATGTTATTTAGCAGCTGAGGAACATGGAAGAGCTAATGAAATGTACTTTTTTAAAAAAATTCCAAATAACCCTGAGTAACAGCGAAACTTGGGGTATCTGTCATCATACTGTCACATTTTACTAGGTAGGTGTGTCTGTAGTAACTGCTTAAAAAACAGGAATTTGGTTATCACTTTATCCATAGGTTCACACTGGAAAGATATATAGTAATGTATAACCGAGCAGTTAACAAAATTGCTCCACTATTTCTGTTGAATTATTTTACAATTTTATTCATTAGTATCTTTCAAGAATGTGCATTTAAAAGATTCTGCTTTCTCTTATGAAAATAATTCCAAGGCAAAATTAGGCTGAAATAAGCCTGACGAAATGCAGACAGTGAAGCCCAAAATTTGGTGACTATGGTACTGAAGAGCTTTGCTCTGACAACTCTTAAGTAACTCCTGCAGTGGAATCATTTTGCTGCTGCAGCCCTTGGCAAAGGGAAAAGGAAGTGTTTCCTGCCAGATGGAAGAAGTAGTATTAGAGCATGGCTGATGCTAGTCAAAAATTAAAACAGTAGGAGCGATATAGTTGTGTTTCATGCCCAACTCCTCACGCTAGATCTGTGCCAAATAAGAAGGAAAGATGTATGGGACAGGCAGGGAGAGCAAGATCTCTGGGCTTTATACAGGTAAAAATGAAATTGCTTCTCTGTTAAAAGCCTAAATCACTTTGGTCTTTTTTAAAGATTATACAGAGACCAGCATAATACCTACCAGTAGATTCGATGGTTCATTTTACCTGTGGCGGGAATGCTATGTAAGTTAATCTACTTTTGATTTATCTTTTTTTGTTGTTGTTAATGTATTTTAGCTGAAATATAGATGATCTCTTCTGACTGACTTCTACAGGTTTAACATTGCAACTCCAGTGAAAACATTTTTATAGTCATTGTCAGCTAATGAGGCCTTTAGATAGTTTAGATGGTTATGGGATCATAGGAGTCACTGTATTTTTGGTAATTGTCAAAAACCTCAAACTACATTCATAAGAAAGTTATAAACATTATGACAGCTTATGATGACTGAATTCCAACTATGAAGGAACAGAAAGATGCTTTCTGCTCACAAGACAGAAGAACATCAGTACACACGTGCACAAGCACTGAGATGCTTCCCAAAAACCCTAGAAGAAGTAACAGTTTTTGGCTGGATTTATGGCCTAGTGGTATTTCAAATACTGTCTACTGACTGAGCACAACAGAAGAAAGAGAACAAAGGTCAGTGATCCAACTAATAAAGATTGAAGACTGACTTTCTACTTTACTTTCAGTGAACACTCTGTGTTCAGTTGTACTGTAGAGTCTGTATTTCCTAGCTGCTTTGGCACGAGAATTAGCTTCAAAACAGATGCTCTGCCTCGGGAAAGAACTGTCCTTCAGTGGCTGACATAAGATGTATGTGAAGGGAGTCCAGTACCTTATAAGGAGTTCTAGTGCTTGTTTCATTTACTTTTTTATTACAGCACATTCTTTGTAGTTGAGTAGATAGCAGGTCTACAGGTCATTGTTTTAGGTCAGCAGTTTCTTCTGGCTGCAGTGAAGAAGAAATGGCAGAAAAAATGCTGCAGTTCCATCCTCTGGTAGAAGACTGAGGAAATCCCTTAGCTCCAGTTTCATTGCAACAATTGATAAAGTTTCTGCTCAGAGCAGAGGAGAAAATATTGTTTAGGTATTTTGAGTTTAGAATAAAGAAAAAACCCCAAAGCATTAACAATGTAATTATTAATTAAAGACATCAAATTATTTAAATATTGCAACTGGAATGAAATTTGAGATACAGCCATTTGGGCGCAAACAACAATGGGAAATCTAAAAAGTAAACTGAAATTATGACTTCGATCAAAACCATACCTCTATCTTGACTCATCAGGTCTACACTTGGCACTAACACTAATGAAGTCTGATCTAGTATTTCACATGTTTTGCATGAAATGTAAAGCAAGCCCTAGAAATCTAATCTAACTCAACACTATCTGTAAAACTGGGTGCTTTGCAAGAAGCTTCTCAGACCAAGCTGTGTAATGTTATAAAGCAATTACAGCAGTTACTGCATGAAAATAAATCCAAAGAGAAACTACTGGCACCAGAAACTAGAACTTTATGATAGAGCGTGACAACCTGCGCTGCACAATGCTGTTTTTCTCAGGCATTCCAATGGCATACTCTTAACAATATACCTGATTTATTTAATATTCCTAATTTGTCAAAACAATCACACTGGCCCCTCAGCTATACACAATATTATTAGCTTCTTACAAACACATAACAATAGGACTACAGAACTACTAGGATGGATTTCCTGACTTCTAGTATTAACACATTTTTTTTTTCAGTCTATGACCTAATCATCAATACACACTTAAGCCTCCCCTGTATTATCAATAGCAGCCTAGTACCTAAGAACCATATAGTCATTCAGCCTAGGAAAAAACTAATCACAATTAGTTCTGTTTAGGAGGTTTTTTAATGGTGTCTATTCCTGACCTATAAAGAGTATAATTACAACAATTTATCTGTTTTCAATACAAAATGAATGCCACGATTTTTATGAGGCTACACTGCCTACGTTGCAGAATTCTATGCTAATGATCAGAAAGGCTGCTAAACTGCATTAACTTTAACTGAAGAAAAAGACACCTATTTTTTTCCACATTATCCTATCAGTAGTCCTTAGTCTGATCAGTAATTAAGAATGTTAGCTGATGTACAAAGCCTTCTGGAGTTGAGTTACAACCAATTGATTTACCTTTGAGTGATGAAATAACAACTGGGTAGTCATTTCCAGAAAGTCTAGTTCTCTTGCAAAGTTCAGGAAGCAGCTTGTTCCACCACAGAGCCTAATCCACAAAACCCCATAGCAGAAGTGTAAATCAATAAGGACTGCAATTAAAACAATGAAAAACTTGCTAGAAATACCCCGAACTAAGCTCAGATGTGTACAAATACAGGTCAGTTATTATGAACTCAATAATTAGTTTATATAATGCTTTGAAATGCAGTGATTTTGCATATGTTGTGGTTTTCAATCTTCAGTGCAACTTTTTTCTGCTCAAAAATCTTTACACAGTGTCCCTCATACCTCTATAGAAAAAGGTTTAGAAGACAAAAAAAGTCAATGCAGCCAGAGAATTTTTTTTTCCTCCCAAGAGAGCTCCATGGAAAGTTGTGAATAGCATTGCTCTGTCTCCTGACCTGATCTCTCTCATTCCAACAGCTGTAGAAATAAATTAGGTTTTGTGCACAATTTTGTAGATAAGAACGGAGAGAATGAAAGAGATTTCTTTCCTCCTTTAAAACTTGGCAATTATTTTCTTTCCCCTGTGTTCAGATCTAGTACTGCAACCTCACATTCTACTCTAATGGGGAAACATTTACAGAAACTATTTTCAGATCTGAATAAAAAGCTCAAATATGGTTCTGAATAGAGTTCTAGTATATCTATCTGGTAGAGATCACCTTTGCTGACTCTGGTCAGCAAAGCTGCATACAATTGAGTCACTGTGCTTCGAAATGGAAATAAACTTCCTTATTCCTGGAACACTAGAACAAAATCAGTTCCAACACTAAAACTGTATAGGGGCCTAATGGGAAAATGGGACACAAGGACATAATCTTTCCATTAGTGTACTGGTACCATTCTAATTGCTAGAAGGTCAGAAGATGTCACTAGAACACAGGAAGAACATATTTAAGTGCAATTTTATTCGAAGGACCGTGTTCTCTTATCAGTTAGCTTAATTACTAAGATTCCACATTATAAACACTGACAAACAATTTAGAACATAATCAGTTAGTGAGCAAGTAGGTAGCTCTCCATTTACAGTAGAAAAAGAACATATCACTCTCTTTTCTGAGGCACTCTGCTATCTGAAAAGACTATGCTTTAAATTCACTATAATGAGTAGAGTAAGTGACAAAACAAACTGGAGGAAAAAAATATTCCATTACAATTACTGGGGACTGTTAAGGAGTTAAGGAATTAAAATGCCAAGGAAGAGACTGAACACCAGCTAAGCAATTTACTTTGTCTGAAAGCTAGGCTATGTGATTCATCCAGAGTCCATCTGTAAAGACAGCATTTCGGTTAGCGGAAAAAATCCCAAATGATAGTGAATAACTGTATTGAAAGTAGCCCACCTGATTGTCACCTTTCAGCTCATGCTGAGCATAGAACACAGCTGCATCAGGACACCTTCTGAGAAGCTGGCTGATGGCTTCCTCGTACTTGCCCAGACGGGTATTGCAGAGAACACGGATGGTGAGGCCGACATTGTCTGCCTCTGTCAGGGGCTCCAAAACAGGCAGAGCTGAAGCTATATTGATTGACTGACTACATAAAAGAGACTGAAGACAAGAAGAAAAAGTATTGTTTGGATTTAAGACAAATGTTGCAAAAAATGCGAGCCATGACCTCAGAACAGAAGTCCTTACTTGCTGGAATAATCCTGAAATAATACTTCCTTTAATAAATATTGCTGAAAACTGAGAAAGCAAGTTTAGAGTAGATGCAAATGTAAATACTGTTATCAACAGAACCCCTCAGTATTTTTTTTAGTCAACCTTTTATTTTGACTTGGATAACTTAGGGGGAAAGAGGGAGGAGAGTCTGCTGGAAAAAGTTGTTCATACAAACATGAACATTTGCAGAACACATCTAAGATATAAAGAACTAAGATGTAATACCTCTTTCATACCTGTAGTCTTGAGATGTCTTCATGGCAATCTTTGTCAGATGAACATCCCACTGACATTATGGAAGTTACCCATGGGACAATCAACCCAAAATGACTACAGGAGTTTATCTATACAAGACAGAATCAAGTTGCAATAAAAGAAACATTTCTGTTTGTGACAGTTCCATATGAAACTCAGTGCGAGTAAAGAAAATTTTAATCTCAAATAGCATAATGTAGAGGAGCACCTACCCTTTCCTTCCTGGTCAATGCAATTTAATAACAAATAAACTGGAAACTTCTATTTAGTTCTGTATTTCAGCTTTCCTGTTCATAATTCTTTAGAATTCACCAATCACACAAATTTCTCATTTACTTAGCTTTGTAAAATTGTAAATAAACCACCTAAAAAATTCTCATTGTTTCGTTTTAACCCTTATTTCTATTCAGAGCTGAGATTCCTGTTGGAAGCATATTTGCAAATGTTCCCAGGGAGTAGGACTGGCCAAAGGCAGAAATACTAATTTGTAACTCCCCACCACTTTATTTGATTTCAGTTTTGCTTCTTTCAAGAGATAAACTGACTAGAATTATAATATTAAGGATGGTACTTGGGTAGATTTTGGAGGAACACTGCAGTCCTAAAACTTCCTCTGAGTGGTTTACAACTTACTAGATCCTCTGTTGTTTTCAATGGCTTAGTCTCAGGAAGTTGCTTCCTTGATATTCTCCAAACATACTGAGAAGTAACCCTCAGTAGGAGCTCCTGAAGTATTTCTTCCTGAGAGGACACTACAAGAAGAGCTTCCCAGAAATCCACCAGGAGCTGGGGAATAGTGTTTTCACTGCTATTACACAACATCTAAGAATAAAAATGAAAGATGACAGCAAGTTAGACTGTGGTGATTATTAGTAGCAAAAGTTAGAAAAAACAGGAGGAACGGTTTTTCACTTTTACTAGAAGCAGAATTTTGATTCCTTTTTTGCTCTGTGATTCTATGTAATACACTGCTATGCAAGTAGAAAGTTCATTAAATGATTTTAAGGTAATCAATTCTGACCAACAGATTTGATTTCTTCTTTAAGATTTACACCACTGCTAGAAATATCAGTACAACTGTCAGCAAGTATTTACAGACTGCTAATGAGGAGAATTTTTACATATGCCAATAGACAAGTAGGTGTCTTCAAAAGAAGTCTCTATAGTCCATAAGAGCCGCTTTGCAGCTCAACTGGGTACCACAGTAGGACCCACAAGGAAGATGTTTTAAGATCTGCTGTGCCAGCAAAAAGGATTTTTACTTGGTTTCCAAATGGTTTTAAACAAGAACACTTGCTCTAATTGGAACTTCATGACTTGCTCTTTTTAATACAAGTCTTTCACAGTAACAGATATAGTAAAGACTGCAACACACATACATTGAAGAAAACATTTTAATGTTAACTTAATGCCTAAGTTAATAGCAAGTGTTGCTATTCATTGTAGATAAAAGAAAAAAAGGTTTGTCTATTCCCAGTTGAAAGAAAGAAAACTTCATGGACACGAGAAAAACTATTATCATTTCTTCTTATAAACTGCAGACACACACTTTCACCAATTTATTCAAATCATCAGAATATTATATACCTTCATATTTAAGCCTGATTATTTAGAAGCATGTTTTAATTCTAAAGATCCATTCAAAAGGAGCTCAAGGAATTAATTTATCTAAATTCTGTTACATTGCAGTGGCCTTAGGAAGCTCAATCAGTAGGAAGCTACTGAAAGGGCGCGGAGATCAGGGTATTTTCCATTCAAATTGTAGCGTAAAAGCAAAAACTTAATGGATGTTTTGTTTTGTTTTGCTTTATTTAACCAGTATTTCATTCCAGAAGGTCCAGTTTCTGACTCTGTAACCATCTATCATGACTAGAACATTCCAACCCTCATCTTCATTCTGAAGAAATGCCGAAATGTGAGTGAAGGAGCAACTGAGGCTGCTTTTCTTTCCCATAACAATATCACTATGAAAAAAATAGAAGCAAAAACATGATCACAGGCCAACCTTGAAAAAGGTATCTGCTTCTTCTAGTTCAATTTTACTGTTCTCATGTAAAGCCACAGTGGCAGCCACCAGTAAGCCAGGCTGCATCTCCTTCAGGTGAACAGCAAACTCAGTTGGCATAACAATTCCTTCCTTACGCTGCTGCAGGAGTCGTGGTTGCCCAATGAAGCCACAAGCCAGTGTTGTCTACAAACATAATTAGATATCAATCAGGTAAAGAATTAAATATATAGATGATTCTACTCAGTAAACTCAGTACTTCCTCAGGCAGTGAAATTTAGATGGAAGTAGTCAGAGAAGAAAGTAAATCCCTTCTGCAATTCATAGAGTAGCTCTCCAGAGACAAGAGATTCAAACCACATTCTGGAGCAGTGACTTCTGAAAAACAGGCCTTGTGCCTAAACACTGAAAGCAAGATGCTGTTGAAAGACAGAGTTTTTCACTAAGTTTTTCACAATAAAATGGATTTCATGAAGAAATCCAAGACATTTGATATACAGGGTGGTTTGAAAAATCACTGGCTGACTTTTCAAGAGGCTACTTTGCTAAATTTCAGTAGACTACTTTGCTAAAGTGTGATTTTTATCTTGAAAATACCCCTGAAACAATGATCAAAATGTGTTGCACTTTGTGCAACAAGAAGCTATTTTGAGTTATGTGCTTTTGAAGGTGAGTATAACAACAAATTATTCCCATTTTAAAGACAGTGGAAAAATAATGCCTAAGTAAATTAAGTGAATCACACAAGAAATATAAGGCAAACCCAGAAGAAAAATTCAGATTAGCTTTCTGAAAGTGGTTTTTTTCCCACTTTGAAATAAAACACTTTTTTAAAGGTGAAGTGCAATAGACCATATTTAATAGGTCAGATTAGAAAGAAAGAGAATACCAAAACCACTCAAGCCCAAGCCACGTTATTCTCAAAATAACATCCATGCAGTGTATGTTCGCTCACAACATGGCAATTTCGCTTGATCGTGCTGCAAAAGCAGGTGGTGCTGAATATAATTTTTGAAACAGTTCCCCACAGTTCCCACCTTGCAACTCAAAACCAGCTAACTTTAAAAATTCTGCACAACTTCTTCCACCAAAGCATGACACCTAACTTTGAAACAGCTATCCATTTATTTCAAAAGGGTTTAGACTCTCAATATCTCACTATAAGAAAAAGTCTCTGTTTCAAACTCTATCACCTTTGAATATTCCACAGTCTTGATCAAACTCAACAAGAATTTACAGACTGGTCTCACACATGAACATCTATGGCAGAGACAGCTCCACTAACATTTTTGCTCTCAATGATGAGGAATTCTTACTGTGATAGCTCTGAGGTAGGTTCTGATCTGTTCTTAGTAAGAGTTAAGTGCTTTGATTCCACATAAGATGTGAAATTGTATACAGAAACTTCAGTTTGTGAGCACAATGGACAAATACTCTGTTCAAGAGCAATTTTATGACAGTCGTTTGCATACAGATGGTGTTTTGATGGGCATATGACATTTTTCAGGTGGAGAGGTGTAGAAATGCTACTATACAATCCTCCCATGCAGCTGAAGAGCACTGGCAGAGTTGGTTACATCTCAGTAAAACAACATCTAATTGATCAAAAATTAAGAGCTTTAAAACTTGCTTATTTTTTAAGTCTTTGCCAAGACAAGACTACCCTACCTGCAGAGTAAACTGTACAGTCCCAGTGAATGTCAGCCCTCCATTCTACTGTTACTGCAGACATTCAGTGGAGCTACAGAGCATATCAGGGGGAAGAGGAGTGATCAGAAGTTTCTTTTACTGTAAAATGCAACTACAAGTCAAACTATTGACTTGGACGTGTAAGGCACGAATAGCTCATGCTCTTGGCATACTTTACCTCCTTATAGGAGTCCATTTCATGTTTGTACATTGTCAGGTCTCCCATTTTCAAAGCCAAGAAAGCCTTAGTAAGCGTCAGGATCACTGATGGCATCATCTGTTCTACTTTCTGAAGATACTTCACAGCTGTCCAAGGACATATGTTCCTCATGCTGGGACTGCAAAGGATATGAGGCAGCTGCACAGGGTCCGTGAGATAGAATATCTGGAGAACTTTATCTCCTGATTCCTATTAAAATAAAAGCCATTTGACAGTTTAGACCTTTTCAGATATACACTCTTCTATGACATATGAAAGTAGCGCAGTTCTGTTATTTTGTTTTTTGTGGCTGGTTTGTTCGTATTTTATTAGAACAGACAAGTTCAGCTTAGCTATCAAATCACAGCGCCTTTCCTGCCTCTTTCCTCCCTACTCATAAAGGAAAGGATTTCTAACTGGTAGTGATTCAACCCATATTCTGGCATGCTAGGAGAACATCTACCACCAAAATGAATTGCTTTTAGTAGTCTGTACAATTTAGCAATGATCAAAGAAAAAAGTTTGTTTTGCTACAGAAATGAGATATGACAGAAATCTGAGGCAGGGCTTTCCTAAAACAGAAGTGTCTCTGTGCAAGTGGGAACCAGATCATAGCAACATCCATCATGACAGCCAAACCTGTAAGATTGAACGCAATCCAAGGCATCACAGGTGCTGCTTGCTATTCAACAAAAATAGGAAAATAAAAATAATGTGAAAAAGAATACTGTAAAACTAAAAAAGCAGCTCAGCATTTTCAAAGGTAAAGTGATTAATATTTGATACACAATCCTTAAAATCAGAACTAAATTAGCAGATTACAAATAAACCAACTTATTTCTACCTTACTTAATTCTTCATTTGAGTCTTCATTAAGAGAATGAGTTAAGTAAAATATAAATCCTCTCTCGTATGTCTGTACTTCATCACCTTCGGAAATTAGTCTCTTTAAAACTTCAGTCATGGATAAACCTGACATTCTGTAGTATGGCAAAGCAAGGTGGTAATCCTTTGTTTCAAACCTGCAGGAAATAGAGAGGAAGGAAAAAATAACAAAACTAAGGGCAACGCTTTTGCCATCACTGTAAGAACTAAAACTACATCAAACAAAGTTGCAGGCACATCAGTTATCTGCATATATTGTTCATATTCAACATAATTCTGAATAATTGAATTCTGTTCAATGACAATAAAGACAATCAGATAATGAAGAGAGGACTAGATTAAGCTGGTTTTGTAAAACAGAAAAGTTTGTATTACATATGCAATTCTATTGTAAAATAGCAAAGAATTACAGATTTTCATTTTAAGGTTACACTGCTGGAAACACAGCTCACCTATGCCACTTTGACATCTAAAACATACCTGCTGTAGCAGTCTCCTAAGAAGGCACAACTTTCTCTGAATGCTCTTAGAAGATCTTCCTTCTCATCTGATTTAAGGAAATAAGGGTCCATTATAGCTGCTCTGACCAGTAAGTGAGCCTCACTTAGAAGATGGATGCAGCTCTCAGTTTTAACATTTTCGTAAATTCTACTATAATCTACCTAGAAGAGACACAGGATATACTTAGGCTTCTGACAAAAATTAAGAATATACAGGAACAATTATAATGAAGACAGCAGCCGTTTGAAACAGGATTATGGGCTATTCAAAAGAAATACACCACACTACATTCAGCAATGACATGCATCAGAAATTAATTAACAGGACTTATTTTTAGTTAGCAAACAACAAAAGCAGGAGTTGGGCAATACCATTTCTCTGTAAAGCTGAATTGTTGAAACAGTGTTTATAATATATAAATTCCAACCAGGCTCTGACTCAGAATTTGTTCTGGATTTGATGCTGTCAGCCTTTCTGGAACTAGAGAAGAGAGGTGTCAGTGTTGAAATAAACACCATGCAACCAAATAAACCCCCAGTCATTTCATAATTCAAATGCATAAATAGATATGTTTGCAGACCATTAAGTGCTGGAGAGCTAAGCTGTGAACTTAAGTCATACTGGCTAATAACAGAACAGGGATAGGCATATTCATACTAAACAGTCATCATCAGAATTGTCCACTACATCTTCTCCTGTGCTTAACACCAGGGAGTATCAGGAAGCACAGAATCATCATATGACATGGCTTGGACCTTAAAGATCATCTAGTTCTAACCCCCCTGTCATAGGCATGGGATGCCACCCACTGAACAGGTCAGACTGCCCAGGGCCTTATCCAAGCAGACCTTGAACAGTTTAGTCATTTAAATCATCTGTTTAATCTCTTGTAAGGACTTAGCTGCATGTTTGCCCCTGCAGCTCTATCAAAGGGTTTGCCAAGACATGGCATAAAGAGGTAACAGAATGCTTTCATTCTAAAACGTTGGCTCGGTCTATAAAGCCCAAAAGTTAAAAACACTGTAGGAGAACAGACTCTTTTTGTTCTGGTTTTTAATTTTATTGTAACTGTACAGACATAAAGGTGTTTACATCTTTATTTTCAAATTATGTTGCTACATAGCTTAGTATTGTCCAACTAACTTTCTTTACAGAAGGCAAAAAGTGTATCTTTTTCAAATGCCGATTAGAATATTTGAAACAATACAACTAGCAGAAAACGTGCTTTATACAAGAAAACTACAGTATTTTGAATAGTCATTTCTCCTGACAGGCTTCTTCTTATCTTCTTCTGACTAATGTCTGCTCTAGAGATTAAGAAATACTGGTTCAAATAACTCCTCAATCAACTAAAGCTGTCCCACTCTTGTTAATTAACTTAAACTGACTTTAATAAATGTGGTTTCTGAATAGCTGTTTAGAATAGCTGCTTAGCTGTTTTACAAAAAGCCTTCAAAAATGGAAAGGGAATAGCAGTTTCCATGGAGACTTGTAAAAAGTCACATATGACTCTGGCTACACACATGCTACAACAGTAACTTGGGGCAAAGTCTGATCCAGCTTTTGCACTGGACAACTACAGTGATGTTCACAACTTTCTTGAAAAGAACCCTTAGCTAAAGGTAAGACATTTAATTTTGTGCTGCAACATATTTTGTAACCTGTAGCTTTGGCACTACATATTTTTGGTAGTCTACATTTTTTATCAAGGTAATTTTTTTTTTAAATTCTCAGAATAAATTCTTAGAAATGTTATTTTAACATTTTGTTGATTTCCAGCATTTGTGACTTTATGCTCATTTCTTCTGTCAATAAATACAATAGAACTGGGAAAAAAAAGAGCTTAATTAATCTTCTCAATCACTAAGAAGGCAATTATTTCTAAAGAGTTTTTCAACAGAGGAACCACTCTTAAACTGCAATATCCCCAAGTTCAGCACTGTACACAGAGCTATAAGAACCATCTCCCTTAAGGACACAAATCCTTACAGCATCCTTCTTGCAGGCTTTCTTCTTTCAGTAATATCTTCGGTGTCTGCCTTAGTCAAAAGAATTATATGGTTTTTGAAATGACAGAGAGCTCTTGGTCCTATAAAAAGCTGCATTCTTAATGTACAGACATCCAGTGTCACAGGTGGACAAGCCTATAAAGGAAAGTGACTGTTTTGTAATTTCACTTGGTATATATGTTGAGTTTTTAAATAAATCAGAAAGAAAAAGTAACTTGTACAATGATCTGACATTAAAAACATTCACTGGCTTTCCTAACTTTGAGTGCTTCATTTAAGCAAGAATAAAAATACTCATAAATGCCTAACAAGAATAATTTAATAATGAGTGGAAAAAATATTATTTCACTCTTCAAAGCAACTGCACAGCTTCAGCTAGGTTTCTCAAAATAATTGAAGCCAAGCTAGATGCCTAAGGCGGAAAATTTGATCCCAAATAGTTTGAATTTGGCTAAGTTTTAAAAGACTGCCTGGTTATAAAAGCCTTGATTTCAGTTGCATATAAAAAGCAAAGATGGAAGTATTATATTTGCTTGCCTATTGTAACCTTGCATAGCCAGTATTATTTCCTCGATTTGTTCTATATGCACTTTTTACGTAAAACATATGCTATTATCTATACTGGACTAAAAATTGAAAAAATGCAACCTCATTTGCATAGAAATATTTTAAATGTACAGCTTTAAAAAGATAAAATACTACACTTACAAATTAACATACACAGTGAAACAAGACAACATTATATGTGTAACCTGCTTTTTGAAGACACCTCAACATTTCTTGAAAGAGGTGGAGGCCTACAGTGGTGATCTGGAGCCTCTAGACTGCCCTGGGCTAGTTAGACCCAGAATGAGGCAGCTCTAAAACTAGTTTTAAAAAACAGCAGGAAAAATAGCAATAGCAAATAGTAAAAATAACCACCGTAGCACTTCAAACTCCACATTGGGGCAGGGACACCCATGAGGGAACTGGCCCATGAAGGACACACAGCAGCACAGTGACACCCCTGAGGGACTGTAGCTCATGGAGGGATCCATGCCAGAGTGGGTGAGCACACTGTGGATGGCAAGCTGCAGCATGGAAATCTGTGTACGACTGCAGCCTTCACATCTCTCCAAAACTCCTACAGACACAGGTGGCAGTCTGTTGACTGACTGGAAGAACTGTGATGGATTTCAGTGTAACCCACAGTGAAAACACAGAAAGCTGAGAGTGGAGAATGGACAGGAGAGATTGTGACACATGCTGGTATTAGCAATCCAAAGCAGAGAATACATGTTTGACTCTTGAAGATTGTATAAAACTTCTACTTTCCTATGATTTCTTTATGTCTGCTGTCTACATGGTTAGAAGAAATCCTTAAATGCTATCTTAAAATACACTTCCATCTATCTTTCCTACTACTTTTATTAACATGTATCATATCAATCGATTTTTTTCTGATAAGCAGTTTAAGGAAGGGAAAAGTTCAGGCCTCCAAGAATCAAAAGCCCTCCACTAAAAAAACATGCCCTAAGTATCTGGTAGCAGACTTGTTCGATTGCCTACATGCCTCTTAGGAAAACTGGTTTTTCAAGGACACCTAAGAGAGAGAAACATCATACAATAAAAGAAAACTCTGCACCCTTCATGCAATTTTATACAGAAAAGCACAGAATTTATTTTAAAAAGTGATTTTATAGCTTTTCATGCTTTTGAAAACATTCTACTAATGGTCTAGAATTTTACATGGCAATAATAGATTGTTTCATTGAAACATCTGTAGACCACTAAAATACAACATGCTGGATGATATTATATTGGTTCAGCCACCAGAAACTAACAGGATCTCAAAATGTAAGTCAACTAGGAGCCACACCACTACCTCCATTCTATTAGTGAGATAATGAGAGGTGTTACCTTCATGGTCGTGTCAATATATGGATCCTCACCACGAGCTGCTACTGCACTGCATCGCACTGTGAAGCACTGCAAGTTCTGACTAGAGGAAAAAAGAAACCACAACAACGAAGGAAAGAAACTAAGATTTGCAAAAATCAAGTAGCCAAGACTACAGTGAATCACCTCTTTTTCCTTTGAAGAAATGGGTTTAAAAGCCCATTAAAAGCAGGAGGGTATGCTGAACTAGCATATGAGCCTGCCCAGAAATTTCCAGGAGACTATGAAGGACATATTGGAGGGGGAAAATAATTAAAAAGGACAGCAGCATAGAGAAACATAGTAATACTATCAGTAAAACCATAAACACAGTACCTTGTAATGACATGGAGGAACTGTGGAGTGAGGACTGCCTGCTCTGACTTCTCTGAATATTGGTAAGTAGAAATTAGTTCTACTAACTTCCCAATAGAGTAGAGATATCCAACATGAGGTAAAGAGAAAAAGCAGAAGAGACTCAGAAGTTTACTCTTGTTCTCAGTTTCCTCATAGGCTGTTGCAGAAATTTCTAGATGTAACAATGAGAAAGGCATTTTATGTACTTCATAAATAAAAACCTGGCAATTCCATTCTAAGCCTGATGCCTAAAAGATACAGTCAAACCTGCCCAAGTTGCAGACTAGTTTTCTTAGTAGCTAGTAAAAAGATGTTTTATATGAAGCTCAGTGCACACATCAGAAACTTCTATGGCATGTTATCTCATTTGGAGGCATTTTCACAAAAATATGGACATAGCACCTAGTGAAGAAATTCTATAGATGTAACAGCATTATAGAGTACTAAATTCACCACAGCTATGCAACCGTGGACTTAAAGCCTGATTTTAGACAACTGCTTTTAAGTTGGAATGAATGGTCATCCACAGCTGCAGCTCACAAAAAAACAGGTCATTACTTAACCCTTAATTACTTAAGTGGAGGAAAGGCTGGAAATGGCAGAACTTAGTAGGATGCCACTTTAGCAGGTAACAGCTGTGTTCATATTCTACAGACCCTCTCTTCAAAGCCTGTAAATCACATATGAGCATAAGACAGCTGGAGTAAAATGGCAAGTAGCTCATTGTTTTCAGTCAGCTGCAAGTTAAATGAGACAATTGTTACTTAGCAGACAGCAAGCCATCTCAAACTGAGTGAGCAGTCACTAAAAGTCAAGGGTCAGCCGTACCCTGGGATGCATCAGGCACAGCACTGCTGCAGGGGCAGAGATGGGATTGCCCCACCCTGCTCTGCACTGAAGCAGCATTATCTTGAATCCTGGGGGCAGTTTGGGGCACCACAATACAAGAAGGATATAAACCTATCAGAGAAGAGACTAAGGGAAGGCTACAAGGACGGTGAAGAGTCTGGAGGGGGGTCCACAGGAGGAGTGGCTGAGGGCACTTGGTTTGTTCAGCCTGGAGGAGACTGAGGAGAGACCTAAGAGCATTCTGCATGCAGTTCCTGAGGGAATGGCATGAAGCTATGTCAGGGGAGGTTTAGGCTGGGTATTAGCAAAAGGTTCTTCCCCCAGAGGGTGGTCGGGCACTGGAACAGGCTGCCCCAGGGCAGTGGTCACAGCCCAAGCCTGCCAGAGCTCAAGGAGCATTTGGAAAATGTTCTCAGGCACTTGGTGGGAATCTTGGGGTTCTCCTGTGCAGGGCCAGGAGTTTCATTCAATGATCCTTGTGAGTCCCTTCCAACTCAGGACATTCTATGAAATGTGACTGCTAACATACAGCATTTAATTCTCCCATGGGTCTTTTGGGGCTTGACCTAGTGAACCCTTAAAATCTGCATTCATTCCTTCCAGTTTTAATTAAGGCCCTTCAGCAAAATAACTAGTATCTTAGTGATTATTCAGGTTTACTACTCTGATTTCCTTGTCTGGCTGAGTGGCAGTCTAGTATCTTGTAACACTAAGGAGAATTTTATTAACGCAATGTAAAGAGTGACTGTTTTGCAAAAGAAAATTTATTGGCAAAGAACTGATTAAAAGCTGATTTAGTCACACTTCTGGTGTGTTGAATTGGTATTTTAGTTCAAGGTTTATGTAGAAATTGGAGAAATTAAAAGACTTTTTTGTTAACAGAAGCTTAGTTTAAATCATTGAAAAGGGAGGAAAGATCTCAATTTAAAAACAAATCATACTGAAATCACAGAGTGCACAAAACAGGATAAACAAAGAAGCTGTTTCCAAGTCTCCTGTGACACCGCCCACTGTGCATTCATGCATAGCCATATACCTGTCTGGTATACAGGAAGCAGTTGAACAGAGTGCAACTTTGTCTCTTCACAAAACCCAAAAGGCGACTGGTCGGGGGCAAAACGTCTAGGAAAAAAGTGCAAAACAACATGGGACTGCAGTGAGAAATTATGATGATATACTCAGGACAAGTAAACAGCACTAGCTACAAGAGGCCCAGCTCATGTTTTAACATTGAACAACAATGCACACTCCTACTACCAATGCCATTAGCACAGCAATGCCAAGAAGCACATGGCACAGCTAGATAAAACTCTAATGAGTTCCTGTAACTGAAATTCTCTCTCTTTGCTTGTCTGCAAAATGCATGTCAAAGTTTGACATTGCTGAAGAAATCTTGCAATTGATTTTGACCATTTTTTTCCTCTTTGTTTTTAGTCCACTGAGCTATATGGAACATCGTGCCATGTCCAATACTATTTTTTTTCCTATTATGTGTCAACCTTTTCCCTGCTTTGCTTCGGAATTCACTGTTGGACCCTGACATCAATTCTTCTTCAGCTTTTGATAGAAATTTTGATGAATTTAAATCAGCTTCCTGAGGAGGGGACCTGGAGAGGCAGGTGCTGAACTTTTCTCCTTGGGATTCTAGGACAAGACACCTGGGAAAGGCTCGAAGCTGTACCGGGGAGGTTCAGACTTGATGTGAGGAAGCATTTTGTTACCAACAATGGTGAAACACTGAACAAGCTTCCTAGAGAGGTGGTTGATGCCCTAGACCTTTCACTGTTTAAGAGGTGTTTGGACTGTGCCCTTAATAATACACTTTGACAGTGGCTCACCCCAGAAGTGGTCAGGCAGTTGCACTACATGATTGCTGCAGATCCCTTCAGAGTGAAATATTCCAAGATACTAAAAAATAGGCTTTCTTTGGTATCCCATGATTTCCTCAGTTCAAAAGAAACACCAAACCTTATAAAAAACCCCAAAAAACGCCCCAAAAAATCAGCAGTTTCCTTTCAAGAAGACAAAACACATGACTCAGTTTGGTTTTTTGCAGTAAATTAACCCATAAAAGGGAAAATATGTCTGTAATACCTGAAAAGCAGATACTGCACTTGGAAGTGCTTTGTGTCTTCTGTAGGTAACTCAGTGGATTCCAGTGTGACGGGTATCTCACATAGCTTACTTTCTTCCCCAAGCAGTTCCACTGGCTTCTGACATATGATGAACTCATCTAAGTCAAGCTGTAAAGGATGTGTTGAAGGACTTTCATCTTTCACACCTGAGCAATGAAAATGCTATCTTAATTGTTCAAACCATTCCACACATGGTATGACAATATCAATTAAATACTCCAATTACAGCTACCCTGCTAGCATTGGCTGCCTCAAACCACAAGATTCTGAAAACAGCCGTACTAGAAGATGGGAACAATTCCTATTTCAGCCTCAACAGTCTGAATACTTAAGAGTCAAGATTTCTGGAAAAAACACCCCAAATAGGTAAACTGTTCATTCGAAGATGAGTCGAAGGCAACTGGTGCCGCAAATGGCTGATCATCCAAAGATGTTGACTTTTGGCTGAAGAGGTTTTGAGAAGGCAAAGGCAGCTATCACGGGAAGCTGTGTTATCTTTAACTCACCTAAGTCCTGGAAAGTAAATCCTAATAACAACACTCAGAAAGTAACTGGAACTTTTCCATGTAGTTTTTAGTAATAAAAAAACCTAGGGGCTGAACGCCATCATCTGAGAAAAGGCCCATCTTCACTAAGTGAAGAGCATTGCATTTATATTGTCCCTATCTGAAAAGCCTTATTTACCTTTAATTTTTTTCTAGGAACAGTTTCCATTTCTAAACAACCATCCTTTTAAGTTTCTTCAGTTATAAAGAAAGGACCTTCCTAAAGTTTGTTGGTGTTGACCTGATACATACACGTTTGGAAAAGTGGCAATTGATAATTGATTATGTATGGATTGATATTTTGCAATATACAGGAATGAAACCTCCTGAGTACATCTGTGTCTGGGATTTCTAGAATTCTAAGACAAGCTCCCAAATAAGATAAAGGACTGAAAGAGGAGAATTTGCTTGATTATGGCAGGTTCTGAGCCTAACAGGTACAAAAGCACACAGGCATCACAACAGAAACATTCTTAATTTTGTAAGCCAGTTACTTAGGCAGTGACACTGATAGAATAGCTTTTCTGAATGCAACACACTGAACTACTACTGCTTTAACTTGGCCCATTGTGGCACCCTAAAACAGGGACCTAATTCTGTGTCTGAAGAAGCTGTACTATCCTATAAGTGTGCAGCACGATGGCATATTTACTTGAAATGTTTACCCCCAACTGCAGGTTGGTACAACTTTTCATGCTCTAGAATATTCAGCTGATAGTCAGTGATAGAACTATCTGGAAATATTTTCTGAAGGGCAAAGACCTTGTTTGAGACTACTTTCAGAACAATGGTAATCAATTACCAGATTCTTGGAGATTAAAAAAAGAATTAAATTATTTCAGCACCTACCTCCATCCACAGCCTTTTCTGGTGCACTGACTCCCTGAGTACATTGCTCTGTCCTGTCTGTACTTTGCTGGACCACTTCCAGTTTCAGGATTAGAACATCCAGCTCTGTTGTTATGGCTATATGTCCAGCACAAAATGCAACTTCAGCAGGAATGAGGTTATCAATGTGCAAAATTAAGGAGCGTTCAAAATCTAACACAGTCAAATTCTGGTTTATGACCCTGTATTTCAAACAGAACATGACTAGTTTATTCTTGCAGCCCACAAGAAGATCTCCATTCACAGGACAACATGAAATGCACAGTGGAGGATCTGAAAGTGGCATTTCAACAACTGACATCTGTTCTTTTAAGGTTTCACTGTATGACTCTTCCATCTTGTGACCAACCATCCGAACACACACGCGAGAACTCCCTGCAGACATGCATCTCCAGTTCATATATGCTCTTAGGAAAGTTGCCTTGCTTTTTTCTTCAATTGTCACCAGATAGTCTCCTTAAAAGAAAGCAGTCATACTGATACATCATTAAAAAACAGATGACAGTTTCTGACCTCTTTACCTGCTGTAGTACGCAATAAAGAACATCTTCAAGTCTCAACTCTTACCAAAAATTCCCAAAACAGTTTTTACCATTTTTTCTCAAATTGAATACAAAGCACAGGTTTCTTTGCTGGGTGGCACACACTTCACACACCACTAAAAGCAAGGACTTATAGATGTAGGTCCAGACTAACTCCGATGTGAATCCTCTCTCTAAGTTGTGATTGCATACAAGGTTCCCCCCACCCCCCACCTTCTCATACCCATAAATGAGTAAATGTTTTGTTCTATACAGACCATGGAAAGCAATAGACCAACAGACTCATGAAGAGCTGTGGAATGGGCTGGAACGACCACCCACTCCGTGCCCTAAAAACAGACAAAATAAACCCCAACCAAACAAAACCCGAAACAAACAAATAACAATAAAAAAAGCAGGGGCGGGAGCGCAAACGAGGCGGAGGCAGACGATGAAGGGAGATGCGGCTCCGACCCTCCCTACAGGCCCCACCGCTGGGACCGGCCCGCGCCCCGCTGCCCGACCCGCTGGCCAGCCCGCTCCAGGAGGCGCACCGCACCTCCGGCTCAGAGGGAGCCTGAGAAAGAGGCCGAGGGAGAGGCGGGGGGCCGGCCAAGCCCTCCTCCCGCNCGGGCTCGGCCGGCGGTGTGCGGCGGCCCCGGGACAGGCGCCCTCCGACGGGTTTCCGTGTGGCCTTGGCGTGGCTCCGTTGCAGGGTGGCCACCCCCGGGAATCCTCCGTCATGGCAGAGCAGCGCCGTACGCTGGTGAAGCTCTCGAGTGGGAAGAGAAACTGGAAGTGATCCTTGAGGAAGTGTGAGACGCATTGNAAGCAATAGACCAACAGACTCATGAAGAGCTGTGGAATGGGCTGGAACGACCACCCACTCCGTGCCCTAAAAACAGACAAAATAAACCCCAACCAAACAAAACCCGAAACAAACAAATAACAATAAAAAAAGCAGGGGCGGGAGCGCAAACGAGGCGGAGGCAGACGATGAAGGGAGATGCGGCTCCGACCCTCCCTACAGGCCCCACCGCTGGGACCGGCCCGCGCCCCGCTGCCCGACCCGCTGGCCAGCCCGCTCCAGGAGGCGCACCGCACCTCCGGCTCAGAGGGAGCCTGAGAAAGAGGCCGAGGGAGAGGCGGGGGGCCGGCCAAGCCCTCCTCCCGCGGCGGAACGCGAGCGGCTTTATTCGCCGCCCGCCTCCCGCAGCCCCCCGGCCCGGCCGGTCCCCCGGTTGCTCCACGCACTCCAGCCTGACGCTCGTCCCGGCCTCCCCAGCCGAGCACTCACGGACCCAGCGATGGCCGGGACTGACCTGCCGAACTGTGCGCCATGCGCAGCACCGGACCCAGCGTGGCGAAAGAGCCCAGGGCCTCGCAGCGGCCCTGTTCGCGCACGGCGAACACCTCCACCCTGCAGCTGGCCGCCGTGCTGGCCACGAACAGCACGTCTTGGCCGCAGCAGAAGTGCGCCGGNGCGGAGCAGCTTCCACTTGGGCACGGCTTGGAGCCGCTACGGCCGGCAGGAGCATGCCTAATCCATTAGGCTACTGAAACCTGGCATCTTCCAGCCTCCCAGCGTCAAAAACAGAGACTTTTTTTGTATTGAAATACAGCAATTCTTTCTTAATAACCACCAAAAAATTCACACCCAAACCAATAACCTCCTACCCCCCCCAAAAAAGCCTAGTTATTTCACAGAATATTCCTAGTCGGAAGGGATCCACAAAGATCACTTGAGTCTAACTCTTAGATGAATGGCCTATGTGGGGATTCAAACCACAACTTTGGTGTTAGGACCATGATCTAACCAGCTGGGTCAGCACTTTCTTTATATAAGCCAAGTGTCCTATCATAGAGCTGCTTCCATGTGTCTCTAAAGGTCTGTTCATGTGACTATACTAGTAAAGGATATTAGATTTTTTTTACTGTGCTAATTAGGAAGGTAGGAATTAATATGCACTTTTAAAGCAGATAACAGATCTGCTACCAAAACCTGCAATCTCAAATTGTCCTTCCTTCACGAATACACACACTAATAGTGAAGAAGCAAAAAAACCAAAAAGCAGCAGTATAATCTTTGGAACTTTATTTAAAAGCACATTTGAAAACAATCAAACAGGGTTCTGCAATTTTTTTTTTGTAAGTAGATTTTTCCAGGCTTTAGTTTTCTCAGTATTCATCTCCTTCTTCAGCCTCTGCTTCTACTGAGTCTAGGCCAACTTCTTCATAATCTTTCTCAAGGGCAGCCAGGTCTTCCCGAGCTTCAGAAAATTCTCCTTCCTCCATCCCCTCCCCAACATACCAATGCACAAAGGCACGCTTAGTATACATGAGATCAAATTTGTGGTCAAGCCGAGCCCATGCTTCTGCAATAGCAGTTGTGTTACTCAGCATACACACAGCCCGCTGCACCTTGGCAAGATCAGCACCTGGCACCACAGTTGGAGGCTGGTAGTTAATGCCCACCTTCAAGAAAACAAATGAGAACTTTCCTTACGAATGCTAAGGCTTAAAGACTCATTTCTGTTAACAATCAAAAATCACCATTATTACAAATAAATAAAATAGCTTAGAGTTATTTTGCCCTTTATCAAAATATTTAAAAGGTACATTACAACATTGTAGTATGTCTGTCACCTCTGAAGACTACACAATTCCTAATCATTTAGATATTGAGCACTTAAAAGGCTACATACCTTGAATCCAGTTGGACACCAATCCACAAACTGAATGGTACGTTTAGTCTTGATAGTGGCAATGGCTGCGTTGACGTCTTTGGGCACAACATCACCTCTGTATAACATGCAGCAGGCCATGTACTTGCCATGGCGAGGGTCACATTTGACCATCTGGTTGGCTGGTTCAAAGCAAGCGTGGGTAATTTCAGCCACAGATAACTGCTCATGATATGCTTTTTCAGCAGAGATGATAGGGGCATATGTTACCAAGGGGAAATGGATTCGTGGGTATGGAACCAGGTTAGTTTGAAATTCTGTCAGATCTACATTGAGGGCTCCATCAAAACGCAGTGAGGCTGTAATGGATGAAACAATTTGCCCAATTAATCGGTTTAAATTGGTGTAAGTAGGACGGCCAATGTCCAGGTTACGACGACATATATCATAAATGGCTTCATTATCTACCATAAAGGCACAGTCTGAATGCTCTAATGTTGTGTGGGTAGTTAGAATTGAGTTGTAGGGTTCCACTACAGCAGTGGAAACTTGTGGTGCTGGATAAATTGCAAACTCCAGTTTAGATTTCTTGCCATAGTCAACAGACAGCCTTTCCATGAGCAGTGATGCAAACCCTGAACCAGTGCCTCCTCCAAAACTATGAAAGATGAGAAAGCCTTGCAGCCCTGTGCACAAATCAGCCTATAACAAGTTGGAAAAAACGGGAGAAAAAAAGTTATGGATGGTTTTTGAGAAATAAGTATTAAAATAATCATTCAATAAGTCTTAAGTTTGCTAGTTTTACATTGTTATTATTAAACAAAAAACAGTGTTCTTGGAAGGTCCTGGATTAATTGATTGAATTTTTATTGAAAGGAGGGGATGGAGCAGGCCAGGAAATAAAAGGTTTATTTTGTTTTGAACAATTAACTATGCACAAAATTCTTAACAAGAAAACAGCACACCATCAATTTAGCTAGCTATAGAGCGGTATCAATTATTTTAAATACTAACTTGCAGCATGAATCCTTACCAGTTTGCGAGTGCGGTCTAGCACTAGATCAACAATCTCTTTTCCAATGGTATAATGGCCTCTGGCATAATTATTGGCTGCATCTTCTTTCCCAGTAATGAGCTGCTCAGGATGGAATAACTGCCTATATGTGCCTGTACGTACTTCATCTGCAAAAAAACCCCAAAATACCACATCATAAATTTGATCTGTTCTGTTCTGTGTGCGCTGCCTAGTGACTACAAGGGAAGCACACATGTCAAAAGAGTACAGACAGCATCTCTGACTACATGCAGCTTGTCTGACTGGTCTAAAAAGTTGGCACAACTTCTGCCCCTTTTTTTCAGGGTAAACATCAGGCACACACAAAACAGTATTTGTACTCAAGTAACACAGAGATCACTCGGAAAACTACATTACAGGTACAGACATGATACTGGACAGCACTCAAACAAAACTCTGTATGCAGTGCACCAGTCTGGAAAGATGATCCAGATCATAAAAAAGTTCTCTTGTTTTCCAGAGATTGTTACCTGTAGATCATTATTTTATTTCTTTCAAATAACAATAACTGCAAATGTCAAAAAAACATCCAGACACGTGTTTTAAAACCTATGGTCTTCTAAATAAACAAAAAAAGACAGTAGGGAATCCATAAAGGATCCTCACTTTTTCACTTAAGACCTATAATGCTGGGTACATACCAACTACGGTTGGCTCTAGGTCTACAAACACTGCTCTCGGAACATGTTTACCAGCTCCCGTTTCACTGAAGAAAGTATTAAATGAATCATCTCCACGTCCCATAGTATTATCACTAGGCACTTGACCATCAGGCTGGATCCCATGTTCAAGACAATACAATTCCCAACATGCATTGCCAATCTGAACGCCAGCCTGGCCAACGTGGATGGATATGCATTCACGCTGCAAAGTAAAAAGAGAATGATAATGAGACATGGAGCTATCTGTCTGTGGGTTGTACTTTCCATGATCTTTTGCTGCTGCAATACTCCCTGGTTGCTCTGAAGTGACAATTTAAGAGAACAAGCTGTCTGCTGCTGCCAAGACACTATTCACCTTTGCTGCCCTGCACTGACTTTGTGAATATTGGAAGATCCTAAAGACAACATAGTCTCTATGAACACATGGGTGAACACAAATTCGTTATCCCTTACAATGCAGCATATATTCCATTTTTAATATTCAGCCTAGTCTCTTTTTCACCTTTTAGTTTTTGGAAGACTTCTTTATATAATATCCCCCCAATTTCCTTGACTTGTTACTAGACCACATACTGGGTAACCGTTGCAAGAATCTTTCCTGCACAGGACCATTCAGTATATTTTCCTTTATAATAAGCATACCAGTATTTAGGTCCTAGCAATTAGTAGATATTTTTCATACATATTCCTATCATATAACATTACATTGCGTTACATAGGTATCACATTTCCATACATATTCCTATATGAAATAGGCTTAGAATCCCAGTCAAATGTAATCTGCCCCCTCTAAACTAGATCCTTTGATTCTAGGCAACTGTGCCATGTATGTTTAATCCCCCAATACCTCAACTGCCTTACACCTGAGAGGGAAATAAGCTGCTTTTCTATTTTACTGTTAGAGTGTTTCTAGAAAAAAGCAAAGATGGAAAAGAAAAAGCAAGGTGTCTGGGCTGCTCTTTCCCGTTTCCTTGGTAGCTTCATCAAACTCCGCAGTCTCCGCTCCATCCCGCAGATCCGCCACGAGTCTCGCGCCGCCGGCGGCCACACCCCCTCCCCTGATTGGCTACACCCAGGGAGCGGCCCGCCCTGTCCCTCACCCTTGCCGTCCCTCGAGCACGCGCTGCGCCCTCTACAACTTCACGGGCCAGGGAGGCCCCAAACCGGAATAGAGATCCGGCCGGCAGCCACGCGCTCTGTCCTAGCTCCCCGCTGCCTGAATAGAGATTTCAGGTAGTCCCTCGCCTCTTCTTGCGGGAGGTGCCTGCTCCGAACAGACTTCCCTTGCACATATCTCGTCTTGCTAGCTACCGACCGCTTTCTATGCCTTGCCTCCCCTAAAGTTAGTAAGTTTTCTCTCCTTCTCCCCAGCCCTTCTGCCTTAGAGCTGCCGTGGAGACTTCAAGCAGAGACTGCCTGCCAGTCCTGCCGCAGGGCGTGCAGTCATGAACTCCCCTGAAGTGCCGCAACAGAAACGGTCCCAAACGCCCTTTCCCCCCACCGCAGCCGCAAGGATCCAGTCTCCCACCATGGTGCCTCGCTAAGGTGACGAACTCCGACTGGGCTACAATATGTCCGCCGCCGCGACCGACCAGCACCAACTGCCGGCCGTTAACGGTCCCGAAACCTTCGCCTCAGGTGCTGGCTCCCCATTGGCCATTGCCCGCGCGGACTGGGCGCGAGGGAAGGTCTCTGATTGGCCGAGTGCGCTCTTCTTCCGGCGAGGGGGTCGACTGCCACAGGGCAGGGGCGAGTCCGGGGGCGGGGCGTGCTGCCCGCTCGAGGCGGGAGCGGCCCCGGGGCTGGTGAGGGCTCGCTGCCGAGGCCTGCGCTGGAAGTGGAGTGGTACCACAGTGCCACGCTGGCTTCGTACGTCAACGTGGTCTGTACTGGGTATAGTGATACAGAACTACTACTTCCTGTAGTCTCTCCTGGCGGTAAAAGGATACAGATCTGCTTTCCCACAAATCTGGAGTGGTATTGTAATTACAATGCCACTCTATGCATAGTGAGTACTCCTTCCATTCCCTGCTTTTGACTAGGCAGATTCACTTTGGCACTTCTGGAAACTGTGTGATTAACTCCTCAAACCAGCTAAGGAAGGGGGAGGAGACAGGTGCCTTTTTGCTTACATGCTCAGAATGAAATATTACGGAGAATTTCAAATAAAGTGCCAAATAAAATTATTGCTCTTGAAATACAAGAATACTAGGCTATTCCAAGGAAATAGGTCAAAATATAACATCTTCACCCCATTGAACATTAGTGATATTTGCAGTTTTGTAAGACAACAAGAAAGACACCCTTGTTGATTTTTCAGGATACCGGAAGACCAATGAGATATGGTCAGAACCTTTTTTAGAAAGTTGTTTATTTTCCTGAAGCATACAGGATGGAAAAATTATTTGAAAATTGTTCAGTAATTATTTAGAGCTAATTATTAACTAAGTATGGCTTGAATTTCTTTACTTAAAATATAAAGCAATCTTAACTATAAATAGTCACCCCCATAGTACTGTTGCTACTTGAACAGCTGCCACATGAAAATTGCTTATTCCCATTAGGCATTGGGTTGCATACTTACTAATCACTGAGCATACAGTTGAGGTACTTTAAGTTCTAATTACCGTTTTTCCAAGTAGGATTACTCTTGATATATTTTGAAATGGTAGGCCAGAATTTTCTGTAGTATGGGGCAGCTTGTGTTTTTATGTACTGTAGGCTATATACTCATTGTGTATCAACTGTTCTGATTGCATTTTGATCAATGGAACTTCTTTGAAGCATGAGAGATCAGACTGTTTCCTGTATGGAAATCTCTGGGTTGAAGTATGTGTCTATATTTGCAAATGATAAAACTCCTGAAGAATTGCATGAGACATTACTGAGTAAAATTTAGTTGGTTCTGAGCTCTGGTTCAGATGAGATATGTACAGTTTGCTTGGAATCACTGACTCTTCCTGTGATAACACACTTTGTACGTATTTTGTAAAAAATGGGTTTTTTTGAAGTGAATGGGTTGTTCTGTGGTTAAAAGTAATTGTAATAGCTATTCAAACGCAATGAACTGCTGTCACCAGACGACCAGATAGACCGTCTACCTATTGTTCATTTAAATTGTGAAGAGTGTAAACCTAGTTATCACCTGGCTTGTAAAAACTTTTGGCCTGAAGTCAATCTATGGAGAGAGTAGCTGTCAAGCTGAACAGTGGTAAGGTGCATCAGTATTTTTAAAAGCGTGTTCGGTGGTTCTTACCGTACTTTTTCCCAGGCGTAAAAGTGTGCAGCATTGTATGCCTCCATAGGGATGAGTGCCTCTTCACTGCTTGTATGTGATGCACATATATATTATTGTGCTTACAAGAGACCAAAGCTGTGTATTGGAAGTTGACTGTTGAATTGAAATAATGTCTGCACTCCTTTTTCCAAGCTGATAACTTTGACAGTGAAATAGTTGTCTTACTAAAGGGCCATCTTTATGTCCCTTCTCTGGGCTCTATCCAGAAAAAGCTTGTGGATGAGTATACTTGGATTGCTACTTTGAAAACCATAGTATTTAATTTTTTTTTTTGGTGTTCTTCGAAAGATATACTTTTCCAATTTTTTTACCCTTTTCTTTCTAGGGCAATATAATGACATAGTAGTTTCACCATCTGTATCCAGTGCTGCTACACTTACTCTTGGGAGTTGTTTGGACTCCCTCTCAGCCAGAACAGAGCTGCAAATGTTAGCACGAACCTGGGAGATGTTCTTTATTAGAAACAAGCAGGGACAGGTTAGTCCCTGCTTGTGCATAGTCAGTCAACCTAAGGCAGAGGTGGGAAGTGTGGTCTGTCTGGCTTCTGGACTGACATTGTTCATTTGCCAGTACACAAAATTCTGATGCAGCTATCCCATTCTACAGAGTATCTGAGAACTTTGAGGGAAACTAGTAAAGAGCACTTTCAGAGGCCTTTTTCCAGTGCAGAGGTTCTTAATGTGTCGGTAGCAGTCAGTGCCCCTACTGAACTGCCTGGTGTTTTTAACATGCAAAGAAATAAACTGCATTGCTTTCATAGAGGTGGGTGTGGATTCTGCTCTTTTGGACTGTCATAAGTTTCTAAAACAGTGAGTAAATAAGCTTTCTTACCTTCAAAATGATTCCTGATTTCAGTCAATTGCCAAGGAAGTTTTTGCAGCTTTTAGCCAAAACTGTGACATGCATCTAAATCCCAAAGTTGGGGAATTCACTGTTTCCACGTTATAGGTATTTGTACTAGTAGTGCATCTGAGCTGGGTAGTTTCTGTATCTGAATGGTTACAGTGCAATTCTCTCATAGTAAATAACATGGGAAAGTACTTTAGGTATCACCTTGGAAACAAAGGAGACCAACAAACTGCATCCCCACTCCCCAAAGCAGCTTGGGTTCAAGCAGGATTCTTCCAGGCAAGGTAATGGTTTCCATTATTAATACAAATGACAACATTAAATCAGTGAGAAAGGAGATGTGAAGCTGCAAACACAAAACTGCTGAGTGAAAAGTTTGGTCTGTCATGGTATTACAAACTTGGGAATCGTTTTATCTTTCTAATGTTAACCCAAAAGCATTTACCGAACTTGGAAAAACTTCTTGGTAGTTACCAGCTTGAGAGCTAATGCTACCTTCATTTCAGTCTTCTGTTGAGACTAAATTTAGAGTTGTGCAAGTAAGTAAAGATCCTATGCAGAAGCCACAATGAAGCTTTAAGATCTCTGTAGTAATCTAATGTCTTTGTGTATCACAGCATTCTTATAAAAGTTTGCCAGATATGCATTCAAACATTTTTCTTCTTCTAGCTGTTCATTTTCGTTTGTGTTTTTGTCATTTTCATATGCTTTTACCATAAGTCTTCAGTATCTGTGTTGGCAATGTTCAGCTGACTTTTGTGTTTTGTTTATAATTACAGTACTGAAGTGGAGAAGGGATGCAGAAAGATGTGAGCTTTTTATTAAAAAAAAAAAAAAAGTCTTTATGAGCACTGTTAGGAAGGGGTTTTTTCCCAAAAACCTTTTTTTAGATTTAATAGAATTTTTTTTTTTTTTTGTCACTGGAGGATTTTTGGTTTGCTGCCGAATCAGGAATGGCTCATCCATTCACTATTTTTTAAAAATGTATTTCAAATTTGTTTGTGTTAAAGAGTCTGTCTCTTGAAAGGGTATCTTTATTGCTGCAATAAATTAATGTATCAGACTATGACTGCCAGTCTCTTTCATTGGCTAGCGATTCATTCCAGATTAGCAGTCCCCAGTATTCATGTGCTTTGTGAGGTCTGCTTTGTAGCCTCTCTAAAGTTGCCTTGGTTCTGTGGGCAGCTTTCTATATAAATAGATTTAGCTAATTTTAAAGGGTTGCTCCATTAGGCAGAAGTTTTTCATGTCTGTCATTTTTGCTTCACAAAGTTGTCCATTTGTACAGTGCACACAGTCTATTATTAAATTTTCTGAGTAGTCCTATGAAAGTGCTATTGTATAAATTTTATCTAGAATGTACTTCAGGGAAAAAAGCTTTTGGTGTTAAATTATGTCTCATTTCATGTGTCTGTTGGGTAAAAAGAGAAGATACCCTGTGTCTGGTCCTGACAAAGCATATTTCATCAGATTCTATTATTTCTGTGCAGGCTTTGAAGAAAAAGGGTAAAAGGTCATTCTTTTGTTTGTAACTAAGGAAGATATTGTCTTTGAAAGATGGTTTATTTTTCTCATATTTTAAATAATCTTACTTTCATAGCCCAAATGCATCCTTGTTTTAAAACCTTGAGCTGCTTATTTCAATATAAATATGCTCAGAAAGAAGACCACTTTACTTTTAAGGAAGGCTGAGTATTTATACAATGTGCAGTGTTTATGTTCTTGCATGTTAATGGTCTTGCAAATAAAATATTTTGACTGTCACATCAGAAATGACAAAGTGTGTTACAAGAATGAATCCTTGAGGATTTTTTTAACATGATTATCAATATAATAAATGCATAAAAGGTGCTTTGTAAGGGTGGTATGTAGCATTTACTATAACTAACTAGCTTTAATACATTTCTTTTTAATGTTGTTTGGGCTTTTGCACAGCCAAATGCCCTCTCTGTAGGAATGAGCTTCAAGTAGACAACTTGGTGGAATGGTCCCCTAGAAGAGGAAATAGACTCCAGTAATGGAAAGAAGCCTGATCAGGAGTAGGTATCTAGCTCAAAGGTGTATTCTATTGTGTTTTATTTAGCTTTCATTATGGTTTTGTAGAGCATACTCTATAATTATGTAATTATATAATATATACANTTATGTATTATAATATATACATACATGTATTTACATATAATTATGTAAATTATATTATAGATATGGATCACATACTTCAAGTTATTATTTAAAGTCTGTCCACCATGTCTAGCTAGCACAGAAGAATATGCATACTAAAGTCACACCACAAACAAATTTTGCAGCAGAGAAACAAGACAAAAGGAACACCAGTTGTAATTTGATACTGGTCATTGTTTGGTACAGAGATGTGCGTTAAGTGAATTAAACTTCCGGTAAAGAGCTTTGCCTTTTGTTTCAGTTTCTTAAGATAGAGCAGTTTTATAACTGCTGAAACTTATGCAAATCCTAACTTACTTTGGGAAACTTTAATTTACTTCTATCTAAATAAATCCTTCTTTCTTAAATCTTATTTAAGCAATATGTATTCTGCTCTAGAGGGGAAAACTAAATGGGCATATGCAACGCTTGTCAGAAAAAATGTTGCAATATTGTTCTTTTTCTTTGTAGACTTGTTTCTGGAGGTCTACAACATCATTTTTCTTTGCCTCACTCTCATTTGCTGCCAGAATTTGTATTTTCCTGCTGGTACTTTGACCTTTTCATTTTGAGATTGCTTTTCTGAAACATTTTTATCTTTTAAAGAAGAAATTGTTCTTTCAAATGCTGGTTACAAATGTATTCCCTAAAAATCTTTTTGTTCTTTCAAATGCTGGTTACAAATGTATTCCCTAAAAATCTTTTTGCGGAGACCTAAGAACTAATTTCAGACACTATGCTGTAGAATAAATCAAGAATTTTATTCTTTTTTTTTAGCTAGTGCAGTTACTTTCATTCTCTAATTAGTGGTTCTTTATATCATCATAGGCAAACCTTACTGAGAAAACCAGCAGTGTTCTTTTGCTTCAAATCCAATTCCTTGTTCCTTTTGTTCTCATGTTGGTTCCGAGAGCTTCTGGTGCCTCCTTATCCCCTATCATACCTAGCCAAGGGTCTTGCATACCTTATTTGCCTCAGTATTTCTGGGGGAAACCTTTTTCCCTTCTTGAGTCTTGCTATGGTAGATCACTTGCCTTGGGGCTGTCCATTGCTTAAGCCTTATTCTCTGAAGTTCCACTACTTCATTCCTATTTTCCATATACCCTGGAGATAGACTTTTGACAATGTAAAGTATGTCTAAAAAATGGATTGTGAATCCTCCTTCCCAAAGCACTCTCAATCACCCTGTAGTTTGTGACTATTAAAAATGCTGAACCCTTAGTTTCCTATGGAAATTAAAAGAAAGCCTATCCACAGAATTCAACATTAGTTCATTTAAAAGGCGTTACTGAAGAGTGACTTCCCTCAATTGATGTGAACTTTAGCCATCTGTAGGAATGGACTCTAGCCAAGTAAAAGTTCCTTTCATTTCAGATAAATATTTGATTTGAGATAAACTCTCTTATGCATGCTTTAGTAGAACTACAGAGGGATAAGCCCAGCTGCTAAATGTCTGGTTGTTTCTGAGTTCACAACTTTCTTGTCGCTGATAAAAAACCATTGGAAGTCAGTAGAACTGATGTTATTTTTAATAAACATGTGCTTTTATGGTGTTTCAGAAAGATGTCACAAAGAAAACAGTATTTAAATACACATTTCAAAGCAAAGGTCAGGATTCTGGTGTATTTATTTCCTGTTGTCACTGAAAACGGATTGTTAAATTGAACATTTTTACTTTCTCTTTAGAGAATCAGGGTTTGCCTTTACTCATTTGGATGGGTCAATGGCACAGAAGAAAAGAATGGAAGCAATTTGTTGTTTCCAAAGCAACCAAGCAGGGTCCTGAACTATAATGCTTTTGTCTCTGAAAGTGGGTGGAGTTGGATTAAATGTGACAGCAGCTTTCATAGTGTTTTTAATGGATCCCATGAGTAATGGATTGTTCATAATGATATGGCCTAATCTAGGTGAAGCTTCTTTGGTGTTTTCCTAAGAGGCAGAAGGAAAGCCCATCTGAGAAAGAATGACACGGATGAGTATCTGTTCAAAAGACAAACAGGATTTTTCTTCATTTGTTTCCCTAGCATCTTCTTGTTTTAACACTATATTTTTGTGCTGTCCATTTATTTATTGTAAGTAGAAAGAATGCTAGTAGTACTACTAACAGAGTGGCGTGACACCTTACAGTGTAGCATATGTTATCTGTTTGTTCTTCCTATCTCTTTCTTTCTGATACTTTTGAGTGAGGTTTACTATTTGTTGTTTATGAACATAAAAAGCCAGAAAGTGGAATTTGAGGAACAGTATATATTTAATGTAGTGCTTGTCTGCTCTACTCTGTTCTGTTGTTACTGAGAATTTATTAATAAATTAAGACATCAGTCTGAGGTTACCTTTTGTGGTCATGGGAGACTGGTAATACCTACATTTAGGAAGTTTTTTTCCTTTCATTAAAGCACTCAGAAATGCAAAATTGTTTGTGAGGAATAAAAACGTGTATTACCTTTATTGACAGCAAAATAGTATTCTTAGCAAAATTGGTTCATGTGTTGTGTCATTGTACCAGAATAAGGGTTTTCTATTCACTTCCTGCTTTCCCCCTATTCACTCCTCTGCTGTAATTCCCAAGTTTTTTGGCAGTTGGAAACTGAAACACAATCTGCACTTGAAAGAAACAGAGTAAATTAAAACAATAGTTTAGCTTTGGACTTGGGCATCTGTCACCACCAACAGTAAAGAAAAAAATTATAGCTTGGACATCAGGTCAGTGACAGTAACAGTATGAAGACAAAAGCTATTTATTTAATAAATGAAAGAAATTAGTATGAGTATGGAGAAGTTGCCATGACAGAATTTTTTTGTGAATCGCAATGCGTCTTCACAAATATTGTCTGTGTATGGACTGCATTGATCCATCCAGTTGGAAAGGACCTACACTACCATAATGCCATCGAGTCTGACTGCTGCTTTTTTTTTTTCAACAATTCTCTGAATACTTATGAAAACCAAAAGAGAATTTTAATCTTCTGTGAAGATAACGAATGAGGTATAATAAATTCATTGTATTGTGGCAAGCAGTTGTAAGAAAATAAGTTAAGCATTGCTAACACCAAATCATCTACTCTCTATAGGTATACCTAACAATCCAGGGCCAAATATATACACCAATGAACAGCAACTTCTCATCCTGCTGATAACCATCCTGTGATGGTAACCATCCCAAATGGCAGTGGTTGACCACTTGTGTTTGATGGAGGAACAGTGGGCTCACATGATCCTTTATGATCTCACTTTTGAATAATCAGTGCCAAATGAGATTCATTCATGCATTAGCATTCCTTGAAGTGCACTAGCAGCAATAATAGGATTTAAGAAGCAGAAATACCAGTGGAGTAACCAGTTTTTCAAATTCCGTGGACTTATAGTGGAAATGTAGCTTGGAAGTCTGCATTCCTTCCCTGAGAGGTGTACTACCACCGTGCAAGGGAGGAATATTTATCCAACCATAGATTACTTTCTCTATCCCCCTGCCACTTTTAAAATTGTTTGTTTAAATACCATCATAGATGCAGAAAAAATAAAACGGAACATACTTCTGCATGTTTGAGCTAGGTCTTTCCTCCAGACATGTTGTTCTTATACAGTGAGATTAATAATGGAACAGTTTGCCATATATAGCTTGCCAGAAATGTTCATCTTGGAGTGACAAATACATAATTTGTTGCTTTTTTGCTTACTACCATAAATTGGGAGAAACAAGACTTGTTTGGCTTTTATCTTGCAGCTTGATGTCTCTGAGTGTGCATAAGCATCAGAGGTTCTTAGAATCTAAAGCAAGACATTAAGAACAATTCTTAGACAACTTGAAGCATGGGGGTGACATAACAAGGTGAGCCCATTGCCCGAGACTTGCTTATCAGAGACCGAACATTATTACATTTGATGTAGATTTAAGTATCTATTCTCTGAGAACTAGTAGTACTGTACTTCTAGATAGATAAAATTTGCTGGGAAATTGCAGAGCACAGACTTGGCATTTCACAGATCCTTACATTTAATGTTTCATCTAAAGTGTAAGTAGTAACGTGTTGCTGTAGGACACAAAGCAATGATGAGGTGCCAAATATTTTTTAGAAGGTAATGAGTATAGAGAAGGCTTTATTGTCTAATTCATACTACCTTTTATAAGGTGTTCTGATACAGACTTAACATGGTTGGTGAATAGGAACGACACCTTTCTATTTCCATTGGTTAAACTAGAGAAACAGAACTAGAAAGACGAACACTACTTGGAGAAAATTGTTTTGAGAAAGGATTAGTTGTTTACTAAGAGTGTTTTGAGAAGAAGCTTTCTCGAGATATTTTTCCCTTGGGAAAAGTTAGCAGCTGCTAGCAGGCTAAAATCTCTCAGACTCAGAAATATCAGGCCTACAGTACAGCTACACTATTGTTTTGGGTCCGGCAAAATTTCTTATTTACCTGACATGGTGATTAATATACAATAATAATATATACATACTAATCAAAGCATTCATGGGCTTTCTTAACAGTCTCGTTTACTGTTAAGTAACTGCCTGTGTCCAGCTGATTTAGATTTTGCCATCAGGTACTGAGTCATGTAGTATATGCAGTGTTTGTTTCAGAATTAAAATAACAGGATTGTTTTGTCTCCTAGACTCCTGACAAACTCTGTTTTTAAAGCATTTACCTGAAGTTCCTGCTTTTTATGAACATATAACCAGAAGTTCTCAAAGCTTTCTTTATAGCAGGATACTTAAAGAGTAAGACATTAGGCAGGGAGTAATTCATCTGCAGGCAATATTTGTTCAAGAGGTGATGGCACAGTATGTGCTTTGTGATGCCATGTGCATACTGCATACTGCTATCTTTTGAAGGGAGGTTATTTAACTTGTTCATTGCTGCTGCTAATAGCTTGGAATCCCACTGCAGAAGACCAGTGATTTGACAGGTGTCACATGCTGGGTCAGAAGCGTAACGCTGTTATTACTAAGGCGAGTTAAATGATGATCCCACCATTTTTCTGGTTATGAATAAATAATTATTTTCCAAGAAGCTTTACTGTATTAAAAATAATTGTGCTATCACAGTCTCACCAGTAAAACTAAATCGTGGAGTGACTGTTGAAGTATGCTTTGGATTCTAAGATTTTAATATTAGAAATTAAATGTTACTGTTGAGCTATTTGGAGCGACTCAAATGGGATAGAGCTGTTGGTTAGCCTGGCTATTATAGTTCATTATCTTGACGCTATGTAGAATGCTTTTGTCATTGTCATAGCAGCTTGTTTAGCTGTGGAAGAGCAGCTAGCATGCCTCGTTAATATTCCATCACTAAAATATTACTTGGAAAATTGAAGCCAGGTTCTCTTCTAATAAAAGTCACAAAGAAGAGACAGATATCCTTCCCGTAAATGTTTAAAACAAAAAAAAAAGCACAAAAAAATTAAAATACCTTCTCCTCCAACTGCTTTACAACCCTTTTCTCTGTGTTTACAAAGTTATAGCTAAATAATGTAACTGTACTTAGGATACTCAGATCCCTAGCATTTTTTTCTGGAATACCTAAACTTCTCATCCTCAACTTTTATTTAGAGAAAAAGAACATCTTCATTTCAGTGTTTTGGGTGGGATTTTTTGGTGTGTGGGTTTTTTTTTGTATTTTGGTTCATTGTGAAGGATTCAATAGAAGAAAATATCCTGAAAATTCAGAACAAGAAGAGGGAGGAGCTCCCAAGAAGTCTTCAGCAAGTGAAATAAAAAAAAATATTTAACAAAATTAAGGCTGTGATTGATTTATAGCTTGATCCTGTGGTGTTTTGCGTAAATATTTAATATTTTGGGTCATACTTCTCCTTTAAGTTACATGTCCCTTTGCAGTTTTGCTGTCTTTGTGCTCAAAATATAAATGCTTCAGATAAATTATAAAAATTAATTTGCTCCTAAATGTTAATTTAGAAGCACATAAACACCTAAATTTTTTCCGATGTTCATTTCTTCAAAAGGCTGCTTGTAAGTACAAGGGGTAAGAGCACAAAAAACCCCCTCAAAACCAAAATGCATATTCATGCATTCTAACTTGCAAACATTTCATCTCATTTTAGAGGTGAAAAGGTAATAATAAGTAAATAATGTGTCTTCTCCTTCAGACAAAACCCTCTATAAATGAATTAGTTTCATGTTTCTATCTTAGTATTGCCTGATAAATAAACAGATCATCCAGACTGATTGTTTCAGAAAAGGTAGTCAGTGACGCTTCATAAGGAATTCTTACTTTTGCAGGCTATGTCCAAAGACGGTATTTAATTCAAAATTTTAAAGTATTCTGTACTAGTTCTGAATAATACATAGGTGCAGGAGGGGGTTCCTCTGATGATTACTTCCCAGGGGTTAGTAAAAAGGAAGTACTTAAATTTGTAAAACATTTTCTTTTAATATTTTACTTAACAGAACTCCAATGAATTTTGTAAAAGTAAACTTTCTTTGGATAAAATGCTAGAATCATAGGCATGTACTGACAGCATGCTATCTAGTAATTTCAATAGACACTTTGAACAATAAGACCAGTAGAATCTAATCCACTCGTATCAGTGAATGAGTTAGTCCTTGCAAAATAAATTAAAACAAACGAATTATTTTATAGCAGCCAGCTTTCTAACAGTTTTTCTGTACTGCTTTTCCTCTTATAGTGAAAAAATGACATTTTTTTCACTTCTGTACGTATGTCTTAATGGAATGCTGATCTGCATGCCCCTTGACTTACGGAGGAAGAATTTGATAAACTACACCTGTTCACATCCTACAGAGTAAAAAATAGCACTGAAGAATCTCAGTTGAGTATTAGTTGAATATTTATGTCTGTTCCTTTCTCTGCATTTGATTCTTGTCTTCTGATATGTGTTTACCTTACATTCTCCTCCCTTCACTGTGATGCACAGACTTTGAATTGGAGGCAGAGATTGCTACATCTAAGTCCTGTGTAGATTTGGGAAGTGTACTTGGCAGCAGAGAAATGGAGTCTCCAAAGCTTGTAAAGCCTTTCACCTCTCATGTTTGAGAATATCAGTCTACTGATTATAAGATGAATTGCAAACATAGGAAATGGAAAAGCACTGAGAAATTAAGGGAAGTTGTCTACCATTTGGAGCAAGTGAGCTAATGAAAGGACTGAGAAAGGAATTAAAAACAAGCAAACTAACAAAAACTGATGCAGTTTCTGGAGAGCCAGCACCTTAGCTACGGAGAAAGGCATACCTTAAGTCTGTTAGAGAAAGAATTGAAAGAACATAAACGATAGAAGATAGCATGAACCCCTGTCACCCTGATGTTTTCTGCTTCTCTTCTGTTTCACAGTGCTTCATGGTTTAGGTTTCTTCACACGCTCTGGTCTGTAAACACAGCCAATGCTTTTGTAATTTCAAGGTAGTTTTCATTCCTCTTCTTAGAGATATAAACAGCTGATGGACAGTTGTCTTGACCAATGGGATGGGGAGAGGTGTCAACCTTCTGCCCCAGTCCCTGGCCTTTGTAGAAATACTATAAAATGGAGTAAGACATTTTTAAATAAATCAGCTTTTCATGCCTTCTGATCAAAGTGTGTGTGTGTGTCTGCATGTGTGTGTGACAAACAGCATCAAACCCTAGTATCTGATTGTCACTGAAAAGCTGAAAAATAACAAGAAAACAGAACTAAACCTGACTGAAGTTGGTTTTTGAGTGGGGCTTTTTTGGGTTGGTTTTTTGGGGTTTTTGGTGGTGTTTTTTGTTTTTTTTGGGGGGGGGCGTTCACAGAGTTTATGTAAGTTAAACTTTCTTTGGGTTTTTCTGGTTCAGATTTTGATATTTAGAGATAAGCTGGAAAAATAATTTGCAATTATGAAGGGGGGGGTTTCCTTTTTTTTTGTTATGTCCATTTTCCAAGTAAAAATTTCACAGGCAAGAGAAATGCTATTGCAAGGGATAAAAAGGGATCTCTGCTTTTCTGCAAAAGCTGCCTGCAGCAATTGTGAAGGAAATAGTGGCAAATAATGACATACAGGTCATTTTATTGAAAATAAGCTCCACAGAATTTGGTATAGCTGTCATACCTTTCCTGTGGCTGTGGTAAACACTTGATCATAGTATGAGTTACAGAGGCTACAACAATTATTTTCACAGGTTATCTTTCTTCACTAAATGTATTTGTTAATCCAAAACATGCTGGTTTTCGTCTTATTCAGCATCTCTCTTTATCTTACTGTATTAACATAACAAAACTTACACGCTAAACCAAATTTTCAGGCAGGTAATAAGTATCATTCTTTTATACTTTCTTGGTTCTCTCCAACTAAGCTGAAAAAGAAGTAACGTGCCAATTGTCAAGCATGAATGCAGACAAGGGGAGGAAAATTTAGACTGCTTAGCTTACAAAGAGTATTTTACCACTTTCCATAGAGTCGTCTTTGAGTATGCAGAACTCTTCAATATTTGTTTGATAAAGTATACTTTCGTCCTTACAGACTGTAACCAGTAATCCCTCCTGCTTTCACACAACTTCAAATTTATCTGTAAAAAAAATAGTTTAGAAAACCAAAACAAAACAAAAAAAACTCCAAAAAACAACCAAAAACAAACCAAACACAGCAAAAGAAAAACCCATACAGGAAAGGGCTAGTTACAACTGGGAGTTCAGATACTATGTCCTTTTAAGTAGCTACACACTACTTTGGTTTGGACCTCATCTTTTAGCATTTTTCCTAAATGGTGACCAACTAAATCATAGAGCAATTAAGTAGTGAAAACAAGTTAAAACAGACCAACCCTCATACTTGTATTATGTCTTCTGCTTTTCCAGCAAATGGTGAAAGCATGTTGATTGTTTATTTTATCTCTAGGCTAAAGGTTTAGCACCATCACTAGTTTCCAGCCAAAATCCTCCTTTACTAGGAAAGAATAAAGTAATACTTTCTTAGTGTTTCTGGATTAGCACAAGGCACAGCTGTCAAAGAATACTAACTTTGTTCTGTTTAGACTTTTGGCTAAAGAATCGATGTAAACCATAGTACAGATAACAGCCAATCTCTGTCTGTCATCAGCAAGCTTTATTTTTACTGCTTTTCCCTATGTCTTGGAGTATGTGTAGCCTGAATGTGGCAAAAAAGCACTTTCTTTTACTCTCTTTACACGTGGAAAGAATAGTTTTCCTTAGAGGGTAGGTAAGCAGCTATGTAGTCTTTCCCAAAGTAGTATCATGGTTGCGTTTAGGACTAAGTTCAGTGTACAGGGCTTATGTTACGGATGATATTTCTTTAGTCACTTGAAAGAGGAATGCCTTCAGCAGGTACTTCCTCCAGTGCCCTGTCCTACATTTATGGCAAGCTAAAATGGGGATAGGCCCTAAACAGCTCCCTGGCAAATGACTAAGTACTTCTAAATAATTACAAACTAATAGCTGGACATTCGCTAATGAGAGCTTGAGTAGCATCAGGAAAGCTTAAGGGGTATTTATACCTGTTGAATATTTTAGTTAGACTGCTTTAGAGCTCATTTTTTTTTAATTACTCAAGACTTTAGGGAAGACAGAAATGCATGACAACTTTTTATTTTTGTATCAAGTGCAACATTGCAAGGAACAGATAAAACTCAGTTTACTAGTCCCATAGTATACAGAACTGAAAAACGCATTCTGCCATGCCGCAGGCACTGTGCGTAAGAACCTGGTCAAAATTTCAGTGCAATTGTGACTGGAAGAGCAAAGCAGTGCTATTACTGTTACAGCTGTATGTATCCCAGTGTCACTAATACATTTATGGTAAAGCAGAATGGCTACCACTCCAGTGTATGAGCAATCCCATGAATTAGATTTTACATCTAAAACAGCAAGCAAAGGAGTCAATGCTAGTCACCTTAATGAGGTGAGATAACAAGCCCAGTTTAAAGAATACGTTGAGCCAATTGATCAAAACAGAAGAAATTTTAGGCTGAAAATACCTGGTTTTATCTAGTAGGGAGACCTGGAAATTGGGCAGCAATAGGTGGCCCAAGGATTCTGCTTCCTAGCTTTTGCTCAGTCTTCATCTGTAGCACTGCAGCGGCCTTCAGCCAAGAAGTTTTTCCTCAAGCTACTAGCAAGTGTAACTGACCACCATCTATACCTTTCTAGCTGTTAGTTCTGGAACAAGTCCTTGCATCACCACTGTTTGAGACAGGCACTTCTACTGAAGGTAGGTGTCAAGTTTCTTCTTGATGTTGTCAAAAGAATCCACTCCCATATAGTCAGCTTGGCCCTGTTCCCACCGTTCCTTGCGCTCTTCTGAAGATTCAGTTGGTAATAGTGGTGATACTGATACGTGGGACACTGCCTCTGTAACTTCTGCCTAAAAGGAAAGGCAAGAGTAAAAATACAGAAATACTTTGTACAGCTAAAGAGAACAACAGGCCATAGAATGGGACAACAACGTAGATGTTATCATGCACAGTAGCAAGCACTGCCAGTGGGTAGGGATTGTGCAGCTTTCCTAGCAAAATAGCAAAGCAGAGTTATAGAAGTTAGNAAAAAAAAAAAAAGTAAGTTTAAGTTCTTCATACCTCTCTACAGAAGCCACAAGAGAAAGCCAGAGTATAGACCAAGCCCGATAGCTGCAAATAGTTTGTTAGAAAGATGCAAGATTACCAAGAGAAGCACATCTTAAGAGATCAGGAACTTTGGTCTTAGGAAGGCTGAGAACTTAAACTGGTCCATGTACTAAGCTGAGACTATGAAGCCTGCAGATGCAGGCTACTAAACTCTGTGAATGAGAACTAGAATTAGGAGCATTACTTTGGGTTTAATCAATATTGGCATTCATCACTGCCTGTTGATGTAAGTATTGATTCTCAAGGTATCCTAGGCTTACCTAAATGTGATTCACCATGCAAGATCTGTACGTACATATTTGCATGCTGAACTGGGGTTCTTCTGCTTGAGAACCTTATTAGCTGCAACACATTAAGAGTTAGGCCCTTCTCTGTATACATTAAAGAAGTTACTACATCAAAGAAGTTACTACAGTATAAGGACCTGGTGCAACATTAACTACATACATAGTTTGTTTTAGGCAAGCATACAGCTATGTCCAAGACCTGTCTAGCATGCTTCTCTTTTGTAGTATTATTTATTCCAAGCTTAAAAGGACAAAACTAAAATACCCTGCATCCCACAAATTAAATCTCACCCATGCTTTGAGATGGACAGAGGGAAGGGAAATTGATGCAATGATAAATAACCTGTCATCCATACTTAGGTATGGATAGACAAGATTATTAGAGCACGTACCATATTTACCCCTGTAGTAATTTCTTTAACAATTCCATGCTGTTCTAGTAATGGTAAAACATCAGTTATGTAAGTATCCCACCACATGTTGAGGAATTCTGGGTGAACTATTTTAGGGTCATCCATGTTTCCCTTTATGCTTTTTGTTCTGGAGTCATATGTATAGTTCCACGGCTTTGTGCTTCCCAGGAAATGCACCACCTTAGTATTTGCACCAAACCTGTTGGGCAGAAAAATTTTAGAAGTCAGTTTGTACATGTGTCTAGAAAATGAGCTTTGACTGGCAGACGTAAATTTTTTTAACCTGCTATTTCTGTATTTGTCCACAATATGAATATATTTAGGAGGCTAAACGCTAAATGATCAAACTGCTAACATGTATTGGGACTGCAAGCATTGCGATACAACAGAAAAAAACTGAATGCAAACTGAATTCTACATTACACTAGTCAGATTACAGCCAAAACCTAGTGGTCTGGGCTATTTAAATACTTACAGACAACTCAAGTCTTTAGGGTGATGTCCACAGCTCAGGAGACAGCAGTCTCAAGCAGCGGTTACAGTTGGAAATGGTTTTAAAAGTGAAACAGATTCTACTCCAAGTCAACAAGCCAGAGAGCTAAGCATTACAAGTATGATGTGGAGAAGGGTCAGTGTTAAAAGTTACCCTTTGAGTTTATAACCCTTTAGAAATGGATTACTGGATGGCTCTGCTGCAAGGAGACCATGTCCCTGCAAAATAGTAACTGTGTATAATGAAGGCATTTCAGAAGACTCCTGTTCTCAGTGCAGCAGCGTCTTGCTAGACAACCCTTACATCCTAAAGAACCTTAGGGCAGCCACACGTGGGTTTGGAGTGAGCTGTTTCTGTTCCCATCTGAAACCATTTAAACTCCATTTTCAATACAGACTCCTAGCTTTGTCCCAACTATTATCAGTATGTTCTTCTGTACTAAAAGTATAGAGAGATGCACCTCTTCTCCCGTAAAGAACTTAACGCTAAAAGAGACAACATTCAGATCATTCTCCTACAGTTCCAGAGCTAGGTTTCAGCTTGATTCAGTTTTGTGAACAAGCAATGTTAGTCTCTCTGCTAACAGTGACTATCTCAGCTAGCTCAGTTTGTATCACATTAGGCTTTCTTGTCAACATAATATGACTGTAATGGAGAGTAACATCAAGTAGCTTGTCTAACATTTTATTAAGCATATGCTGGTCATTTTGACCAGAACTCAGACGTTAAAGAGTTTTATGTATGGAGACAATAGAGGTGTGTTTCAAAAGCCATAGAATATTGAAACCAAGTATTTGGATGGGGCTGTGGGTTTCATACTATTTTAAGGTCCTTGACTATATTTCAATATTCACGTTCAGTGTTTTGAATACAACTAATCTTATTGCAGAATGAAAACTTATGTCTGTGTGAAAGGTCAAGTACTTGCATTAACTGCATGAAAAAAAAGTGTCTTCAAGAGGTTAGTTACTGGCCTTTAACTTGAAACCCCAAAAGTCAAGATTGAGCATAAAGGGACTACCTTAGTTTTATTAGCTGTCACAGTACTAAACAACCTGAGTTTTCTTCATCTTAGGCTACTGAAGTTCTGAAGAAACTTATTGTTCAAAAATCAAGAGAAGTTAAGCTAGAGAAGAAAATGCATAAGAAGTATAATGTGACATTTGTTGCAAATGGAGAAGTGTACTCTTGGTATCCTGTCCACTTACAGTCAGAGCAACAGATGCCAAGCTTCTACAATTATTTTCAGCATCTGCTTTCTAGATACTTTCTGGACCTGCAATTCTTGATTTTTGACATTTAAACTCAACTGTTAGGAAGCTTTATGTCCACACTGGCCTCAGCAACTAATCTGTCTTTCCACATCCCCCAGAAAAGTCCTTCATCAATGTTTTGAAGTTAGAGAGCATTTGTCATGAATTGGCATTTTCCTTTGGAAAAAGGATTACTGAGACTGCTGTGAAATCTAGTCTCGCTGTACAAAGCTGCAAAAAACTTAGCTATTGCTGTCAGTAGGTTTAAATTTTACTATATTCCAACTGCTGATTATCAGGACTGTAGCTTCTGATCTAAGCGAGGGAACTTGTTCCACCTATTGAGCAGGGAATGTTACTTACAAGGGCTGCACTTCCAGCATTCTATTTTTGAAGGTCTGATGAATTCAGTTCAGCAACTGATTCAGTTAAAGAGAAGTTTTGTCAGGAGCTCCCAGATCCAATTAGGCTTTTGTGGCAACAAAGTAATTTTTAAAATTAAGGCCATGTGACTAACAGCTAGCCATGGAAAAAGGGCATACTTTACCATAGATGTTAGTTTACCAAATGCTATCCAGCTACTTAGTCATTCTGAGGCTTGCATATATTTCTTTAAATAAGTGTTCCACTTTTAGCATGACAAGATTCCAAATAGTATTCTGATCACAAGACATAGCTTGATCTTAAGCCAGCAAGCCCTGCTTATGCCAGCTGCTGCTTTAGACACTAGTAACCTGATGCCATTCAGAGATCAGACTGTTTTTATGCACTTGGCACTTTCCCTCTCCCTTGCCTCCAGCTTCTGTAGCACATAATAGATAAAGAGGTTCTGTGTAACACTTCAGTTTCCCTTCTTTCCCCCCTACCCCCTTTCTCCTGGATTGTTTCAGCACTTTGAGCAACCCTGCCTCTGACATACAGTTTACTCATGTGCCAAACTAATGCTGCTAGCTAGGGAGGATACAGGTTTTGTCACAGAGGAAATACACAGTGGTATGTGGTTGGCTGTATTCTTTGTTCCATCTTGCTGTTACTAGAGGTCTAGAAAGACTGTTAGGAGAGAATGCTAGCTTGACACAAATCTTTGTTCACCACACTTATTTGAATGATATAGGTTGATTAGATGAAACTGGTTGTTAAATACCCTAAATAATTGGAGTGAAGAAAGGACAAGTTATTTAAGTGGGAAGGATACCACCAGTGACATGCTGAAGTTCAGCTCGACTAGATTCAAGAGCCTACTGTCATTGGTTAGAACTGTACTAGACTGTATCCTGCACTGAAGGAGTGGTTTTTCCTTTTGCAAGTGACCTGACAAATGTGCTTACTCTAAATCAATTTCAGTGTTATCACCAGGGATAAGTGGTTTAAGCTACAGATACAGCTGTCTCTCTGCGTTTATCTTGACATGATTCATTTGACTTTCATCAATTCAACCTTTTTTTTTTTTAAAGACAACATTATGATATTTTGAGTGACAGGAACAGTCTCCTTCCAGAAAACCTGTGTAAGCTCACATCATGCCTGTTCATTCTGTTACAAGAAATTAAGAATATGTAAGCTCTAAAAGTCTTCTTGAAGTTTTCAACTTACGCTTTAAATGCTGGAAGGTAGGAATATACAGAAGTGCTGCTCAAATTATAAATAAACGGTAGATGTTTGCTCATGTCTGTTGTTGCCCAGCTGCTGAAGAAGGTGTTTAATAACCCCTGATCTGCACCTAAAAGAGAAAGCATTAATAGGCTACGAGCATCAGACAGCTGTTCAAGGAATTTTTTTGGTCACCTTACTAAGTAAGAGTTGGTTATACAGTTATTATGTCCTGTAGAAGTCTGGCACAGAACACCACAGTTCTATTTGTGAACAACCCTGTAAACCTTGCAGCCTTTGAACATTCCAAAAATGCAGAGAATGAAATGGTATGTATGGGGTTGCTTTTGTTAAAAGATAGGAAGCTGCTCACAAACTCTGCCATTCAGTTTCTTTTACACCTTAAATTCATTCTGTTTAAGGCAGCAAAAAAACCCTACAATAAAACAGAACAACTGAGCACTGTTCAGCTTCCGAAAAACTGTAGCTCAGAAGATCAAATGGAAACAATTAGTTTTATTATTTATGCTTACAGATATATGACCAACATCATCTCACTGACAGAGTTAGGGTATCAGTGGCTTGTTAGACCTGCGGTCCCAGATGCATCTACCTCCACGCTGATCTAATAAGAAAAGCACATGTAATCTTGGTGACAACTCTAGTGAAACTCCATCAAATTCCTTAACAGACAATAGGTGTTTCTAGTTCTGTACTAAAAAGCTCTTGACTAACCACTAAATGAAGATAACAATCTGTATTCAGAGCGGTCACCTCTTAGTTTGCAAGTAGAGGTTGTTACAAGGTTAAGTGAGTTTGAAGTTGTTCGGTATCTCAGTAGTAGATTAGCTAAAAAAATAAATAAATACAGCCTTCAGGCCAGAGCAGACTAGTTTATAAACAGCGATTGAGAAGTAAAAACCTATTTATCTATATCCATTCATTCTTTATCACAATGAATACCATTAGTCTTTAAATGGTAATAATTCCTCTTATCGAGGAGATTGAAGGGAGTCCTCCAACTTTCACTTGCTGTATTCTTTCACCTATCACTGCATTCACAAGTAGCATTACTGAAAAGTAGGTAAATGGGTAGCTTAGTTAGTAGATAATGTTTCATTTTATTCTTTCGTTTTTCTCAACCACTCAGTCTCTGCTGACTCAGGAAAAGGTTTTTCTTGGCCTATGATTCAATTTAGGGCAGTATTAAGGTTTATACCATCAGTGCTGTTTGAGCAGGATTTGCTCTTTGCAGCTGAAGTATCTAGATGCTGGGCATAAACTTAGATGTACGGACAGTACACTGACGATATAAATTCTAGGTATCCTGTTACAGCTGTCAGCATACATGCAGATTGCAGAGTGAGAAACAGCCTGGAGACTCAGTCCAGTCATTTCAAACCTCTGACTTGCCTCTCAATCCATAAAGGAAGGAAAGCACTTTTGAAGAACTTGTATCCATCATAAGAGAACCGAAGGAGCAGCAGCAGTGTATTTAACTTATTCTACAGGACTTTCACTGGGATTGTTTAACATACTCGGCTTTTTTTTCAGATTGCATGCATTTGTGCCAAAGCAGACAATGAAAGTGACATCTAGCTGTCCTAATTCAGACTTCAGCAGGAATGTTGTTATATAAACAGGATCTCAGACATAAGGTGAAAAATAAGGCAGTACTTATAATAACTACATATTTACAGATACACAAGAAGGTACAATACAGCAAGACTATAAAAGCAATTATTCTGGATCCCAGACTAAAGAGCCAGAGAATTGTCTGAGCAATAGCAACATTCTTAAGGTAGCAGTACTACCAGATTTCTTCTAAAACCAAACTTTTCTTTCCCATCCACTACTTTTAGATGGTATCTAGAGTAGTTGCATGATGTACTCTTTATCTAGAGAGGTGAAGTTTAGACAGAGTAGATGTCTACATAAGTAGCCATCATTCTGCCATTTCTGGACAACAGCACTACATAGACACCTGTCTCCTATGCGAGAAATACTCTGCAGGGTCTTCCATTCCCTAGTTACTCCTACTGCAGACAAGGTACTTGCAGCTTGACTTCAACTACACATAGTAGTGGTAGGTTGTTAAGTTTGCATCCCTGTGTCCTATTAAAAGCAGCAACCCTTCACAGGTTTCTCTTCCTAAGTTTCCTAGACCCTCTTATTACTCTCTAGGTCAATTTAATTTTCAATTCCCTTTGTCCCTACCAAGTTCCTGAGCTCAGCAGTAGCTTATACAGATGGTCTAGGTCTCCATGGCCTCATTACTCAGATCAGTGTTACCATTTAATAAGAACTAAGTAAATTTTGAAGCTGAAGTACAAACTACAATTCTAGAAATTTGAAACCTAAACAATTAACCCACTATTTTTGCTGCAACAGTCATTAAATGCTGCAACAATTGCTACGTGTTTAGGACAGAGGAAGTTTCACCATTGCACGGCTTTAGCTTTCAAGTCAGAGAGCATACTGTAAAAGCAGTTCTATTCATTTGGGGTTTTTCTTNGGGGGAGGTGTTTGTTTTAATGCAACAATTCAGAATTATGCTATAGATTTTGCCATAGCTGGTGATCGATCTGCACAGCAAGGTACAGACCTTTATTACATGGCAGTACACATTTTCATTGGGTAGCATTGAACATGCAACTGTGACTAATGTTCTTTAGAAGGCCACACACAAGAGTCCCTACAGTAACAAGGATTACTCTGCAGACTAGGTGTGATATCTGGATATTTTACTTTTCACAAAGTACTGGGAGGTAAGTCAACAGGCTAGCTCATTACCTTCTATCTGAGAGTTCCATTTTATGGTCTTATTTACATAGTTTTCTGTCATTTTTTAAGTTCGACTTTGTTTTGTACCGCAGTAGGTACATAATTAAATTATGAGACAGTGATGCTCAGAAGCCTCTAACTATAGCCATCTCCAAGCAACATACACTTTTACTGCAACAGTAACAGATTTAGTAGACTTACAGGACAGCAGAACTTGGCTTCTCAAGCCTAAACCTGGTACAGTGGCCGGTCCCAAGTAACCTATAGTGGGAAGCAGCCAAGGCTACTACATACACTTGATATTGGGAAAAAGACAGTCACCAACCTATAATGACAGGAAAGCCATCCCATAGCATATGAAGAGATAGCTGTATCTTCAAATGTTTGATTCTCTGAAGCTGTGCTCAAGTTGACCAGTACTATATTTTTTCTATAGCAGCTTGAGTTAGTGTAGAACATCCAAGCCTTGAGTGTTAGGAATGTCTGAAGCATAGTACTGGAGTTTAATTTCTTATTATATGATTCTACACTTGTTAGTCTAGAGACCAAACTCAGTTTTTATTTCATGAAGGCTGAAAAAAAGCAGCTTAACTACATGTTGTAGTGATAGCCTCTATTTCTGAGAAGGATACAATTTTCGCATAGTTACACTGAGAATTCTATCATACAGAGTCTCCATGAGATGTATGTAGTTACTGAGCCAGCCCAACTACCGTCACCATTTTGGTCTAACTTACACTGAAATACCAATTAATACATACCATCAAAGCTGCCTTTCTCTGTGGCAAAATGTAACAGCTGAGTGTATGTTTCAATGGAAGGTCGGTAAACAAAAACTCCTGAATTAAAACAGTCGGGCCAGCCTGGATCTGGTGCTGCAGACAGCTCTTCTCTTTCAAAAAGCTCATCTATATTTGACAAAACCTAATTGTAAAGGAGTTTTAAAAAATGCTTTTAGATTAGGAATTGTGGTATCATGTTTTAATGGACTTTGGCATCAACATTAAGATATAAAAGAAAGTTCTTGTATCAGTGTTTATCTTACAGAAAACAATACTTTACAAAAATAGTCTCCACAGACTTCATTAGAGTTAATTTAGTTTAAAAGGCACACACATTCTTACTGTTACTGGTCCATCTAGTAAAAGGCTTCTATTACCCCTACTCTTAAAAAACCCACAGAAAAACAATCCAACAACCCTGGATACTAGAGCTTCAAAAGGTACCATGAGACACAGCCACTTACCATTGTGTCTGCATCCATGAAAACACATTTTGAAAACTGTGTCAGTTCCCAGCAGTGAAGCTTTGTTAGTGTGACGCCCAACTCAGGTCTTTTCATTAGTGCCAGGTGTGCTGAATCCCCACTATCCAAGACATTTACCAATATGACTTCATCAAAGACTTTTTCCAGCACTCTCCTGGGGAAGAGTCAATTGGCAAGATTTAGTTCTAGTGTTACTCCAACAACAGACCACATGACAGATTCTGTAAAGAGAAGTGGAATGACAGGGAAACTGGCAACATTTCTTGCGGAAAAGAAGTAGGAGTTGACTGCATATGTTGGAACGCACAAGTACACCTGTCTGCCACAAAGTTTGTAATGAGCACATTTTGGGGAAAAGAGAAGTCCCCTGTTTTGTTTTGTTTTTATTATTTCCACAGAGTTTTAGTTGGCATTGCTATCAAGTCCAGTAAGTCATAGCTATGTAGTACAAACTTTCCTCAAGGCTTTTTTCTAATCCAGACTCTGATTCCTGGAAACTTAACAGTCTACTCTGAGCAGGCAATTAAGAAATGGAAAGCTGTTAGACTAGCTTGAGCAGGACAGGAGCTGAATCCCAAACAGCTGAGACACAATTTTATGCAATACTTACACTGTTCTGGATTTGTGACATCTGGGACTTTTGAGACATCTGACTAGACCCAGCTGCTAAAACTTTCTTTATCCCATAGCCTTTTCAAGACTGACTTAGTTATGGCTGTGGGTACAGAAATGCTTTGAGCCAGTATCGTATTTGCTAAAATTTCAGACAGTGTAGTGAAACTTTGTGGCAGATATCCAACCTTTGCTGTACCGTCAATAGAGCATTACCATTAGTTCAAGAGATTAAGGTGTTCATGCTGCTTAAAACAGGAAACATCAGTAAAGTCTTACTGTTTTACAGCATAACCTGAATGCTCAGCAGTTACCAGTACAATTTGAGCCTCAGAGCTTGTAAATGAGTTTTGGTACTCTGCCTTGCAAGGCAGCCTTTATACTGACAACTTGGTGTGGACGGTGCTTCTGAACTTGAGGCATACTTTGTTAGCAGAGACAGGGTTAAGAAATGCAAGTTCCAATTACACCACTAGGTATGTAAGTATCACTGGTCTATAGGCATGGTACTAGCCAGCTTGTACTAGCACATAGCTACATTTAGGGTTCATCTTAGAAGAGGACACTCACCCAGTAGGCTGGAATGGATGTTCCTGTATGCAATATCTTAATATTGATACAACCGTTTAGCCACGAGACTCCAGGGAGAGTCACTGCATTTTTTTATTGAGTCACCTCTCTATTGTGTCTATATATCGATAACTCTTTTCAGCATTATTTCCCTATGCAGAGAATCTTGACCTATCATCTACAGTTCCCATACTTGTTAACTGTTTCACTGTTTGTAATTTTTTTTTTTTACCCTCTTACATGTGGAAAGAGAATCCAGTTCACTCCATAGTGAGACTATTCTAAGGAGGCTGTAGGAAGCAGTTGCCTATTAATTTCATTTGATGTACTGTGGTGACCTTGTTAGATGCCTCCGTTCAGCTGCTGATTCAGGTGCTACTTTAGTTCTGCTCGGTTTCTTCTCTCATGATAAAATTTGAAGTGTCTGCTAGATTTCAAGAGAGCTTGTGTTATATTATCTCAATCAGGAATACTTCTGCAAAACAAATAAATACCAATTCCTTGCTCCCACATGCATACACACAGCACTAGCAAATGCACAGGCAATATCACTTTGTTGGACAATTCTAAGAAGGACTACAAAAGAGCAAAGATCCAGCAGAAATGTCAGGATCAAGTCATGGTTTAAAGTTCTAAACGCAGACTATTTGTTTAACACATTATTGGGAAGAAAAAAAAAAAAACCACACCAAAACAAACAGTTTCATTCTTGAAGAACTTACAAGAACTCCAGATAGTATAGATAAGTTGAGTTCTGCTGAAATTAGCAGTTTAGCTTCTAGAGTTTTGAACGGTTACTATTAAGGAATTTAACTTCCGTTTTTCAACCTGCACATAAGCATCAGCAGGAACTGTTGCTAGTCTGAAGTATGTAAGTGACCTTACCTCATAAGATCTGAGACCTGAGGAGTTATGAGTGCAGTCAGCTTCCTTGTTGTTCTGTACTGTTGCAAGGTTGAACCAAGTACCAGTGCTCCTTTCACATAGGAGTCATTTGTGGCTAGAGTCACAAAAGACTGGTCTGGAAGAAATGAACTTGGTCAAGTTAGCATGATCTACTACTTTATTCTGAGACAGATACATTAGAAACCTGGTATTGTTGGGTAATCATGCTGTGAGATCTCCAAGATGTGCTCTTTAATTCTGTATATAGGGCCTTCCTACATGACTCAATGAGGCAGAGGTAACTTGACACATGGCAAAATGCAGTAAAATAAATGAGCCACAAAATCAAGAGTGTTGCAAGAGAACACCAGTTCAAATTTGCCCACGGGTTAAATAAGTCATGCCAAATGTAGAGATAATCCAAAATTCTAAAGAGCCCTACTTTGGCCACTAATATGTTATTATGCAAAAAGTGTTTGGAGTCTGTGGGCTTGCTTTTGGCCTAAAGCTAGTAGGGATTTGTAGAGTTTCTCTGTGTTCAGCTCTCAACCCTGAAGCTAAAGCAGTGTAAAACTTGCATTTCATTTTCAAATGAAAGTAAGCACTGAATTATATCTTAGACAACAGTTTTAAGTTTTGCTGGCTCAGGATTTTGCAGATGAGTTGTTCTGCAACCCACGCTTGCAGCTCTGTCACAAGAATGCAAGATTTAAATGGGAAGTAACTAGTAATACAAAAAGCAATTTAAAACTTACAGGAACAATTTTTACTCTTTGAGCAAAAAGAGGTACTATAATCTCCTGCTCCAGCTATATCTTAAATATAGCTTAAGACAGATTTTTTTTGCCATATAGTACTTATTGAAGCCATATTATACAAGCTTTGCATTCTTTCACATTGTTTTAAACTGCAAGAGTGTGACTGACAAAAGCAAACAAGTAACTTTTAAAAGTTCTTCAGTTCACTGTTAATTATTTTCACATAGACCTCCTTTCAAAGTTATATCACTTTAAAAAGCATGCTCTTTTCTACCAATCCATTTTTCACTCACTCTACCAGCCAGTTTCTTCCTAAGAATTTCAAGAGTCATATTTATTTCAGCAATTTATTTCTTTTCTTTACAGAAGGTGTTAACAAGGTTAGATCAGAGTGAGAGTTCTAGGCGCTTAAAGGCTTACTATGAAGCCTAGTAGTAAGATTAAAATACTGGCTCCTTTCAGAAAAAATGTTGTTTGGCACAACTCCTAAGTTCGTGAGGCAGCCTTCATCAATATCTTTTAAACTTAAGACCCCCTTAACAGTTGATGACAGGCAATCATGCACCATAATTGCCTATAAGCTCTGCAAACCTGGCCTGCAAGATCTATAGACCAGCTACAAAACCTTCTATTTTGCTTAGCAGCAAAACCAACTAGTCCCAAGGGATTTACATTATAGTGGTCAATCACAAAGATCAAAAAAGCTTCTATAATGCCGGGAATAAAGATATTTTGTTTCAATTCACCTTTAGGGGCCTATTTGTACTAGTTGATATTCAGCAAGTCTGCAGAACAACTTTATGTTTCTTTGAAAGGGCAAATGTGTAACATTTTAAGTTGTATAAACATCCTTCTAACAGGACAGGGTTTTTCACTTAGTAATTTGAATGTCACTGTTCAATACATGGAAGTCAGACACTATGCTCTCAGACAGCTCACTAAAAATCCAGTGCAGACAAAGTGGGATTGTGCCCAACATTCATCTGAATGTTGCCTTTATTTTTTCCCCAGCAGTGTAAGACTAATTCCTAAAGTGACCTTGCCACTGAAAGACAGGTCTTCATTGACCTGTTAGCAGGTATACTGCTACTCCATCTCATGTTCTTGAAACTGAATATTCACTCACAAAGGTCTTTAGAGAAATAAAGTCAATTTAATGATGGAGTAAAGGCTAAGAAGCCCCCTACTGCATCCCAGCTCTAAGAGGAAACTTTACAACAGCTTGACAGGAGTGAATATTGCCAACTTGGAGACCATCTAAGTCAGCATAACTTTCGAAGGTTTTGAATAAACTATGTTCTATTCCATATCCAAAGTACATTTGTAAGTACACAAGCCCATGACACAATTTGGGCAAGACCAGTTGGTGTTTACTATGGAAACTATAACTATAGAAGACTAGTCCATTCCACCTAAACAACAGGTATTTCAGCTGTGTGGGTCTCCCTTCTCATCCTTTTCCCCTTCTCTGTAAACACTTTCTCCACAGAATCTTATGTTTACACAGCAGCCACTGTTAGGCCTGAAACACAATGAACTCACAGTATGTGTGACAGTATATCTCCAAAACCACATAGAATGAGAGGCAGTTGCACAGTTTCCTAATTGACTTACCCAGATCAAACCACGCTACTCCAGAGACCTCTTAAGCTGCCCAAGTTCATAGGCTATAATATCTCTTTGCAAGAGTTTTTTATGCTAGCCCTTACACACCCACAAGCATCCTAGAAGTCTGAGCTAGAAACGATCTTTCATTTGATGGCATGCAGGAGGTTACTGGAGTGCTTGCCCCAGATCATTTTAAAATTCCCCTAGAAGATTCTTGGTAGGCATAGTCAGAGTTCACAGGTGCTTGCCTTTCCTCCTGTTCTGAGTTAGGTTCTAATATATCTGATTTTTTTTTTTTTTTTTGAGTACGGGTTTCCTAGAGAGACAGGAGCATCTTATCAAGACATGCATTGGGGGGCAAACTTCCTCCAGGCTTCCAGACCTGAAAATGAAGCCGACTCTGCTGACAATTTCAGGTGAAAATCGGGAAGAAAAAACAAAACAAAAACCACAACCCACAACCAACCAACCC
>WBMY01002790.1:0-11932 GCA_013397315.1 Donacobius atricapilla | reverse complement strand
AATTGAGAAAGTCCTTGCCGTGAGTGCAGCTTGGTTCTCTCAGTCTCTTATCAGTTCCTCTGGCATTGAAAAAAAAAAAATGCCGTCCTGGGCCCCAGGGGGTGCAGGTGTGATCTCTTGGTGCTCTTCTGGGTTTTCAGTCCGGAGCAGGTTTAAGCAGTCCCAAGAAAAAAACAACAACAAAAAAACAAAACAAAACAAAACGGTACAGGAAGCTTTTCTGCCTCAGTTAGCTAAACTAACTCAAAGCAAAAAAAAAAAAAATCTCTGTCCCAGTTGCCAGTCTGTGCTTCTGATGAACAACCGTCTGAAGAAAGAATGTGTAGGAGGGAGTGCTGTTTTCTCAAAACAAACTGCACACTTCTTTCCCTGCTTTGCTCTCAGAGTCAGTCTTAAAGGTACAGAACTCAATATACAGCACAAACAGAACAGACGAATGGGGATATAAGCATCATAAAGTCACCCTAGGACACCCTCTCTGTTTAATTTTCTGTCCCTCTGCAGTCAGGACCATACCCTTATCAATAAATGGTTCTCAGATGTAATTTGCCTCATTTGTGCTTGATTTTGTCCAAGAAATCTGTTAAAAAGAATCCCCCACAATTCCCTTATAGTGGAACATGATAGAGATCAGTAGAGAATGCTGTAGTTGGTTCTGTCCTGTGAAAACCACACTTGATGGGCAGTAGGGCCAGTGGCAGTAGTAGAGGGTACCAATCCTGTATATTTAAACTGAAGCTCCCTTCCAGTAGAACTATGCATGTCCCTCCTCCAGTTTTTCCATGGATGACTACATTTCATCACTGCTACACAATCTAGGGTATTGAGGTGGTTTGACCCTGGCTGGATGCCAGGTGTCCACCAAAGCCACTTTATCACTCCCTTCCTCAAGTGGACAGGGGAGAGAAAATATAACAAAAGGCTCATGAGTTGAGATAAGGACAGGGAGGGGTCACTCACTAATTACCATCATGGGCAAAACAGACTCAACTTGGGGAAATTAATTGAATTTATTACCAACCAATATAAGAGCAGAGTAATTAGAAGTAAAAAAATCTTAAAAACACCTCCTCCCTACCTCTCCTTCCTTCACGGACTTTATTCCGGATTCTATAACTCCTTCCTCCCAGCAGTGCATGGAGATGGGGAATGGAGGTTACAGTCAGTTCATCACATGTTGTTTCTGCCACTGCTTCCTCTTCAGGAAAAGGAGTCCTTCCCCTGCTTCCCTGTGGGGTCCGTCCCCCAGGAGACAGTCCTCTGTGAACTTCTCCAACGTGAGTCCTTCCCACAGCCTATAGTTCTTCACAAATTGCTCCAACGTGTGTCCCTTTGCATGGGGTACAGTCCTCCAAAAACAGCCTGCTCCTGACTGGGACCCCCACGGGGTCAANTTAGCATAACTGACAAAAATCACCTAATAGAGACATAAATGGTGAGACAATTTCCCCTGGTTCAAGCCCCCTCTGAAACTTGCCCCCCCTTAGATAGGGACTAAACTGTGTTGATGAAAATGTGTTTCAAAGAGCTGGTTTTGGCCTTGGTTCCCAGGGAGAACCAAGATAGGATAGGGGCCTTGTACTGTCGCTGTAGGACACAAAATCAGACCACACGACTCCAGAATTGGTCAGAAGGCTAAAAGAACATTTATTCAAAATTTGACCTCCTTATATACTAGGTTGCTAGAGCTAAACCGATTGGTGCTAGAAGTAACACCCATTCAATCACATTGGCCAACACAGAGAGACATCAAATTGTCTCCACCTCCAAAGAAGAATGAAAACAAGATAGAGTTAGCAAAAACATCTTCTTTTGTTTACAGAAAGTTCCGTAAGAACAGAGTTTTAAAAATCAAAGCATCTCAGGCTGAAAAACCAGAGCTACATTGTACCCCCAGCTTGGAGCTCTGGACTGTTTTGTCTTTCTGCCTAGGGAAAAAGTAAGGAAAAGTACTGGAAAACTAGCTACAAATATATGTGTAAAGAATACAGAGAACATATAAAAGAAAAAAGAAAAAAAAAATTGTGGCAACAGTAGCCCCCCCACTACCAAAACTTTGCCGCACAAACCCAATACAGTATGATACTGATGAGGCATAGGAGTGCTTGGCCACCCTACCAAGATAGTCCAATAATTACAGTTTTCCCCATCTCCTGCCAAGCCAGTGCCACACACGCAGCCACACACCCACATATCCCAGTGCAGTAAATTCAAATGTTTGCAGAACAGTACATGGTTCAGAGATGGAGATAGGAGAAGGTAATGGTTTAACTGAACTCTGACCTCTCCCCTCTTCTTGCAATTCCTTATCTCGCAGTGCTAGATCTCTAAAGGGCCTTCAATCCTGCTCTATGTTCTTCCTTTTCTTTCAAAAACATCCAGAAGTCTCATCATGTAAGAAGGGAGCATGCAGAATTCCCATCCTTTCCTGATGTTTTTCCTGAGTTTAACCATACTACCATATCTTCAGTATTATCCTTGGCCATGCTGCTAATCTGGCACTGTTCTTCTCGCATGCTCCCAACAGTGTGGTACATATAAGTCACTCCTTGATCAACAAGGCATCCCACCAGGTTATCAGGTGATACCAGAGGGGTGTTAGTAACTGCCTAACCATCAGAGCTTTTGGGCCATGGTGTTCGTGCTGACCACCTTTTCAAGGTACCTCCCTTCTTGCCTGTAAATACACTCCAGCAGCCCAAGCAACTGCAATTGATTACTCCCTTCTTCCCAGGCTTTCCATGAGGTTATTTCATTTGCAGGATCAGGCCACTGTTCAGCATATCCCTCCATCAGCCAACCTTAAAGCCTACTCCTTTGCATAGGGCTGTGTTTGGAAGTGGCATAGGCCCCAAAGCTCTGGTTTCCCAGCACCATCATCGCAACCTCAGAGGCATCTCCATGGGGTGGCAGCTGTAGGTGACCTGCATTTCTATAATTTCATAAAATCATTAAGGTTGGAAAAGACCTCTAAGATCATCAAGTTCAACCATTAACCTAACACTGCCAGGTCCACCACTAAACCATGTCCCTAATTTCACTCTGAACAAAGGACTGTCTAGTACTTATGTTCTGGAGACCAATGCTCCCATTTCCATAGATCTGCTTAAACACTGTAACTTTCAAAGTCACTCCAATTATTCAAATCCCAGGCTGTGCCAGGTCTGAGTGTTGCCTGTATTCACCAATACTTTCATAGGCAAAACAGTATCGACTCTGGGGATTTTGCTTCATATAATTTATTGCCAGTTGACAAAAACTTAATTACTGATTCAGTATTGAAGGAAGAAAACATAAACCACTCAACACTTAGGGAAACACTTTTCCTCTCCCTTCCCCAGGCTCAGCTTCAGTCAAATAACTCTCCTCCCTTCTTCCAAGTGTCAACTTGGTTTTGTCAGGTTACCCTCAGTTCCCGTCTCAGTTTTGAGACAATTTTAGGAGGAAAATGCTCTGGAATTAATGTCTCCTCTAAAGAAGGCAGGTTTTGGCACTCCCTCCCCACCAGCACTCCCTCCCCCACCAATAGGAAAGGAATTTCTTGGAGGAAAGTAAAAAAATCTGTTTAACAAACAGTGCCCATGGGGCACTGGAAAAAAATAGTGTTAGATATTAAACCTCCTTGCTGCGGAGAAAGCTGGTGGATTCAGAGTTCTTTTGTTAGCTGGCTTCCCTCGAGGTCCAGAGCCGGGATGCAGTGTCCTGCGTACAGGTCTTGACGATGGTCTGGTGTTCGAACTGGAGCAAAGCTGAACAGTTCCAGAAGAAGCCACAGAAGTCACCAGAGAAATGCTACTGCAGTCCCAGAAAAACTTCTTGCCTCAGCTAACAAAAAGAAGCTACCTAAAAGCAAAGAATGTAACTCCCTCTCCGCTTCAAAGCTGAGCAACATGGGGGAGGGTGAAAGCTTGAACACAAACTGCACAGAAGAATTCCCCTGGCTCTCCCCCTTCCCCCTGGGCCCATCTTAAAACTACAGGACTCATTTCTGGGCATAAAGCAGACGATGGAGGAATACAGTATTATCATAAAATCACCCCAAGACAGTTCCTAACAATTCCTTTGATGCAGTGACAGAAGGTTAGAGTGGTTGTGTAATAATTTCTTTCTACTGTTCCTTGCTTCTTACTCTGGGTTCTTCCACAGGCTTCAGTCCTTTTGGGGATGTGACTGCTCTGACATAGGGCACCTCCTTCCAAGGATGCACCTCCAGCCATGTCCTTAGCAATGTCTTTTTCCATGTGTCCCATCCATTTTTCTTCCTCCAGTAACTGCTGCTCATGTCTTTAATATGGTTGAGCAGACAATGCCACGTGCTTCTCTGACTGGCTGAAGTTTTGGCATGCAATGGGTTGTTTACATCAGTTTTAGAGCTGGCTGGAACTGGCTAACTGGCACAAGGCAGTTCATGGTTTCCTCCCATATAGATCACCCCTGTAACCCACTGCTACTGAAACCCTGAATTTTATACCTAATACACCCACAGTAAAAAGTGAACATTTTACAAGAGCTGGAGTGGAGGAGTTAAACATTCTTATGATTAAAAAATAAACACTGATACAGTGCATTTCTCCATAGGTGAGAAATCTTCTCTAAATAACTAAATTGTAGTCATAGAACAAACTAGGTTGGAAGGGATGTTGGGAGGTATTAAGTCCAATCCCCTGCTCAAAGCAGGTTGCTTGAGGCCTTGTTCATTTGAGTTCTGAATATCTCCACAAATAGTTTTCACAACTTCTTTGGGCCCTTGTCCCAGGGTTTGACAACCTTACTGGAAAAGAGCTAAGTGGAATTGCCCTTGTTGCAGGTTGTGTCCACTGCCTTTCATCCTGTCCCTGTGCACCTCCTAGAAGAGTCTGACTCTATCTTCTCTACATTCTCCTATTAAGTAATTGTTGACAACAGGATTCCTTTTGGGTCTTCTCTTGTGAAGGCTGAAGAAACCCAGTTATATCATCATCTCCTCATATGTCACATAGAATAGAATCATAGGTTGGAAAAGATCTCTAAGATCATTGAGTCCAAGCATTAACCAAGCACCACTGTGTTTACCACTAAACCATGTCCCCAAGTGCCACATCCACACATTTTCTGAATACTTCCAGAAGTTCCACCCAATTTGGTGTCATCTGCAAACTTGATGAAGTTTCACTCAATCCCCTCATCCAGGTTCTTGATAAAGATATTAAACAGGACTGGCCCCAAAACTGAGCCCTGAGGGACACCACTAAGTGAGCAGTTGCCAACTGGATTTAACTCCATTCGCTACCACTCTTTGGGCCCAGCCATCCAGCCAGTTTTTTTACCCAGCAAAGAGTATACCCATCCACACCATAGAAGGCCAGTTTTTCCAGGATAATGCTGTGGGAAACAGTGTTAAAGGCTTTGCTAAATCCAAGGTAGATGACATCCACAGCCTTTCCCTTATCCACTAGGCAGGTCACTTGGTCATAAAAGGAGATTAGGTTGGTCATGCCTGCCTATCCTAAACCCATGCTGGCTGAGTCTGATCCCCTGGTTGTCCTGTACTTGTTGCATGATGGCATTCAAGATGATCTCCGTGATCTTGCCTGGCACTGGGGTCAGGCTGACAGGACTGTAGTTCCCTGAATGCTCCTTCCAACCCTTCTTGTACATGGGTGTCACACTGGCCAACTTCCACTTGACTGGGACCACCCCAGTTAGCCAGGACTGCTGATAAATGGAGATGGAGATCATGGAGAGTGGCTTGGCAAGCTCTTCTGCCAGTTCCGTCAGTACTCTCAAGTGGATCCCATCCAGCCCCATAGACTTGTGAGTATCTTGGTGGCATAGCAGGTCAGTAACTACCTCCTCCTGAATTATGAAGGGTTTATTCTGCTCCCTGTCCCTGTCTGTCTACTCAGGGGACTGGTTGCCCTGAGTATAACCAGTCTTTCTGGCAAAGAAGGTATTTACCTCAGCCTTTTCCTCATCCTTGGTGACAATGTTCCTCCCCACATCCAATAAGGAATGGAGATTCTCCTTGGCCCTCTTTTTGTTATTAATATATTTGTAAAAACACTTTCTATTATCTTTCACAGCAGTGGCCAGATTGAGTTTTAGCTGGGCTTTCACATTTCTAATTTCCTCTCTATATTGACATAGCAACATCCTTGTACCCTTCCTGAGTTGCCTGCCAATCCTTCCAAAGGCAGTAAACTCTTGTTATTTTTCCTGAGTCTCANTGGCTTGGCAAGCTCTTCTGCCAGTTCCGTCAGTACTCTCAAGTGGATCCCATCCAGCCCCATAGACTTGTGAGTATCTTGGTGGCATAGCAGGTCAGTAACTACCTCCTCCTGAATTATGAAGGGTTTATTCTGCTCCCTGTCCCTGTCTGTCTACTCAGGGGACTGGTTGCCCTGAGTATAACCAGTCTTTCTGGCAAAGAAGGTATTTACCTCAGCCTTTTCCTCATCCTTGGTGACAATGTTCCTCCCCACATCCAATAAGGAATGGAGATTCTCCTTGGCCCTCTTTTTGTTATTAATATATTTGTAAAAACACTTTCTATTATCTTTCACAGCAGTGGCCAGATTGAGTTTTAGCTGGGCTTTCACATTTCTAATTTCCTCTCTATATTGACATAGCAACATCCTTGTACCCTTCCTGAGTTGCCTGCCAATCCTTCCAAAGGCAGTAAACTCTTGTTATTTTTCCTGAGTCTCAGTGAAAGCTCCCTGTTCAGCCAGGCCAGTCTTTTTCCCTGCCGGCTCATCTTTCAGCACATAGGGACAGGCTTCTCCAGCACCTTTAAGATTTCCTTCTTGAAGAATGTCCAGCCTTCATGGACACTGTTTTTATTAATGACAGTTTTGCAAGGGACTCTGAATCAGTGTCCTGAACAGGCCAAAGTCTGCCCTACAGAAGTCCAAGGCAGAAGTTTTGTTGACCCCCTTCCCTACTTCACTGAGAATTGAAAACTATAATTTCATGGTTGCTGTGCCCAAGACGGCCTCTGACCAGCACTCCAACCCTTCTCTATTCGTAAACAGCAGGTCTAAAGGGGCCCCACCCATGGTAGGCTCCCTTACCAGCTGTGTCAGGAAGTTCTCTTCCAGACACTCCAACAACTTCCTAGACTGTTTTCTCTCCACTGTGCTGAATTTCCAGCAGATGTGAGACATCTGCCAGCCACTTGTAGAATGCTTTATCTGTCTCTTCATCCTGGTTGGGTGGTCTATAACAGATTCCCACCAGGACATCTGCCTTGTTGACCTTCCCCCTGAGTCTCACCCATAGACACTCAACCTTATCATCACTATCCTTGAACTCCATACAATCAAAACAGTCCCTAACATACAGAGCCAGAATTTCAGCGATGGCATCAGCCTCTGAGCCAGGTTAATCAGGTGGCTTCTCCTGTTCCTTTCAGTATTCTTCCCTCCTACTGAAGGGATTGAAGAAAACTACCTGTGCTACTGTCCCTTCAACCAATCACCCAAATGCCCTGAAGTCCCTTTTGATCACCCTTGGACTTCTTTCTTCGACATCATCACTACTGACCTGGACAACCAATAGTGGGTAATAACCAGAGGACTGTACCAGACATGTGAGTTTCCTAGTAATGTCTCTTACCTGGGCTCCAGGGAGGCAGTAGACTTCCCTGTGGGATGGGTCTAGCCAGCATATCAGGACATCTTACCTGGGCTCCAGGGAGGCAGTAGACTTCCCTGTGGGATGGGTCTAGCCAGCATATCAGGACATCTTACCTGGGCTCCAGGGAGGCAGTAGACTTCCCTGTGGGATGGGTCTAGCCAGCATATCAGGACATCTGTTCCCTTCAGAAGGGAGTCACCTACAACAATTACCCTTCTTTCTTTCTTCACCAACGGAGTTGTAATGCATGAGATTGACTGACGTGCCCCAGGCAACCCCCTAGATGAACCTTTGCATCATCATTTGCCTGGCCCTCAAGTTCCAGAGCCTCAAACCTAGTGTGTAAGGGCACTTGGGAAGGCGAGGAAAGCCAGGAGGGGATTCACCTGCTGCTCAAGCAGAAACCTGTTTCCATTCCTCCTTGTCTCTTAGGTCACCTCCTTCTGCCTTGTGATGAGAGGGCAGGGGATCCTCTGCTTATTGTGGTGTGTCCATCTGTCTCAGGGATGGTAGACTAGCTCCACCAGTCTATCTCCCCCTCACACTCCCTGATACTCCTTAACCTTTCTATTTCCTCTTTCAGCTCTGCCACCAGGCTGAGCCGATCATCCACCTGGTTGCCCCTCACACAGGTGTTAACTCTGCTGCCCTCCGATACCAGTGACAGGCTGTGGCACTGCCTGCAGCTCGAGTCCTGGATAGCTGCATGTTTGCACAGGAGCTCCATCTGGGTTGCCACATGCCTTTTGGCAAGGGCTTTCTGGCGAGTGGAAACCATAGCTAGGATTCATCTGGGAGGGTGATGACCACTATTTGGCCTTGCCTCTTGAGTCAGTAGGAGGACTGTGTGCTCCCTGCACACCCTTCTTGTGCAAACTTCTGTGCAAACTGCCTCACCCATGCTGGCTAACATGCTATGTGTTGTTTGCCCACTGTTTGTCTCTCCTGGTCACTCGTGCGCCCTGGGGATGGCTTTTGTACAGGTGAGGTTTGGCTGCCTTCACTCCCGGCCTCCCACACACTCTCTCTGTCTCTGCTCTAGCTTTACATTTTTGCTAGTTTTCAAGGAGCTCCCCACAGTCTCCCAGTGCAATCCATCACCCAGAGTATGTCTACTGGAGCAGTTCACCTTGGAGACAAAGAAGTTTGTTCCTCCTCACCTCTTACTAGAGTACTGTATGTATTCTGTGGGCAGAGAAAGAGCCTTTCTCACATTTCCAGAAATCTGAAGCTTCCTTTTTTTCCCAGTCTTGGGAGTATCCATCCAGCACTCATTTGAACATTGACTATAGGTGTCTCTCTTTCTATATAGCTATAAATAGCATAGGTAGGTCATTAGAAAGACTGCATTGTTTATGATGATGCCTTAAAGAACCTGGAAATAAAACAATACACTTTTGAGATAATATTAGTATAGGAGGTAATATAAAGGCTGGTCTTTATTGGTGGCCTCCAGGGGCAGATATGGAAAATGTCCACAAAATGCCCACCCACCCCCACAAGGGGTGAATACATTTTTATAAGTTTAGCAAATTAGCATAATTGCCAGAAATCACCAATTAGATACAGAAGAGGTGACGTAATTCCTCCCCCTATTGAACAGTCTCTGAATCCTGCCCCCTCCTTAGATGGGACTCAACTTTGTTTAAAAAAATGTGTCTCAAAGAGCTGGTTTTGGCCTTGGTTCCCAGGAAGAACCAAGATAGGATAGGGGCTTTGTACCTACCAGGTCTTGGAGCTCTGGAATTTGTTTTGTCTTTCTGCCTAGGGAAAAGGTAGGGAAAAGTACTGGGAAAACTAGCTACAAATACAATAACAGGCTGCAGAGCTACAAATATATGTGCCAAGAATATAGAGAATATATAAAAGAAAAAAGCAAAAATCAATTCGGCATCAATAAGAAGTTGTAATTTTTTTCCACATTGCAAGTAGTCAATTGTTCTTTAAAAAGAGATTTGCTGTGATTCTGAAACAAAGTTTACATGAGCACTCTGGTTAATCTGCACTGAAGTTTCCTTCAGATAAACTCTCACAATTTACAGTGTCCTTCCTATCCCTCTGTCAAAGATGGTCACTGTCACTAATGTCAGAATATTGCACTGGAAAGCTGAAAATCTGATATACACATTTTATTTATCACTTCTGGTGGGAGGGCATAACAGATCATAGAATTATAGAACAGCCCAGGTTGGAAAGGACCTTGAAAGATCATGTGGCCCAACCTATAATGGGAAAGGGAGCCTAGGTGACATTATTTAGCACTCTGAAGTGAAGCAGGTTGTCCTCCAGCAACTCAAGGACAGGACCACATGCAGAGCAGGTATTCTCTACAGCTCATGGAGAGGACAATGCTAGAGCAGATATCCACACTGCAGCCTGTGGAGGACAATGCAGTGGAGCAGGTGGATGTGCCATGAAGGAAGTTGCAGCCAGTGGAGAGCCCATGTTGGAGGAGGGTCCTGACAGAAGCTGCAGCTCATGGGGGATGCACATTTGAGCAGTATTTTCCTGAAGGACTGTACTTCATGGAATGGAATCATACTGGAGCAGTTCTTGAAGAAATGCAGCCTATGGGAAGAAACGCAGCCTATGGGAAGAAATCCATGCTGGAGCTGGGGAAAAATGTGAGGAGAAAGGAATGCCAGAGGCAAACTGACCACAGTACCCATTCCCCATCCCTCCAGTGGTGTCAGGACAGGGAGGATGTCTTGGAACAAGTGGAAGCTTCAGACAAACCCTGCCTTAACCTCAGATTTTGGCAACAGTTTAAATTTAAGGAATCACTCCGGTCTGCAAGTTCTAATGGTGGCAAATCAGGTCTATTTATAAAAATGAATTATTTATTAAACAGACAAGCGATAACAGACAAAAGATCTTAATCAGAGTTACTTGCAACAGTATAAAACTAAAGAACTCCTAGTAGATTACAGCATAAAATAAAACAATGCACTATATCAAGGTACGTATATTAAAGCTAGCAAAAGAAATAGTATTGATTAGGAGTCAAATGTAACTTACCACCAAAATGATGATAATGTACACAGATTCCTTCACTTAAGCCCTGGGGCATAACCACAAAACAGGTGTCCCTGCTCAGGGGAGAAAATCCACACATTTCCAGGAAAATGTATAGAAGATTCCTGCTTTGTGAAAGTTTGGTGTGGCTTTTATAGTTTGTAAAGTAAGGTGTCTGACAGTCAAAAATATGGTTTATCACCTCAGATCTCACTTCAACAGTAAGATACATACTGTCAGCTGGGAGATGCCAAACCAGTGTTAACCCCATGGTGCCAAAATAACTCACTACAAGACAGCTTGTCCTGTTTGAGTTATCTGACCGGTTAACAAACAACAGATAATCTTTTATTGGGGGTGTGAAATGCCCTGCCACAGAGGAGGAGACAGAAGAGTCAGGAACGATGGAGTGAAGTTGAGCTTGGAAAGGGAGAGGGGAAAGTGCTTTCAGTTTTGTCTGGTTTTCACCATCCTACTCTATTTTTAATTGCCAATAAATTAAATTAATCTTCTCTGAGTCTGTTTTGCCCATGGCAGTAATTGGTGAGTGATCTTTGTGTTTTTATCTTGACCCATGAGCTTTTTCTTATCCTATTTATTTCCCCTGTCCTGCTGAGGAGGGGTAGTGATAGAGGTAACTCAGTGGACACGTGACAGCCAGCCAAGGTTAACTCACCGTGTATTATTACTCCATGCTGGAAGTCAGGTAGTAATAGTTACTCTAGTGTTACGATTTGACATCATAAAGTGTTATGAATAGATATGGGGGTTTAGATAAGTCTCTGCCTTTTGCTCAGGCCTCCAGCAGCAGGCAGTAGCTTTATTGAGGTGGCCAGCACCCCAAAACTCACTCTCATTTGCAAGTTCTTTAATAATGGCTGATTTGGTCTATTATAAAATGAATCATTTATTTAATAGACACTAAACTAACAGACACAAGACTTAAAACAAATCTATACTGTCAAGCTGTTCACGGGTTTAGGGTCTTAAAAGGCCAAGAGCATTTTCTGGTTATTACAAAGTTGTTTATTATATAAATGCATCAATTCTCAAAGGCAGGTGTTCTAAGTATGTGGTCTTACTAAAAGTTACAAGACTTGAGGTTCCAGTGAGGGGTAGAAGCAACTTAACAGAGAGTCCCAACCACAGGGGAAAACAGAATGACAAGGAATTACAGCCATGGGGGGGGTAGACAGATTGACAAGGGGTCCCAGCCACAGGGAGAGACAGATTCCCGGCATAGATTCCTGTTCCCAAGTGGCATTCTCTGCGACAGCGGCCAAAGCGGCAAAGGCTACTG
>WBMY01002789.1:298802-365767 GCA_013397315.1 Donacobius atricapilla | reverse complement strand
TTATATATTTATATATTTTTAATACATTTATATATTTCACTTCAAATATTGGAGTTTTAAGTGCTGTAAAGCATGTGATGCATTTAAGAAACCTGCATTTACGCTTTGCCGTTCTGCCTGAAATGTTAACCATACTAATAGCCCTCAAATCTCTTCCACTGCACAGGATTAACATAAAACCTTCCCTTTCCCAGCAATCATTTTTGTCTTTTCCAGGTACAAACTGGATGTGCTCAGTGAAAATAATCAGTGTTAGTAATTAGAGATATGCAATACATTCTATAGTTGATGAGACTTTAGGAGCTATGCCTTGTTTTGTTTCAGAGTTGAAAATATGGTGAGAGAGGGTCATTTTGTGGTTGTAAAAACCAGATAACAAAGAATCTTTTCCTGATACAGCATTGTTATGCTGATAACCAGTCTATTTCAATTCTCTTTCTGTCTTTGTCTTTAAAGTATTTATCATAATTCTTTCATCTGTCTTGGAAAAGATGTTGTTTTAAATATCATCATAAAAACACATCAGGAAATTAATGTGCATCAGAGTTTGGAAGGTTTACAGTAAGGAACATATGAGGTCACACTAAAAGTGTGGAATAGAAAGAAATATTAAATTGTTTCCTTACTCTAAAATGGTTTAAGTTAACCTTTTATCCCATGATCGTGTAACTGTGTGGGTGGGTGCGTTGCTATGGCTTGGCTGGTTTATGGTACATCAGCTGTTCTGCAGTAATTGCCCATGGATTTGCTTTTATTTCCAGTGCAGTTCGACATTCCCTGTGTATTGTCTCCGAGGGGTGATAACTTGAAGTATTTTGGTTTTTAAAAAGAGTAAGATGCTTCTGTAGGAGCATTTGTGAAATAGCAGCTTGAGCCACACTAATTGTCCAATGGTTGTGTCTGAGAGGTCCTAATGCTTAGGAAAATGTCCCAGAGAGCTGGGGTAGAGTCACCTCCATCAGCAATCCTCGTATCTTGAGTCAGCCAATATCACCCTTCTTCTACCATTTGAGAAATCTGGTAATTCACATTTCCTAGAATTATGAGAGATATATACTGAGAGTCTGGGATTCATCCTGTTGCTTCAAAAGTTTATTTTAATTTTAGAGCTTTTATTTATTCATTACTTCCAATTGCTTACTTTGCACTTTCTTTACAATACTCCAAAAAAATCTGGACTACTGTTGGCACAGTGTATATAAGAAAGTTAAATGGGTTGATTTAATTCATTACAACATTAATGTGAGGAATCTCAGCATTTCTCTTTGGTTTTAGTAAGGGATGAGTTAACGATTTCTGTCCTGTTGATTTGATCCAATAGTTTCACAGTGTCACAGCTGACTGACAGCTCTACACAGATGATGAAAGTGTCTTGAGATATGTATATTTTTTTTAAGATTTCATGATTTGACATATATTCTGAAGATTCAGGTTTAAACTAGTGAAGTCTAATGAATACCTAGTTGAAAAGCTGTCTCTACTTCCATGGCAGGCAATTTCTGTCATTTACTCCGCTGTCCTCTAAAGTTTTTTAAACTGTGAGAAACCTTCTCACAGCTTTTCCTGCCTACATCAGGGCAAACTCTGCCCCAGAATGAGGGCTTGTCTGCTCACTGTTATAAGACGCTGATTTCTCAGCAGTTTCTTTTCCTTTCCTACCAGCCTGTAGCAATTTGGTTCAACATTTGCATGTTAATAATATCAGAAAAGTCAAATTTGCATCTTTTACCCCCAGTAATTATTTTGTACACAGGCTGAGGATGCAGTAATGAACCAGTTCTGAGAGGGCAACTCATGAATATAAATAGTCCCATTTTACAAGTGTTTTGCCAAGGTCAGTGGGAGAGAGGAGTGGGGTCAGCAGTAGCTCCTTAGTCACAATCACATCTGGAGCTGAAACAGACTCTTTCTTTGTCTGTAGAAATTTGGCAATGTCTTAAGGTTGCCAGAGTTTAGATGCTAAAATGTGGGACAATGTCAAAGAACTAAACTGCATACGTAGATTAACTGTGCATGAAAAGTACAATTTATCTGCATAATAACCACTTTTTCTGGATGCCTTATTCCTGTGTGTTTGGAAAAACAACAGCTACTTCAGAAATGCAGGAGAAGCGATATCATAAAGGCTTTTCATAAGGCTTTAGATTTGGCCACTAAAGCATAACTTCTCAATTATACAGGACATCTGGCAATCCTAGGAGGTTCAGTCTGCATTTTTCCTTCATCACAGAAGAAATATTAACGCAGCAGCAAAGGCATTCTTTTGATACAGTGATTATTGTTCAAGATAGCAATACTGGCACTAGGTTTTGACCTCTAAACTTGTTTCTTCTTGGCAAGGGCTTTTGGCATTGTCCAAGTTCAGACTGGTGTCTTCTCAAAGGAAAAATATTTTTGTTCTCTCTTATCTGTCAATCTGTCCACTTAAGTGGCCTTTGCTATCATAATATTATAAAATGCAACTTACAAGTTGTCTCTGAGTGAAAAAAAATGCCTGCCTGAAAGTTCCAGAAAGGGTGGTGCTTATGTGATTCTTTTTGCACTTTCTCAGTTTAACCCTGGATTTTAAGGAAGATGCTGGGAATTTAAGTTCTTCAAGGGAAGAAGGCACAGGTTGTCTTAAAAAAAAAGAAAAATAGCAAATCAAAATGAGCATAAGTTTATATTATTGCCATAAAAAACACCACAGTCAAGGGGCATAGGGGGTTGCGCTTCATAGAAAGTACCTTCCAGACAAAATAGTCTCCTTTTAATTTTTTTTTTTCTGAATGCAATGTATCAGACTGATGGAGTGTATAAACTTTCTGTAATTACTGACCAACCTTGTAGTTTCACTGAACAAATATTTTGTGTTTGACACTCATTGTACATACTCAGCCTGGAATGATGCCATAAAGAGCAATCATTGAAAAAATGCGTGAGGAATGAGATCATCGGTCCTTAAGTATCAGGTGCTGAATAATCCAAGTATTTTGTCCTCATGTTGTCATACCCTCTGAACACTTCCACAGATTGTGTGGATACGGGGCTTACTGCTTTCCAAATCCAATTCCTTTTATGCTACTGTTCAGCACAAGCTCATGATGCTGTGTAGATTTGGGAAACTTGAAGTACTCTGAAATTCCCTAATGGCCATGATGACGTATGTCTGGAATGGCAGAGCTGTGGTAAAAGGTTTTAAATGAGTTTAGTTCTCTCTGCTGCAGCAGGGCTGTTACCTGAGCTGATTGAAGGCAGGAGCTGCCTTAGCATCCTCTGTCCAGTGCCTCAGCACTCTGCTGGGGAGCCCAGAGAGAGCATTAAGCCTCTTGAGTGGTTTGATTTATGGTGTCTCATGTAGTTTGTCAGAGTGGTAACTTGAAAATAGGCTGCATCCTAAGACCTTTCAAAGTTTCAAATGACACTCTTTGAATTTAGTGTTCACAGTAGTTGTGTATAAAATTATGACCAGCATGGTGTTATCTTTGGTTTTATCAGAAGCTCTGATTATTTTGAAGGAAGAAAGTTTTTCAGGAGCTTTTTTGGGAGACATTTGTTAGCTTCCAGAAGGATGAGAAAAGGATGAGAAAACCATAGTGTGCACCATGTAGATCTAATAACTATAGGCCATTAAGTTATTTTTTAAATCCCTCCTATTTTAGATCAATGCCACAAAGGAAGAGGAATGGTGGCAGGAGGTATTGACATTTTTAACTAAAATTAGGAAATTGATGATGCAGAAATCAGCCTATATGATTTTTCTGTTTACTTTCATACCCCTGGAAATATCTACTGATTGTATTTGGTTTGTGTTTTGATAGTGAGTATTTATATACCCTTATTTTTTGTTTCAAAATGTAATAGCTAGTATAGAAAAGCAAACAATGCAAAAAGCTCCTATTTAAGCATAATTAAGAAATCAACTTCTATCCCAATTCTAAAATTATTCAACTTGTCTAGTTATGGACATACAAATTTTTATCCTTTTTGCACAAAGTGATATGAAGATGGAAAAAAAAAATAGAATTTTCTTGAAATTTTAAAAATCTGATTGATCTCATTTGGGGACTCTAGACTTGCTGTGTGCCCATCACAGTGGTTGAGGTTGAAGAGGACCCTGGAGTTCTGTAGATTTATGAAGACTATCAGGTATTACACTGAAAATTTAACTGGTATAATATATTCAACCGGTTTGTTGCAATGTGATAGTGAGGCTTAAAACGTGTCATTGTAGAGTAAAGTTCAGGTCTGACGTCACACTTTTGACCTTCCTCCATTTGTAGCACTTTGATTTTCCTGCAAAGGTCTTTGTCATTGTTTTAACTTCTTTAAACTTACAAGTGCTTATGATGGAGGAGGGGGAATAAAGAGAAAAAAAAATAAAAATAAGAAAAAATAGTTTGGTATTATTATGGGTAAAATATTAAAGGAAACAATTCTTTAGCCATTTTATACATTTTAGTCTTATTGTTGTGTGGGAATCATGTTACTTTCGTTTCACTTTTCAAGTTAAACTTGATCCTTGCTCAAATGGACTGCATTACAAAAACTGAAATCTTACTCTTTTTACAGATTACACAAACCACATTTATATTGCATAAAGATGCATTTTCTTTACTTATTATGCAAAATGATTATTTATGGGTTTAAACTTCCCATAAAATCAGGAATATTGTGAAGTGGAATGGAAAATTTCACAACTGTGCCCTGGTAGGGCTGACTAGAGATGCTCATAAGGCCTTTGAAGCAGTTGAAGGATGTTGGTGTGTGACAGATGGCTCCTGGTTTTTAGAAGTTGTCAGTCCTTGGCTTGTACCTCATGCCATGACTTTATTATGGCATGCCCCAAATAGGCATTTCTGTCCTGCCAGCTTTATTCTCTCTGTATAAATGGTAAGGTAATTGGAAGCCTGTAGGAGCTTTTTCTAAAGCCAGTTATTAGTTGGGTAAATGCTGTGTCATAAAGGTTTGTGGAGTTATTATCTATCTAAATATTTTTGTAAAGATTTTGATTGTTTTTGTTTCACTCCTTAAAGGTGACAAATGAATTTGTAAGTGTTGACAGTGCACTTTGTATTGAGGCTTACAAAGCTAAATTTAGGGTGGAGCAAGCAACAAAACTGTGCCAGGGCTGAGGTCAGAGATAAATATTGACCTTATCTGAGTCTGAGGGGCAACTGCATGGCCTCAGCATTTCTGTGTGATATGGGAATGGAGAGATTGTGCAGTGGCAGGAGAGAGACACAGCTCCTTTGCATCCCTTCAATATTCTGGGAAGGTTGGCTGGCAATTTTTCACACCCTTCACAATTTTGTCATTCTAGATTCATGCAGCCGATAGGTATTTCCTTTTTTTATAAGTTGGTAGAGCAGAAAATACAATTCCTCTGGAGGAAGAGGTATGTTTGTTCAGTAAATAGTATTGGGGGTGTAATATGTATTTTAGCTCAGTTTCCAAAGGAAGTGAAGCTTCTATGATTCAGCCTTGCAGGCAGAAAGGTGCAGGACAGTGTCTGTGCTGTCTGTATTTACCTGTACATCTCTCACCTCTTGCTTGCTAGCTTTTAAAAGTGTTGCATCATTTAAAAAAAACTGATAGGAGGAGTAGCTATTTTACTGATGATCCAGTTGCTTTAAGTTTTGGGAGGTATTAGTGATTTCATGGCAAGCTCCTGTCTGTGCTCTACCAGATAGAGATAACTGTGGGAAAGAGACCTCACAAACATTGTGAATGCATGGCAATCTTAAGTTCGATTCAGTATTTTGGTGTATTGTTTTTGACTGTCCCCTTTTGCCCTTTTATCATGCAGTATTTCATTACATGAATTCTGAGACATCAGTCTTGAATTTTTGGCTCTTAATTTTCTCACTTGAAGTGAGACCTTTCCGATAGATTTGCTAAAATTACAAGGAGCGGAGTTCCTTTCAGTAAATCCTTAACGACATTGCAGGTGCCAGGTAATCAAGCAGGAGTTTCTCTGTTGCCTTGTTATCCTGAGGTTTCAAAGATGTGAAGTTCTTTATGGTTCTGGCTTCCTACAAGCTGCTTCCTGTCTACTCTAAAAGTGTCTTGTTGAATCAAGTAGCTTGATTGAGTAAGCATGTGACTGTTATGTACCTTTTAGAAGATGTTTACATTTTTGGAGCTAAAATTTGCCAAAATGATTTTGATCTTATGATTTCTATTGCTCTTAATGTTCTTTCTAATGTACTTTATTGAACATGATGAATAATTTTTGATTTCTGCACAAGTGTGAACAAATTGTTCTATTTTATGAATAATTGAATATATTTTGCAGAGGGGAGAGAGAAAGAGGCTGATTTAGGCATCTTCTCAGTTTGTCTACATTTGAAACGAATACACTCTCATTTGGGGAAGTAATGTTGGGATAGGGCTTGTAACNTACCGAGACCAGACTGCCCCAGGCTTTGTGAAACAAAAGCCCCTCGAGGTTCCTGGTTTTGTTTATCATTAATGCTGTAGTTGTTGTTGTTTGTTTGCCTTGTTATACATACTAGTAAAGAGCTGTTATTCCTATCCCCATATCCTTGCCTGAGAGCCAACTTAATATCAAAGTTTTAATAATTCGGAGGGAGGGGGTTTGAATTCTCCATTCCAAAGGGAGGTCTTGCCCTCCCTAGCAGACACCTGTCTTTTCTAACCAAGGCGCAGAGCTATAGTTGTATTCTTCATTTTAGACTATCTCCTTTTGTAGTGATGGTTGCCAAGCAGTGGTACTGTAATAATATTTTGACAAACAAGTATTCCTGCTATGTCAGGAAACAAAACAGAAAGCTGCTACCAAACAAGGCATATTTACATCTTTAATCACGTTTCTGGTTTGATTTTTATATTATGCAAGTGTATCAATCTGTGTTCTTTTTAATAAACCTGGCGACAGTCTCGTAATACACAGCTCCTCCAGTTAATCTGACAAAATACAAAGTACAGACGAATCTTTTTAGACCTAACATAGCCTGACATCTTCCTGATGAAGGCCCTCAGAGACTGAAACGTGTAGACCTTAATTTTCCTATATTTTGACAATTAGTGAAACTTGCTGTGAACAAAAGAGCATTGAAAAATTAATTTTATATGACACAATTATCAAAACTTACTCAGATGTGCTCAGCTTGAATCTTGCTTTTTACCTGCCAAAAAAATAACCCTGGCTGCATTTCAGTTTGTGTCTGGGAAGGATTTTTTAATTAAATTTTAAATTATTAATTCTTTTTGAAAACAAAATATACAAAACTCAGATGGTGATACTTGAAAGAAGACAATAGAAATAATTTTCCAATTTGCTCACATAGGTAGGGTAAAATAATGTCACTTGTGTAAATCATTATTGACTCATTTTTCATGAATAAGTACCCTGTGCTTTTTGGATGAAAAGTTGCATTATGTGAGTCTTGGGGCTTAAGATATTTCCTGCAATTTAAATATTGGCATCTGGGTTCATATTTTTGAAGAAACTTACTAGGCAGGGAAGATCAGGTGGTGCTGGAGCATCCAAACAGTGGAGTTGAATGCTGAGAGTTCCTTCAGGCTGTCCTATGCTCTTTCAGCCCTGTTCTGAGCCCCTGGATTCAGAAATGCTTGCATAATTGGGCCCTGCTTTGTGACTTATTAATTGCTCTATTGGGTATACAGTTGCACGTGAGCCAGGTTGGCCACTTTCCCAGCTTGCATCACTGGCAGCTGTTTTGCTCGAGGCAGATGGCTTGTGAGAAGCACCCATAAATTAGGGCATTGCTACTTTTTTCAAAGCATTCTGTGAGAGCAGACTTGATGAGATGATGTTTCAAAGTGGGTTTTGCACACCCTGCTAAATTTCTTTGAAAGTGTCTATATAGCACATTTTACAGTCATCTCTATTTTTTAAAAAGAATTGTAGGATGGTACAGGCGCTACAGTGTAAGCAGCATGAAAATGTTAAATTATATTAAAAACCATTGGTGACACTGTCTATATGAAAAGGTAGTGAAAAAAAGTTATATCAGGAAAGCAGGAATACCCTTTATATAATCAGAGTAAGAGCATTTTTAAGGGCTGTAGCAAGAGAAGAAATGGAATAGCATACAACAGGAAAACTTCAATGGTCTACTCAAGTGTTTTAGACATTTGTGTAACATTTTGCTTCTGGACTTCAAGCTCACAGGTAGAATTTTAATGGCTAGAATCCTAGAAAACTACTTCTCAAGGGTAGTATGAGACTTGTGCAACTTCTTTCTAGTTAAGAATTCTGAAGAATTGTACTTCCTCATCCATAGTTAAATTCCACAGGGGTACACTTATTACTGCTTTGGAGACTGGAAAAATTCTTCCCCTGTCAGGACCCATGGATGCTCACACAGTCCTTGCCTTTCTATGTGTCTTCCCACTGGCATAAACCAATCTAATCCTAAAAGTTTAATCCTAGGATCACCATTTCATAAAACTACACAGCAGTTTTAAGCCCGAGTAATTTACTACTTTTGCTGTCTGATTAATCTTTTGTTTCCATACTGTAACATCTAGTTTGTGCCCCAAAGATTCTCATTTACACTTAACCATGCCTTAGAACCACCTTTATTATGGAGGCTGCTTCAGAGTTGGATGTCTCTGTGTACACCTTTGCAATTAGGCTTGTGTTTGAGAAATGTGATATTTGATCTGGATTTATCCCCAGGAATTAAACGATTTTTTGAGGAAACATCAATAAATTCCTCCAGTGAAGTCCTAAGCTTTCATGCACTGGTGGCAAGTTGGGAAGGTTTCTAAATCTACTTCAGGCTCAGTTAGGACCTGCTGTAAATGAGGGGGAAATATGTTCTGAGAAGGAATTGGTCTCTAACCAAATTTATCTTGGAGAAAATAGTTTCTGCTTCTTCCTTGAGGAAGCAATTCTCTTAAGTTGAGCTGTGTCAGAGCTTTTGATCTGTAATATTGGTCCAATCTGCCTTTGTACATGGACTGCTGTTAAACCTGTGCTTTACTGCCTTACTGTGAAGCACTTGGGAGCAGTTCTGCTTACGAACAGAACCAAATTCTGTCTTTATCATGATGTTATTTATAAATTGCTTTTTAGTTGTTAAAGCATTTAAATAGTTTAACCAATGTGATTAGACACTTATGGCAGATGTTGATCCCTCAGCCCCCAGTATTTGTGATGATCTTGAAATGCAGGATTTGTTTATTTTACTCCTGAGAGAAAAAGCTGAAGTGTAACAGTGATCTTCCTGCTCTGCTGAACTTGTCATAGGACTCCTCCTTGTACATGCAAAAGGTCCTGTAGGAAGTTGGAATCTGAGGAGAGATATAAACTCTCTCTTGCTGTAATTGTTCAACACAGAATCAGTTTTTAAAATAATTAAAATAATAATTAATTTTTGAAGGATGAGTTTTCTGTACTCCCATTTAGTGTGGAGAGGTGAGGTGATTTAGTGTAATAATGCTGCATATGGCATAATCTAGGGCAAATATTTAAAGCATTCATTCCCACATTCTCTCTTTCAACTAAAATTAGCTTCTGTGGTAAGACCCAGACATTGTCATTAAAAATAAGTTCTAGAGTAAATCAGTTAGTAGTTATGGGATGGGTGCAGAAATTACCATGTTCTGCTCTGATTTATGTAATTAAAGAATAAAATTAGTTCCTCTGGGCTTAATATTTCATAAGTGGTTGTGTATCCTTTTTTGTCATCTGCTGTTAAAGCTGCAGTGGCTGCTTTTCCTCCATGTTAAAAGATACGTTTAGCAATCAATGGCATAACTGAAGCAGAAGGGAACAGAGGCAATTGCCAGTACAGAGCTCCAAAGAAAAAAGTGTGTCCTCCCTGTTTGATTTAACCCGGAATTAGTAATGGGTCTTTAATGAGAATTTCTGACAGATAACTGCATAACAGAAGAAGAGACAGGGCAGACCCTGTTGAAATCTGCAGCTTCCTCATGAGGCCAAGCGCAGGAGCAGGCACTGATCTCCTCTCTGTGGCGACCAGTGACAGGACCCAAGGGAATGGCATGAAACCGTGCCAGGGCACATTTAAGTTGGATATCTGGAAAATGTTTGTATTTCACCCAAGGTGATTTTGTTTGGATTTCAGTGGTTAGGCACTGGAACAGCTCCCCAGGGCAGTGGTCACAGCACCAGCCTGACTGAGCTCAAGAAGTGTTTGGACAATGGTGTCAGGCACACGGTGTGACTCCTGGGGATGTCCTGTGCAGGGCCAGGAGCTGGACTCCACGACCCCTGTGGGGCCCTTCCAACTCAGGGTATTCTGCGATTCTATGATAAATGTCTTCTCTTTCCAGGAAGGAACCACTGCACATGTAGGCCTGGAAAGACTGAAATCTTAATGGCCTGATGGGGAGGAGGGGTTGAAAAAGGGCAAACTCTAATGGGTTTTTATTGTAAATATGTGAAAGCAGAAAAAAAAAAAGCAGCAAATGCAGTGGGTAATTTTCTGGTGACTTGGGTTTGTGCGTTTTTTTGGTTTGTTTGTTTATTTTTTGTTTCTTTTTTATGAAGTCTGTCTTCCTTAAAATTTGAGAGATTTTTGGTTGTTTTTTTTTTTTTTCCCGTCAACTTCCTCCTGACTGATCTTTGGGTCAAAATACCTGGCAATATGCATGGCAATTATGTGATGTCTTGCTGATCTAATTGCCCTTATTGGCCAGCTGACTGTCCTTGGCAGAAACAAATTCAAAAAAGTTAGGCAGATTGAAAAGGCAGATTGAAAAGAAGGACTAAAAAAAGAAAAAAGAAGGAAAGGAAAAAAAGCACCATAGAATAAATAATTCTGTGTTTCCATATATTTCACAAAAGGCGTTGTCCATCTGTTTTTACATTTCTGAGTTTATGGCTGCCTGATTTCAACCCTTTGTCTGCAAAGTATCTTTATTTAGAATGGTATCCATGGTGTATAAAATTATATGTCAGTGATTTTTTGTGATTTTTCTTTCCAATTTCATTAACATAAATATAACTTTTTCTATATGCAGTTTGTTTATTTCTCTCTTCTTTCTTGTGGATTTTGTGATTATCAGCCATCACCATCAAATCAAAAAATAAGCACCAGTGTAGATATAGCAGGTCATGGACCTTTGTATGACAAACTGAGAAGTCTGTAAAATACTTTTAAAATATTAAATAATCCTTTTGAAAGAAAATAGCAAGTTAAGGGATAATAATTTAGGATCTCACAATAGTATTTTCCTTTCTTATTTCTCCTTTGTCCTCCTTTTCTCCTTTTGTTGCTGCTCATCTAATTTCTTTCCAAGCAGTAATAGTAAAATTATAAAATCAAATTCAGCTTTTGAAGGTCTCTAGCTAGTTTTAAGGGAAGTGCTAATCTCCTCAAGAATTCTTACACATCTTTTCTGAGTTTAGGTTCTTTTAAGTTGTTCAGTGATGATCAGAGATGTGTACCCTGTGCCTGTTACAGCAGTTGTAGTTACAGTAGTGAGAATGCCTGTCATCTTTGGATTAGACTTGCAATTTCCTCTGATCTTCAAAAAGTAGATTCTAATTGGATGTGTGATAACAGATTGATCAATGTGTTTGATTAGTTCAGCATAACTGGAAGCAAGTTCTCAGCTCTATTGGCTTGCTGTCTACACTTGGTTCTGTACTGTGTTTAATATTTGGTGCTGAGTTTTGTTTCTTGAGATCTCTGCTGCGGGAAGTGCTGCTCCTCCCCCTATTTGCCTCTACTGAACCTTCCTGATTATTTTTAGTTGCCTCCCAGATGTTCACATTTTGAAAGTGTAATGAAATATAAAAGCAATGGGAATGCATTTCATGAAAAAGCCAGAGTTCTGTAGCTTACTTTTCCCATGCATTTTCTGAGCATTATGCAAGACGATGTTTTAATGTTTCTCCGTTTATTGTGTTACTTGGTTTGCTGATGCACTAGCATGGCAGAGGTGATAGTACTGTTAGTGCAATATGTTTTAAAGAGTTTTTACAATGTGATTAGATACTTTATACACCCTTTTTGTAGAGTTTGTGTGTATATACATGTACATGTACAGATGGATATGCACATATACATATATAAAAATATAGACAATCTGAAAAGGAATGTAATTGGGCTCTCTCAAACTCTTTGATTGGTTTTGTATCTAACTTTTGTAGAAGACACATTCTTAGTTTTTTTCTGGAGGAGGGCTAGATCATTAATGTCACTTACTCTGCAAAAGGAACAAATGGATTAAATAATATCTGAGCCATAATATAAACAAATCAGGTGGATAATCAGGTTTATGTATTTTATAAAAGTATATTTCTTTTTAAGTGAATGACTGGATCACGTGAAACTCTCTGGGTGGAGTAGGAGACTGCTGCAGCCCTTGGCAGCGTGTTGGGTGGGGAGAAGAGAAGGATATTCCAGGCTACAAGAGTGGAGGAAGAATGCTGCACCTATTTAGTGGGGAGAAGAGAATACTGAGAGGGGGTCACATCAGTGCATACAAATATCTCAAAGGCAGGCTAGGAGGATGGTGCCAGACTCTTTCCAGTGGTGCCCAGGGACAGGGCAAGGAGTAATGGCCATAAACTGGAACAAAAGGAGTTTCACTTCAACATGAGGAAAAACTTGATTACACTGAGGGTGTCAGAGCACTGGGACAGCTGTCCAGGGAGATCATGGAGTCTCCCTCTCTGCAGACATCCAAACCCACCTGCATGTGTTCCTGTGTCCCTGCTCCTGTGACCCTGCTCCTGTGACCCTGCTCCTGTGAGCCTGCCTTGGCAGGGGGTTGGACTGGATGATCTCCAGAGGTCCCTTCCAATCTGAACTATTCTATGATTCTGTAAGATTTACAGAAAGAGGCTGGAGACCTCTAATTCAGACAGAAATGGATGAGAGGAGCAATTCTATAAGCAGGCCTCATTAGGAAACTTCCCAAGGATATAAAGAACAGTACATTTTCATGCAGCTAGGAAGATTTCTAAGATGGGCCTATTTTTATAATTACTTTCTTTGCACTAATTGTAGATAATATCAAACTGGCCCACTCAGCCCAGGCTTTTTTATCTTTAGCAATAGTCGGTAGTGGCATTTCTTTCAGAAGTGTTTCTTTCCGTTCTGGGGTTCTCTGTCCTGTTTTGTCAAATCACAATTTGGACCATCCTTAGCTAGAAGATCCATCTGTGCTGTGGTGAGTAGCCATGGATTGATAACTCTGTGTGAAGTTTTTTAACATCTTTGGTTACATGTTTTTTCTGTAAAATCCAGCAGCAATTACTGCAATAATTTATTTATGTAGTGTGTGAGAAATACCTCTTTAGGCTTGTTTTAAGCCTGCTGCCAGATGGTCTAATTACATGGCCCCCATTCTAATGCTTTTGAACAGCATGGACCAACCATTCCATGACACTGGTAACTACAGAGCATTGTAATAATCCCCATTTTCCTCACATTTGAGGGATCCCAGTCTCACAGTCTGTGCAGCTCCTCACAGTAGAAAATGCTCCATCCCTTTTATTTCTCTCATTAGCGTGCCCTTTTTTATTTCTTCAATACTTCTGTCTCCCTGCAGCTCAGGCTGTGGGTGTTGCTCAAATTTATGCAGTGACACTGTTTTGTCTGTATTGTTTGATGTTCCTTTTCTAATATTTCATTTAGCATCTTTGAGAATTGCTGAAGCAATTGACTCCAAGTTCTCTTTTCTGGTTGTTATTGCTGTAATTTAAGCCCAGCTTCCTATACAAATAGTTTAAAATTAATTTTTATTCTCAGCATTTACTCATTAGTGCAGAATTTCAGCAATGTTTTATTCCTATTTAATCATTAATATATTAAAGCCTATTGCTATTTTTTCACAATCAACTTCATTTCTGAATATTCTCAGGAATTTTGTGTTGTCAATGCATGTTGACACTTCAGACATCTATTGCTCTTTGAATTCATTTTGAGTGGGCTGGTTAGGATAGATCCCAGCTTGAATCTTTGAGAAAGTCCTTATTGGTAATTTTTTTATTATTATTTCTTGTGAACATTTTACTTTCATTCTTTATTTTTTATGTTTTAACAGATCTCTAATCTTGAGGAGAGCCATTCCTTTCTTCCCACGTAAATGTGATTTCTTCAGGATCATTAAGGGGAGACCATATCAAAGTTGTTAATTTTGTTTTGTTTGTGTTTGTTTTTAAATCAAAGCACACTGACTGGCTGGTCCACTTTTATTGGTTTGTGCAGTCTGTTTCAAATAGTCCAGTAGATTTCTTCAGCAAGGTATTAGTGTAGAAAACCTTACTGATTTTCATCAATATTACATTTACATGGTGTAGCTATAAATTAATCTTGTAGTATTCTGTCCCTGTCTCATCCCTCCAATTTCTGTCCAATTTTCTGATGTTTTCATCACATTTTTCTGGATCCTTTTAAAAGCTGATGGTGTAGCTGTCATTTTCTGGTCCTATGGTACAAGACACTGTTTGTGATTGGTTGTAACACAAAGTACAGATTTTATTCCTTTGAAGGTTCCTGGAATAAAATCTTATCTTACATGAGTGACTTAATACCTGATTATTTTTTTTGTCCAGACACTCGCCTACTTTAATTTGTATGTGCTTTGCAAGAGTATTTGATTAATATATGTATTTTGGTCATCATAATTTAACTGATATGTTAAAAACACTCAGAGAAAAAATTCTAATTGCATCATATCAGTTTAAATTTAGTAATGAAATGCTGTAGAAGATATTTTTTATATGTATTAATTTGAGGGTAAAATTATAATTCCTCAAATGGAAAAAAAGTTTGTTTTCAAAGCCTGAGGTGCATAGCTTTCAGTTAAAACCCTCCAAGCTATATAAATTTTGTATTTTTAATAAATATTATGATATTTTAGGGATTTTTTTTGATAGAATGGCAAATTACAATGGTCTGATAAGTTTTGTCAAAGCTTTCCTGTTTGTCTTACTGGGATGGTATTTTTCTAGTCAGATATTGCTGGAAGCCTTGGCATCCCATTGTTTTTCTATGGTTAAAATTCTTGGTATTTTCCCTCTTTCTGCTTTAGAGAAAATAAATCAAAACATATGCAAGTTCTATGAGATGCTAGTTGAGAGATGAATTTGTTGATAAGAACATAGAATTAGACCCAGATGAGTGTAGGGTTCTTTTTTTTAGGTTCATCTCATTAGTAACTATTTTGAAAACACAGTCTGAAAGAGATTTCATAACAAACACATTAAATGCTGTTAAAAAAAGGCTCAGAAATGAAAAAATTAGTGTTTCTCCCCAAGGAATGCATTGCAGCATTTATAAAATTTGATGGATTTATTGGGCATGCTACACTACAACTTTATTGTAAGTAATACTTGTCCCAAATGGCAAATTATCTTCTCACTGCCAATGTTGTTCTCTGTGGAGGTTGATATAACTTTCACTATTGTGATGATTTTGCTAAAAATGTCTTGCAGTTTAAAAGAAGATTCCAACACTTTTCTGCTTGTATAGAAAAACTGGCAAGCCATCCTTATTATCTTACAGTCACTGGAAGACACTTGACCCATCTTGACCTCTTTCTTTCATATTAGTTTCTCTTTCTGAGTCATGCTACCAAAATGAAAGAAAAAAGAAAGAGATTTTGTGGGGTCTGGGTATTTATAAGATGTTTGTTCTATTGAAGGGGAGTGGGAGATTTGGGTAATGATTTTACTCATCAAAATCATATAAGTAAGAAATTTTATAGAAACAAAATCTGATTTTTTAAAAATTTTCTTTTAAAGGAAGGGAGGTTGGATTAGGATTTCACTCATCAAAATTGTGGAAAAACTTACAGAAACAAAACTAGGGAACAAGTCAGCATCACTTCTTTTTTTTCCATAGGTTTGGTTTTTTTTTTTTTGTGCTAAGCTTTGATTCAATGGTATTTAGAAAGCTTTGCAGTAAGAATGCTGTAGGTAAATGTAATTTATGCTCTACAAATAGGGTAGCTTAGAGAGGAAATGAAAACAATGGCTTGGAAATAGGCTTTTGGATGCAATTTTACATTATCTTTGTGTGTAGTAGGTTGCACAGTTATGTCTTCAAGTGTATGAGAGTCCTGTGATAGTTGAAACAGCAGAATGGAACATAATATATTAAAAGCCAGTGAAGAAAAGAACCTCTGATTTATGAAATGTTGATTGTGGGACAGAGATGATTTTTCTTTCCTGGAAGTGCCCCTTTAGTTACCACATTAGCAGAATGTGAAATTCAGTTTACACCTACGTAAAGGGGATCTCATTAAGAAGGATGTGCTACTAACCTTACTAAACCCATAGTATTTCACAATGATTTCTGGAGTTTGAGGCTGGTTGGGATTCTTTTTCCCCCTTTTAGCTGAAATCTGAGCCAATTCATTCCTCAGTCATTTCACAGAGAACTCTTTCACCAGATTAGTAAATAGTAACCACTACCATTTATAGTCTGATTGCATATTTTCTTTGATGAATTGATCATGAGGCAAGTTGCAATGATGTTTGTGATCCTCCCATACTGCTGGTGGCAATTCCTTTGTTCACTTAGCACATGTAGGATAAACAAATATCTATGCAAGATTTGCATTTTGGGCACAAAGTGGATCTTCCTAAGTCAGTTTGTTTCAGTTAGTTATCACCTAATGCTACTACAAGTGGGAAGTCATCATTGTTGTTTATTTTTCATTTAGAACAGCATCACAATGTTACTGTGTGGGGGAAAAAAATCTGCTTTCTTTCAAATCTGCTGTCATTTGATTCTTTTCTCAGCTGCTTACGAAGCTGCCAACTAAAGTACTACTTACCATGAATACATTAGAGAAAAGTAAATTGGCACTTTCTGTAGAATGCAGCAATTTGCATTCCCCTCTCTTTCTGAGAGCAATCTGTATTACATTCTTCAGCGTTTCAATATTTTTGTCCCCCAAAGAGATATCATCTTGTATTTCCTGGCACTTCAACCAGAAACTTGTCCATTAAGATAATTTTTCTTAATACTGATTTAACTTGCATTAACGTATTTGCTCTTGCAATCAGTCTCATAATTATATTCTCATCTGTTTTTAAATTATTGCTTTTAAGTCTTTAGCTTGAGCAACTGAGAATGGAGTCAGTTCAGCCCCAGCAAATAACTTCCAACCAAAGCACTGCAGGAATATTTGCTTTCCTTTATGACATAATATCTTCTTTGGAGTCTTGACCGGTTTCTTTCAGCTTACTTCTCTAACCCCAGTCCCTGTAATATTTCTTTTTGGGTCACCCTCAAGTCATTGAAAGAAAAAAACACTCATTTGTGTAAGGCCTGTATCCTGTGGTAATTTTGTAAATAAAAAATCCTAAGATGGCAATTAACACTATCAAATGAAAAGTGTTGGCGTTCAGAGATTTAGAGGGTTTGTTATGCTGAGGGTGCCATGTCTCTGAAGTAGTTTGAGGGGTATGAAAATGCAGCCTCATAGTCTGAAAAAATTTGTCTTGTGCCTGAATTCAGCTGGAGAACAACTCACAGCTTCTGTGGAAACAAATTGTTCAGTGGAGAACTGCATGAAAGTGCTGCTGCTTGTTTGCTTCCTCACTGTACAACAGATCCGGAATGAAAGGGAACTTAGCAAAATCTGCATTTAACTTGTGAAATGCCTTTGTGTGTGATGTTAGATCTATCAGAATGTTATGTTAGGTCTGAGAAAGACCAAAGTGAAAAATCCACTGATTTCTGTAATATACATGCGATATACATGGTAACACATGGCTTCTTGGGCTGTGTTGCTGTTTACTTAAGAATATCTTTATCTTGAGGTGGCTGCTGTTGGTAATGACAAGATACTGGACTAGATGATCATTTGGTCTAATTCATTTGATGGTAACCATTCTCAGATCCATGTACAGTTTAATTTTATGCTTCTTGTTTTAGAGAGGGAGTGGGGAGAGAGGAAAATATAAGTATTTTTATATGTATGTATGAGATTTTAAAGAGAAGCTTTGTGAGAAAACTCTGGCTGAAAAATTCAGTATCCAGCTTTTTCAGCTCAATTCTGAAAAAACCCACTTGTGCTCATATGGAATAGTTTCTCTTTTCTGAAAAGAAAAAGATCCAAGATTCATACCTGTATTTCAGGGTAATAGGTGGAAAAGCACCAATTGATTGAAAACTGTAAGTCGTAAGAAGGAGAAATTGGTTCATCTCTAAGTGTTTTTAGTTACTGCATTAAGATACATCAGTGTACAGTGAAATATTTCAGCATAAGATTTTTGTACATCCTTCTATGTGAGGTTGTTCCCTCTGTCTGTTCCAACATGATGCATTAACAGTGTGTCAACACAGCAGTAAAGGCTTTTACTGTGTATAATTGTAAAATAATGCCAATAGGTAAATGGGAAAAGGATGTTTGGGGAGCAATTTCTAGATCTTGCTTTCTGCAANTATATATATATATATAAAAGATCAGATCAAATAAAACAGGCAATAAGAACTGAGAACTTTCTACAGCAGACAAAGTATACGCTGTCCTGCTGATACTCCTGGGTACAAAAGCAGAAGTAGCATGTCTTTTTAAAAACAACCAAATGAAACAAACATGTAAAAAAAGAAACAAAACCCCAACCAAACAAAAAAATTTTTTTCTGCTTGCAGGGAGTAGTANGTAAGAAGGAGAAATTGGTTCATCTCTAAGTGTTTTTAGTTACTGCATTAAGATACATCAGTGTACAGTGAAATATTTCAGCATAAGATTTTTGTACATCCTTCTATGTGAGGTTGTTCCCTCTGTCTGTTCCAACATGATGCATTAACAGTGTGTCAACACAGCAGTAAAGGCTTTTACTGTGTATAATTGTAAAATAATGCCAATAGGTAAATGGGAAAAGGATGTTTGGGGAGCAATTTCTAGATCTTGCTTTCTGCAAAATAAACACCACTTAAAAAAAAAGGGCTTTGGGTTTTGGATGACAGTAAAAGTGGTGCCGAATGCCAGAACACCAAAGCAATTGCACCGGAGCAGAGCAGTAATCCACCTAGCGCTATTGCTTTCCTTTGATGGTGATTAGAACCACATGCTCCAAAGGAAAATGCTTATAATGGGCAATTAAAGGATCTACACATAGCAGGCTTTTTTTTTACCCCTCTGCCCTCCCTAAACCCCAACCAAACAAAAAAATTTTTTTCTGCTTGCAGGGAGTAGTATTAGCTGAAAGAATAAGCTCGCTGAAGCCTTCTTTGAAACCTTAGCATATGCTGGAGCATTTTTGCTCTGGTTTTGTATCTGTGCTGAGGGCAAAGTTACTGAAAATAGTAACTAAGCTTGTGAAAACTCTGAAGTGACTTACTAAAGTTTACTTAGGTGCAGCTCTTGTCAAAGATTTGTATTTGCAGGGAAGATCAGGATACTGTGGAGTCTGCTGGAAACATTATGGTGGTGAGACACCTGCATAGTCCAGTGTTGTTCTTACATGTCCAGCCAAATATATCGCAGGCACTATTTAGTGTATAGAATAGTGTTAATTAAAGCAATTATGAAGAAGCAAATCTCTTTTCATTGAAGGGAGATTTCAGGGCTCTTAAAAAAGCAAAAGTAATGTGTTTCATAAAAGAATACAGCAGAGTCTACAACGGAGTCGTTGGGTAGGGGATGTGACTGTTTCCGTCAGGATGTGTGTCCAAACCTCAGAACCATGAAAGTACACACAGCTTCTGTTCAAAGATTGTGGCTATCTGCAGACTTCACAACCCATTGCCATTTTACAACTTTGGATAAATAAATTGTGTATAGAGTCAGGAAGTGATAAGTATTAGGGTACCAAAAATACCCGACATTTTTTTCCTCTTCCATTTATTTTCACAGGAAGGTTTAGGGAGTCAAGAAATACCATCATGATTCTAAATGCCCAAGGTATGGAACTGAGGGCTGTATTTTGTCTTGATCACAACAATCTACTCAAGTGGCTGCTGTTTTGGCCTGCAAGATTTCACAACAGAACATTGTCTTTGTTATCTAAATAATGCTGCCTCTACTTTGAGAGTCATTCTTTGGTTGCATCACCTTTAGTTCATATGAATACAACTTAATAACATACTGTTTTTTAACATTTACCTATTCTACAGAGAGGAAAAAGACCTCTAATAATAAATAAGACCCCTAAGGCTTCAAGGTTGTATACTTCTCTGTTTTTTTTTTTTTTTTTGTTATTAAATTACATGGATAAAAAAATGGTAATTGGTTTTAAGCTGCTACAAAAGACTAATCGAGAAATAAAAGCAATGGATCAATCCTGGTTGAAAGGCAGTCATGAAAAGAAATGGGCATGTAATGCAAACTTTTTCATTTTTTACAATAAATTTATTTCTCATCTAGTTGCAGATTTTGGCTTTTGAATGAGGTGATTTTTTGCAGAGTTGATTTCTGAATCAAGTTGCTGTGGTGTTGGTTTCATTGTTTAGTTAATTCTATGCTTGGTTGCTATGGAAATACTTATTTATGGAGCTAATGCCTAATGGTGTCAAACAGATGCTACTGGCAACTAGGAATCCTTTATATTTGATCAATGAAAGACTCAGTCAGAAGTAGAAACTCAATTTTGTCCTCATTTTTCTCCATTAAAATTTTGGAGCATGGAATGGAATTGATGTTCTCAAATAGGACAAGTTTTCTTTTCTTTACAAGCATTAAAGCACACTTTGAGTCTCCTAAAAAGTATCGTCAGTGAAACAAAATCCTATTTTAGGTTCAGGGAATCATATAGCAGTGATAGAAATTTTAACATTGTGTGTGGCCTTAGACAGTGTGCACATTTCAGCTTGGGGAATGCAGAATAGTCTTGGTTATATTCAACTTTTAATATTGATTTTTAGATTTCTAAAGCTCTGAAATACATTTTTTTTTTGGGCTTTAATCTTTGCATAAGCATTACTATTGTTCTTACTTTAACTTTTCACCAAACAAATAATTCTGGAATAACTAAGCTGATATGATTTTGTATTTTATAAGTTAAATTATTAAGAAAACATCATTGCACAGTTGTCTAGTCAAATATATTTTGAGTTTAAGATAAAAATTAAAATAAAGGTTTAAAAATGCTTAGTGTACTTTTGTAGTAATTTCAGTGGTAATAATACTATAGTAATTTTCAGCTTGACAAAAGTAAAATGCAAAATCTTTTATCATGCTTAAGCCTTTGGAGTTGAAAATACTCCTTAAACAGGTCTTTAGACAAATTGAGTTGTGGTATTTGTATAAAGAAGATCTAAAAAAGCCTCCACCCTCCATGGCATCAACTCCTCTGAAAGACACATCTCTTCCAGGCCCTGGAACCGCTGGGTTTACTGCAATAGGAAAGATAACCTTTTCTATGGAAAAGTAATTAAAAATAAAATAAAACACCCTGAAGCCCTGCTGGTTTGCCTTGATTGTCTTCTCTCATTTCTCATCTGTTTTTGGTTTACTTAGACTATAAACTTCTCAGAGGAGCACTTACTGCCTATTATTTTGTGAAAAATGGCATTGCCTTGGTGCTGCTTTTGGAGCTAGAAGCTGGTTTGGGGAAGGCCTCTGTTACTGTTACCTTTTATTTTTTTATCATGCTTCTGATGTTGCTAACAGTGTGTGCTTTGCCGAAGTGCTGTCCTCAAGCTTTAGTGATGGTTAGGTTGATATTCTTGTTTTCAAATAGCATGGGAACTCCTCTGAAGTATATGGAGATACTGTTTTTATTGTCTGAGAAAACAGGCCTGATGCCTACTGTCAATTTTTCTGCATATATCCACTAAATGACTGACATTTAAAACCTCCTGAGATCTGACTGAACACCCATGGTACTGAATACCATGTTCATTGTTCAGAACAGCAACTTTGGGGAGAATTCGTTGAGCTTTAACAACTTTTTTAGCCTTTAAAATACTTATTTTCAGTGATGCAAATTCCTTCTCTTGAGGCTCTTAGCCTGTTTTGAGTGAGAAGTTTCAGTTTGACCTACGCTGGCTGCTGATAGCCAAATTGGGAAAAGTCTCTTATACTTAAACGGGTTCTGTAAACTGGCTTGTCTTCTTTTAACCATGTTGAAATTTATTTCAGAGGCTAAACAGATTCAATTATTATAGTTAAAAGTAATACAAACCCTGCCTGTTACAGAACAAGGCATGGTGTTGTCGTTCGACACACAGACACACACATGCACACTCACTTTGGTGAGAAGGCATGAACTGCTAATTAAAAGATTTGGCTCCACTTTATATAGTATTTCTACAAAGGCCAGGGATTGGGGGAGAAGGTTGTCACCTCTCCCCATCCCATTGGTCAATACAACTGTTCATCAGCTGTCCATATCTCTAATACAAAGAACGTAAACTACCTTGAATTAAGGAAAACATTCCTTCTATTTATAACACCTGTGCGTGAGAAACAACCTAAGAATTATGAAACTGTGAGAGACAAAGAAGGCTGAAAAATCAGGGTGACATGGTGTATGTGTGGGTTTTTGTTTTGGTTAGGTTTTTTTTCTATTTGAAGCTATTTGCTGTTGACGCTGTCCTCCAAACCCCTGATGAGCTTGTCAGGCAATTATATAAAACCAGGAAAGAGTGTTCATGGCTCTCTGGACAAACTGGGAAGACTGTGGGGTTGGAGTCAGGCTGATACGAGAACTTCTCCTCCAAATTGACTGGTAATTTCCTATACACATTTCTGGTGGGAATGGCTATAGATTTGCCCCCTTTCAGAAGTCTGTCTGCAATTTCAGAGCCCACTGAAGTTTGTTTTTCAGAGGAGCTCTGAAATGTGTGGTTGCTGTGATGCTGCCACTGATGAGGGACGTTCAAAACCAAAGTGTGTGTTACTAAGCAGAGGTCTAAGTTGCAGCTTGGAACTTTTATGACTCAAGTCCATCCTAGATAAGGTGTTTCTTGATGGAGGAGGTGAGGGAAGAACGTTATGTGCAATGGATTACAAAATCTTAGTATTACAGAGTACAGATCTTTCTGCAACAAGTCTCATGATTGCAAAATCTGAAATTGCTGAGGCTCTGCCTAAGACCTATTTTAAGGTCTCTTGGTCTGTTCACAGTAGGTCAAAATAAACGATGTCTTTTCACTCCTGTTGTAAGATTAATGCGACTCTGGGAATACTTTGTAACTTTTGTTGAGGCACAGCTATGAAAATAAGCTTCGACTGCTAAGCTCTTAACGCAGGATAATGCCAGAAATGCTGCTTGTTTAGCATTCCAGATTTAACTTGCAAGGCATGGAGTTTGGCTACTTAAACTAAGTCTGGTAGGTAGTGAGAGTAAATTTTCTTAGTGCCAAGCAGAAAATTCTTCTTTAAACGGAGAAATAGAATTTATCAGCTGTTAGCCTTTTAAATCGTCACCCTCCTTGTCCTTCAAACCCTGGCAGTTCTGCAGAAGGTGTGTTAAGGAATATCCTGCCGCTTTCCGCTGCTTTCTCCCGAAATTGTTTTTGTGGGGCAGGCTTTCTGGATTTTGAGTGCCATCTTGTGGTGCGTTCTCAGCATCTAAGGAAAGGTAACCCTCCTCGCTAACCTGCAAGGATTTACTTAGTGTAGAGATGTACCAAGTCGGATTTACCATGGAAAAATATTCATTGTTTAGACATCCGCATTTTTTTCTCCAGTCCTGCTTAGCAGCAGAGATTGCTACTTTGTACCTGAACTTCTCATCAGTTCATGTTAATTACTTCGATGTGTAGCAGGTGGAATGACCCCTGAAAATGTGACAGACTGTGGTAGCTTGCTAGCTGTGTTAATATACTGCCTTGTCTTCTCTCAGGAGATATGGCTTCTAATTAATGGTGATATACAATGAATTAAAGAAAAATCTGATAGCAAAGGACATGTAAACTGAAGTTCTATTAATTTCAAAACTGTTCTAGTTTCTTTGCTGTAAAATTGCTATCAGTGAAGAAACTTAAATCTCTGGTTTAAATGACAGCAGAACACTTTCAGTGACAAATCCAAGCTGTGAATTTTTTCATTTAAATAAAACTCATGCATAAAATTATGCCCACCGTTTAAAATCTCAAACAATTATTTGTGTTGAAAGTAGATTGTGTTTACTGGGCGAGCATGGGTCACAAGAAGCTGTTTATTTACCGTAGCAGGGCTAAAACTGAAAGGAAAGTTTTGAACCTTTTTAGTCACAAAGATTGACCCCCAAAATTATAGCTTATGTGAGTACGTGTACATGTAGCTTAAAGGATGAATACAGGAGTTGCAGTAAATGGTTTGGTTCTGAAATTTTCTGGAGAAATCAAGACATTTATTGGTTTGTTTTTTTGTTTGTTAGATAGTTTGTTTAGTTAGTTTGTTTGTTAGTTTCTTCTTATTGTTGTGAACTCAGATGTTGCAAATAAATAAAATTAGCTAATATACCACATATTTAAAAGAAAAATAATACTCTAAGAGGGACTCTTTTGTGTCCCCTAATGGAGGCTGCAAGATTATGAGCGAGCTGACGCAACCCTGTGGCCCATTAGTATCAAAGGTTACTAATACAACTAACAAAACCCATGTGGACAGCTGATCTTTGCTGCTGATTGAGGCAGAAGTTAATGAAGCAGATTAATGCAGTCTCTGTGTGCGAGGACAGAATGAAACCAAAAGATTTACGGATGTTCAATACAGTAAAGAAACATCAATCTAGAAAGAGGAGCTTCATTCACAATGAAGAAAATTTAATAAAACCGCTTAAACAAACAAAAAATGAAAAAACAACTCCGTCTGACAAGATGTTGCTAAAACCATATGCATCATGGCAAGGTGGGTAGGGCCGGAGAATGTTGGTCATTATCTTACTTTTTGTCAGTGACAACTAAAAAAAAAAAAAAACAACAACCAAAAAGACATGGTAGCTAGATTATTCACTTAAAAAATCCCCCAAACCCTCAAATGCCTAAATTCTTAATTCTTGATTTTGATCTGCTTGCTTTACCCAGTATTACCCAGTACAATTTTCTGATAGAGCACAACTTCCTCCCAGTTCAAGCACACGCTTCATGGTAGATCTCTTCAGTTTTCCTAGGAAATGGATGTCATAACTATTAACTTTAAGCACTGTTTAGTGGCATCTCTGTGAAGATAACTGAAGGGAAAAAGAGCCTTTAAGTGCCTCCCTTGCCTGGGCACTGCTGACATGTCCCCACCTGTGTTTCTTTTTTGACACTTTCGGCACCTTCCTCTGGACAAGCGCCAGGCTGGAACATTGTGTTTTCTCCATGGAAGTGCTGTTAGTCCCAGAGGAAAAACATACCTAGTTCTTACCTACAAAAATAAGCAGAAGAGCTTCCAGGATTGCAAAATATGAATTATCAGATGGGGTATTGGCATGTTATTTGTGCTCTGTAGCTATGAAAAAGAGGGAAAAGCCATATTTAATTTGTGATTACACATTTTGCAAATGGATTAATTTATCAGAGAATAATTAGAATCTGTCAAGAAGTCATGAAGACTGAAAGCTTTTGAAACAGAACAGACATCTGAATTTAATTTCTTGTATGTTGTTTTCATTTTTTGTCAGTATAGAAGACAAATTAAGTGAGTGCTGTTGACGTACTTGAAGCTGATAGCATCTTCAGATTGCGTTGCTGACGTTCTTTTGTGGGTTTGGTGGGTTTAGTGAGGTTATTCAAAACATGGAGCTTTGTAGCCATGTTCAAGCAAAGCCTAACAAAACCCTCTGCAAGAAAATGTTTTTTAAAGTACCAATTTTTAACCTCTCTTTGGAGAGGTTTTTGTTCCCCTTCAGTAGTACATGATTTAATGTAATGCTTTCTTCACTGTATTTACAAAAATTACTTGTGTTTGAATGATTCTGGAAAGAAAAAATGTTTTGGTAGTTTTAGGCTAGATTTGCTTTTCTAGGTTGAGGTAGATAGGAGCAGGAAAGTACCATCACCATCAAATTTAATGTGCATGTTGAGTGATTTATAAGCCATCTAAAAATATTGAAATAAGGCCATATTATTCTGTCATCACGATATCTCTGTTGCATGCAATTTCTTTAAACTCTTCTTACGGCTCTTGCTGGGTAGCATTAACTGAGAAGCAGCATTAACTGAGAATGTGGTCCAAATTACATATGAAAAAATGAAGGGAGAAACATTTCTCATTGCATCACTTAATCCAAATCTAAGCTATTGCTATTTTTCAGCATAAGCATATCACCTAATAATATTTTCTTTTTTTTTTTTTTATCTTTACAGATGATACTTTGGGATTGGGATTTGAAGCAATGCTACAAGCCCTATTACCAGGTCAGTATATTAGGAATTAAATTGTGGTTTTTTGTGAGATGTGATTGAGTACAGAGTTCAAAACTGTCAAATTGTTCAAAACTGTCAAATTTCAGTTCTTCTGTTGACACTATATTTGCCTAATTTTCCCCTCTATCTCTTATATTGTAGTAATCTCTTCTTGTTCCTGTTCAGAGAATGATGCAAAATTAAAACTAATCACTTTTGTTTGGACAGATTTTTTATAACTTCTTTCAGTATAATCAGGGTTAATAAAAATTATAAGCTTGTGGAAATTGTACTTCTGTAATAGGCTCTAACAGTTTGACTGCCAAAATTTGTTGATAGTGTTGGAAGAGAAAGAATACTAAGTTTAATACTGAGACAAAGTAATGAAAACAGAGATCTAAAAATTGCCAACAGATTTCAAACAGAGAAAAATAAACTGAAAGCTGATGCTGAATTGTGAATTACTTTTTTATTGTGTGACAAAAAGCTGCAGATGCTGCTGTCTGAATGTCTACATATATTTTCTTTAAAAGAAATTGTGTTGCATTGAATTAAAAAAAAAAAAATTGTGACATTTGCAATGCACAAGATACTTATTTAAAACAAAGAATGACGTGAAGTGTTTTGACATGTTAATAGTTGGCAACACATTTCCATCTATTCCAGAGTGCCGGCAGTGGGAATGCAGTTGATATCTCAGTACTGAACGAGGCTCGGAACATGCTCACGGAGCTCCTGAGTGACCCATGTCTCCCACCACATGTGATCTCTTCCCTTCGAAGCATTAACAGCCTCATTGGTGCTTTCTCAGGAGCATGCAGGCCAAAGGCCGGCCCATTCACAGCCTTTCCTGGTTTCTTCCCCTGCCCTGAAATAGAGGATCCTGCTGAAAAAGACCGGAAGCTGCTCAAGGTCAAGTGGCTTTCATTTTCATTCACGTGTGTGTTGCAATTAAAAAAAAAATAGATAACGCAAAATTCGTCTGGAAAGAATGCTTCTGTATGCATAGCAGGTTTTCTACTGAGTACCAGTGGACAATGTTTACAGTCAAAAGGGAGCAGCTGTGAAAACTCATTGAATGAAATGGAGATAGGTACAAAAATGCAAATTCAAGTGGTTGATGGATAGACAGGTACAAACACTGGTCTGCACCCTGACCACATCATTCCTCAAAATAACAGCAGATATAAACTGAAGATATTATAGTCTCATGATATGGGACAAACAGGGCTGATCTTGAGTCTTCCACATTCTTTATCTAACCATTACTGTCAGTGTGGCTTTTTCATTGACCTTTTTTTCCCCAAGAAATTTACTCTTGTGGACATCAAACCAGTCATCATACAGAAACAAATCATCTATGTAAAAGAAAAATATCCCTTATTTTTCTTCAGGAAATCACTTTATGTGACCGGTGTAAAATCTACTGTCACTTCTTCATTACTAGGGGTTAATAAGTGAAAGCAAGAGTATAGTTACTATATGAAATGCTAAGGAATGTGATGGAAAAAAAAAAAATTACCACATAGAAACTCTGATGCAATTTGTCACACACACACAAACACACTCACACTTTGATCAGAAGGCATGAACTAAAACTCTACTTTGTTTGAAAGTCTGACTCCAATATATATATCATATCTACAAAAGGCCAGGGATTGGGGGAGAAGGTTGACACCTCTCCCCATCCCATTGGTCAAGACAACTGTCCATCAGCTGTCCATATCTCTAAGACAAAGAATGTAAACTACCTTGAAACTATACAATAACATTGGCTGTGTTTACAGACCAGAGCGTGAGGAAGAACCCAAAACATGAAACTGTGAAACAGAGGAGAAGGCTGAAAAAATCAGGGCGACAGAAACTCAGCTGCAGAGCACCAGAACTAATAATTCCAGCCCAGTATTGACAGCTTGAGGCTGTTTATTGTGGAGGCTGCTCTGGGACATGCCCTGTAGCTGTTTACATTTCCACGAAGTGGGCAACCTGGCCCAAACTGATCATCTTGTTGGATTAGTATTTTGGAGCCTGATTTAGCCTGTGAAATGTTTTCGGGGAGAAAAACTCAGTGTCTACAGGTTACTCTGTGGAAGATCCTGCAGAACCACTGCAGCATGAAATCCCTTGTAATGTCACATGGGTACCTGCAGGGATCGCAGTCACTCAGCATGTTTTTCTTTGTGGATTTCTTCAAAAGCTGCTAAGTATTGGCATATCTTTTGATTTTTAAAATTTCCTACTAGCTTGTCAAAATAGTGTGAAATGAAAAATATTTATTGCTGGAGACCAGTTATAAAGAGTATGTGAGTTTGAAGTACTATATTTTTTTGCAGCTATTCTGTATTTCTCCTTCATAAAAGTAACTTTTTCCTCAAGTTTTGGAAATTTTCTGTATAGAAATTTGCTTGGTGCTTGCCATGATCATTCAGTAATTGTTTGGCTTTGGTACATGTTTAAGAGAAAGCCCAAATATTTCCCCCTGTGTATGTTAATGCAAGAGAAAGATTTCTTTTGCTTTTAATCACCAGGTAAGAGAGCAAAAATTCCAGCTTATAACACAGAAAAGAAAATATTAAAAAACTGTTCCTTAAAAATGGATGATCTTGAAAGGTTCCCATTCTCTCTTTCTCTGACTTGGAATATAAAAGGTCTCCCCGATATTGTTTTTTGCTGTGCATTATGTACATCTTTATTTCTCTTCTCTTGGTCTGGCTTCCAAAGTGCATTCATTTATAATCTGCAAGTTGATTAGGGGGTCATCAAGTTGATTAGAAGGTTAAAGCATCTCCCCTACAAGGAATGGTTCAGAGAATTGTGATTGTTCAGCCTGGAGAAGAGAAGGGTTTGGGGCCACCTGATTGTGGTCTTCCAGCAGGGAAGGGAGCCTGTAGGAAGGGTGGAGAGGGATTATTTACACAAGTATGTGGTGACAGGACAGGGGTAATGGCTTCAAACTGAAAGAGGGCAGGGTTAGATTGGATATTAGGCCAGGTTGGATGGGGCTGTGAGCAATCTGGTCTAGGGAAAAGTGTCCCCGTCCATAGCAGAGTGGATTGGAATTAGAGGATCTTTAAAGTCCCTTCCAACACAGGCCATTCTACGATTCAGTGGTGAACTGCAAGGAAAGGAAGAACAAGGAAACAGGAAAAAACAAGGAAAAGAATGTAACTGAAACTGGGCTTCAGTCCTGTGGCTAGGCATAACTGGTTATCTACTGTTAACCCTTCCCCTTGGGTTTCTTGGAAGTGTGAACTGCCCAGTATTCAGAAAAAAAAAAAAAAAAGAGAGAGAGAGAAAACATTGCAAGGCTACTCTGCAACAGAAACACTTTCCACTTCCATCAGGACTAGAACTGTCCTCAGGTTTCCTAGTGTATGACAGTGGAATGCTTGCCAGATGGGTGGATTTCTGCTGTTATTGACAGTCATGATTTTAACAGATTTCACAGTCTAGGCAAGTAAAAGTTGTCTAGGCAAACCCCTGAGTACTTGTATCTATTATCTCCTGGCCATGTTGCCCTCAGGAGACCCCTACCTGGAGTAAGATACCATACCTCTGGCAAGGTACCACATGAGCTGTTTCACTATAAAAATTAGCTATAAATAGCCTTTACAAACCATAAATAAAATTATGACGTCTGCTTTTACTTGCATGGATTTTAACCATGGTCCAATTACTCAACAGGGACTAAGTAGCAGGAGCAGCCTGCCAACTCCACAGCTGAGACGATCCTCAGGAGTTTCTGGCTTGTCATCCATTGAATCAACATCATCTAGATGGGAACGGAGTAACATCAGCAAGAGATCCCATCAGGAATATAGCACACCAAGGTAAGCACTGAACAGCGTTTTAAGGGCAATAGTAAAGCTGGAACTTGGCAGCAGAAGTATTTGATGTAAAGTCTTGCGAACTGTCTCCAAATTCTTCCAGCATAAACTGGAAAAGTTAATTATGTACTATGCTTCGTAACTCTGGTTGATCTTACGCAGAAATCAGGTCATGCTGAGGTCAAATAGTGTGCTCTGTCATAATAAGTAGGCCTTGATAGAAGCTTGAGTAGGAAATGAAAAAGAAGTCCAACATACATGATTGCAGAACAAACTAGTTTAGTCTCTAAACTTGTACTGACTTCCTCCTTCTTTTTATTTAATATATGTATCACTTGCCAGCTTCCATAGACCCATACATAATTAAAAAGGTGAGACAATTTTCTTGAGGTTGGTAGCAACTGTTGTGTGCATTATAATATTTATTATTCTTCTAGTCATCAAGCAAAGTGTAAGATACTTGAAGGTAGTAATCTCTTTTCTATTTGTTAGTAAATATGGTGGAAATAGAGCTTTTATTTCCAGAATTAGGATAGCATTCTGAATTAGGATTAAAATGAGTTTTTTTTAACTTTTTGTGTAATGTTGTATATTAGTGAAAATTCACACATTTAATTTTATTTAAATGCATATGCCTTCGCTTCTGAAATCTGTAAAAATGTGTGTGGTTTTGCTTTTCTAGTTTTGTTGGTTTTGTCTGTTTGTTTGGGTTTTTGTTTGGTTGTTTGTTTGTGTTTTTGTTTGCTTTGAGTTATTGTTTTTTTTTTTCTTAATGGTTCTACGTAAGTCATAAGGAAATTGTAACAGATGCATTTTTTAAAAAAGGGAGTTGTGCTGATAACTGGTAATTATTAGTAGCAGATGGAAATTTATATACACACATCCAAGAATTTACTTATCAGTATTCTATTTAAGTGAACCACTTAAATAATTTGGCCCTTTCAGTGGTTTCCCCCCTTGAATAAAATATGATCTTTAAGTTTTTACATTGTAAAACTTAATTGTGGTTTATGTGCGAAGTATAATTGAAGATTCTAATATGAGCAGTAGTAGTCATTAAAAGATTATATTTTCCTGCTGACTTGGTGCCCGATGTCCAGATGAACCTCCCCAGTTGTATCCACAGGAAATAACCAGGGACCAGAGAAATTGCTTTAACCTTAGCAGCTGTGAGATTTCAATTTGAGCCTCAGCCCTCCTGCTGCAGTCTCAATGTACATTTACAGAGGGTTTCCTCACTTTCCTTACTATTCAAAAGCAGCTCTTGGGAACTTCTCTTCTATTTGTATGCAGATTTTTGATTTGGTTCCTCATTCAAACACAAGCTCAAAATGTAAAGTTCTTCTTCACGTTGAGGTGAAGCTTCTCGTGTTTTAGTTTATGGCCATTGCTTTTCCTCCTCTTTCTGGGCACCACTGAAAAGTGTCTGGCACCATCCTTTTAGCCCACCGTTGAGATATTTATAAACATTGATGAGATCCCCTCTCAGCCTTCTGTCAACTAGCCAGGCCCAGCTCCTGCAGCCTCTCCTTATATGGGAGATGCTCCAGACCCCTCATCATCTTTATGGTCTCCACTGGACCCTCTCCAGTAGCTGGAGATACACAGAAATAAATCCATGTTTATTCTTGAACTATTTTTTCACATTCATGTATTTAAACTAGCGATTTAGAGATTGTATTTTATAGAGATCAAGTATTATTTCTGTATTGGACTTTTTTTTGAGATCAGCTTAAGAAAGATTAGATCTGTTTTGGTAAATACTATTTTCCCCTCCTGAGGCAAAATAGTTTTAAATAAACTCTTTTCACTTAGAAGTAAACATATACAGTTATTTTTAATTGCATATTACATTTTTGTTCATTAAAGGAAATGTGATTTTAAATTCTGAGTGGAACTTCGTCTCTGGCACAGCAGATGGCAGGATTGAGCAATTGAGTTGAAGGATTTTGCCGCTGAAGCAAAATACACTGTGATGTCAAAACCAGCTTTAGCTTTATAATACATAAAATAATTAGTTGAATATGCCAAATTGATGTGACTGTGTAAGGTTTTCATTCTCAGATCTGTTAGGAAACAGCCTGCTTCAAATGTTCAAGGAAAGTAGCAAGTTAGAAAGTAAAAACTATCACATATGGTCTCAGAATATTTACTGCATCATTTTAGGAGTGTGTTAAGTTTTTTATCGCTTTCGATCAGTACACAGCAGTTTTTAATTCATGTAACTGACATATATTTTCTAGCCAGTTTTGAATTTGACTGCTTTGTAGTATTCACTCTTTCTTGAATGGTGGTGGACCTGTCACAGGGCAGCGTAGCTATTGTAAAAACATTTTATTTAATAAAAGTGGAAGACAAACTAGGAAACAAAGAAAAAAAAAAACATTCCTTGCTGTTTGTTTTTTTTTTTTTTTCAGCCAAGGATCTCACTCAAATGGGTCTTTTGGGGCAAACTTGCTGACAATACCAAAGCAAAGATCATCCTCTGTGACCTTGACTCATCACATGGGTCCCAGACGAGCAGGTAGGATCATGCAATTTGTAATGACAGGATGGTACATCACAGGTTTTTTCATGTAAACATAGCACTAAAATAACATCAGCATGTCCCTCGTTGTTTAAATCCTGTCTTTGTAAACATCAACGGCTTTATTGTCACCTGAACCCCATGTAATGTTTGTTTTGGAAGGTGCTTCTCCCAGCCTGAGTCCCGTGGGTTCACCAAGCCATGGATCTGTCTCCAGTGGGGCTTTCAGCAACTGGTCACCTGTAGAGTTCCCTGACACTGCTGATTTCCTCACAAAACCAAGCATTAACATACACAAGCCTCCAGGACACACACCTAGCTCTCCAGATTTTCAGCAGCCAGTTAAAACACCTGTAGGTTATATGTGTAGCAGGTACTGTAAACTCTGTTATAATTTCAGACACTTCATATGGGTTGAAAAGAATGCAGTTAAAATGNAAAAAAGTCAATTAAAAGAAAACCCCAAAAAAAAAAAAAAAAAAAAAAAAATCAAGATCTGTGCCCCTACTAGGATTGAAAAAGGGCATAAATCTCATAATACTATAATACTCTGTAACTGTGTTATCCAGGGGAGAATAAACAATGCTGAATGTATGTTGCTGCTTTGACATGGCCCATCCTTCTCAAAAGCTGTTATTATAGAGGAAGAATATTCTGTGAAATTTTAGAAAAGGAGGGTTTCTTACATGGGAATTGGATTCTGTGTTTCTGAATACTTTCTTAATCGTGAGCTGTACTTTAATAATTCAGGGGTCTAAGTCTGGGGGAGGTGATGGTTGATTATTACCTAAGGACAGACTAAATCTGCATGTGCCAAATATAGGAGAAAATACTCAGGTCAGTTGATGAAGGAATTTTCACAAGCCTTTTTTAAAAAAGTAATCTGCAGATATTTTTCAGTAGAAGACAGCAGTAGCAAAAGAAGGAAGTTACTGAATGTTGTAAATATTTTTCATGTATTCTGTAAGCTAATATTTTTCATGTATTCTGTAAGCTGTGGACGTCAGATACTCAAGCCTGTTCCAATACCAGAACCAGACTTTGCAGAATACAGAGACAGAAAATCAGGTGGGATTTCAAAATAGACAAATACTTGATATCAACTTGCTACGTTTTTTTTCAAGCCAGTTAAATTAAAATTTTACCATTTTTACATAGTTTTTTCCTATACTTTAACCTATATATGTATTTTACTTTGTTTTGTGATTTAGAATTATCAAAATAAAACAAAATATTGCCTGCCTCATAGTAAGGATTTTAAAACAGGCTTCTACTAATATCTTTATAGTTCTGTACTCAATGTATCAAACCAGTGCTCTACCAACTAAGCTAAACTAATCACTGAACCAATTTTTTAGTATTAAAGCAATGCTTTTAGCTTTTCTTAATAATAAAATAGGTTTTGTCTAATAAATTTTGTCCTTTACAACTTTTGCATATTTCTTAAATAAAATGGTTTAGAAACGAGCTATTACTTCTATTTCTGTGACAAATCTATATGATCAGTTAAAAATTTTTAAACAGTAGTGATTTACAATTCAGTTATTGGTATAGTATTTCTGTATGTGTTTTCTTTAAGGTGAAACTGCAAGTGCTAATGTCTCCAAAGAATCTTTCCATCATTTGGAGAAGAGAAAAGATGAAAGGAAGGAAACAATTGATCAAACACAAAATAAACTGCTTGTAAGCATGTAATTGCAAAAAACCAAAACACTTGCAATAGCGTTTCTCAATTCAGTATTTCTTTATCATTTCTAATTTGCTGTGAAGAGGCCTTTACATTGCTAAAGTAGTCATTTCCAAAGGGTTACAGTGCATGGTTGGAATTCAAATTTTCATTTAACAATTGTTTACCTTGCATAAATGTCACTAGCAGATGACAGGAAAAGTTATGCTTGTATTGATTTTGTTGATTAGTATTGATTTGTGTAGATTTATTGTTGAGAGGGTATGCTCAAACACCAATTGGCTAATATTTTCTTTTGGAAGTTTATGAAAAATGCAGCAGTTGCAGTGAGACTTAAAAATGAATATTCAAATCAGTGCTATTAGCATTTTGGGTTTATACATCAGGTGTTTTTAAAGCTTGTTCGATTAACCTATTCTTAAAGCTCAGAAAAATCTTTGGTTAGCCTACGCATATTTTTTGCTTTGTTTTATTAGCTTATCTTGTTTAAAAATTAAATAAGAAGGAAAATTTAGCACCATCTCAGAAAGCCCTGGAATCTGCTGCCCAAAGCAGGAAAACTCAAGCCTTGAAGTGTGCTGTTTGTGATTTTGATTTATAATTTTCTCATAGCCATAGTTGCAGCACCATTCAATAAATTCACTAATGATTTATCATTTTCAAGGCTTTTTTTGCCAACACAACTGATAAATTAGTTTTCATTGTTATTTTAGAGATGATAAAGTATCTTAATCTCATACAGGTGGAACAGAGTTGTACATTAGAAACAATGTTATTAGACCATGATTCACTAATGGAGAAGATGAACAATTGGAATTTCCAAGTTTTTGACCTTGTAAAAGAAATGGGAGATCAGTCTGGAAGGATCCTTAGCCAGGTTTGTTGTCCTTTATTATATGAGGGAGGGTATGTAAAGCTGTCCTTTATTTCGACCACAAAGAATGTTCGCAGTCAACATTTATGTGAATGCTATCTTGGAAAGCAGAAATATGACCTCTCATGTACTCCATGTCATTGTAAACCATAAAAAATGGTTAATCTATAGAGAATGTGCTCCAGTCTTTCTAAATTCTATTCTCAATGTAAATAGGTTAGACTCACACTGACTAGCTTTTGTCATAATCTGCCATTTCCTGTGCAAAATCATCTCCTGCTTTCAGAATTACTACTCTGTGAAATCATTGCTTTTTTCTTTATTTCAGTAAAATACTTCTGCCAGCACTACACCTGTGGGGGAAGAGAAGTGATCTTTTAGGCAGTCTTTTGCCTCCTGACCCTATAAACAGTGGGATTTTTTTCCATGATGCTTTCTGCACATCATATCCCTTTTATCTCTTTCTGACTTATTACTAATCTCTTCTGTGCAGTTTCACGTTTGCTGAAGCCAAACCTGCTGGCAGGGGCAAGAGTAGGATTCTGTTTGCTCTTCCCCAGCTTCTCCCTTTCATCAAGGTCATCTGGAAGCTGCTGTCTCCTTCTTTAGAGTGGATTTAGCAATCATGGAGCTTCTGATCTGACCAATAAACAGTTTTATTTCCAGTATCTTATTTTTCCACCCCGGAGTGATGTCCCTTAATTTTGCAGCTCTTCTTCCTCTGAGCACCTCCCATGCTTCAGAACTTCGTGTTCCTCTCCTGTGTCCAGGAAAAAAGTTATAAAAATGAGTAGCAATGACTTGTTTTGATTTTTTTTTTTAATATTTGCAACCCCAGGGGGTGATTAGGCTTTGAAGTACACTAAGTTCTACATGTAAACAATAATATATGGTTTATATACATATATGAAAGTTCTGAGTACCTTTTTGAAATACTTCTTCATTTACCAGCTCATTTTGTTAAAAACACTCAAATCATAATAAAGACAAGAAATAGGATCTCTCTGCTGAAGTCTCAAAAACAACCACAGTATTGGGGGGGGGGCTGGTGTTTGTTTCTCTTTGTTTTATCATTAATGACCCTGCTGTTATAATTAAATAATTTGAAGTTTTGAATAATAAGTCAGAATATAAATTTCTTCTTCTTAGGTTACTAATGGAATAAAGCATGACTTATTTATATGAAAAATTTTGGGGTACATTATTAAAAATCAGTTGTGCATAGAATTATCAGTAATGGAATCAGATTTTGTATTATTCTTTATTGAGAGGATCATAAAAATCCACATTTTTGTGCTAAAAACGTATTAAATATATCCCTATGACAATAATCTTTAGTGGAATTTCAGTGATTTCCATGTCTATTGGCAAGTAAAATCTTAAAAACATGAATATTTTTAAAGTTGAAAAAGCAGAACATGCATTAGTACATCTCTCTGACTTAAATTCATTTCAATCTTTGTTTAGGTAACTTATACCTTGTTTCAAGACACTGGCTTGTTTGAAATTTTCAAAATCCCCACTCCAGAGTTCATGAATTATTTCCGTGCGCTGGAAAACGGCTACCGGGATATTCCCTGTAAGTACTCCCTGATTACACTCGGAATTTTTATATCAGTGTCTCTCCTTTGGGGTGTACATTTGTATTTGTAGGCAGCTCAGTGTGTTTTTAATGAATACACTTGGCGGAGCTTAGAATGGGTCTAATGAATTGGAGGACGAAGTGGATGGACTCTAAAAGGGAATTTCTTAATTGGGAATTTGAAGATAATTTTAAAGAATTTGAACTAGTAGTTGAATCAAAACACACTGAAGTCAATGGAGGAATAAGTGCTGATTTAACAGAAATTTGGGTGAAGTCCTTAATAAAATGAGAAGAAAATAGAGAATTTTGATAGTAGTTATTCACCTTGCTGTGCAGGGCAGCCAAATTTATTGGAAAACAAAACAAAAAAGTACACTTCCCCACTCCACAGATGTTTGCCCAGCCCAGGTGCTTGTAAGGATCTGATTGCAGGCCATGCTTGTTTCTCACCATTATTGATTTAAAAGGCCATTTAATCCCTTCCTGAGACCATGGTAGGACGAAGTGTGCAGAGACAATGTTTGATGTTTATCTAACTGCCTTCTTAAAAATGCTCAGTGATACACATACCTACTGCTAACATTTTAAATACTATTTTTCCTTTTATATTTAATCAAAATCTCAGTTATAATACATTTTGTACTTTTTTTGTTGTTATTTTTATTGTTCCTTTTGATGATGTTTCAGATGATTTTTTTTTTATTGTGACTTGCTGATTTCCAGATCACAATCGTATCCATGCCACGGATGTTCTCCATGCAGTGTGGTACCTGACCACGCGGCCCATTCCTGGATTTCAGCAAATCCGTAGTGAGCATATAATGGAGAGTGAGATAGGTATGTATTCTCACAGATTATTTTTTGTTTTGCTGAAGAATGTTACAATGAAACTACAGCTGGTAAACTAAAGTACTCTGAAAGAAAATGTCTAATCATTCTTATGACTCACTTTTTTTTTTTTTTTTGTACTTTTATATAAGGCAGTTGAAAAAAAAGATCACAAAGCACACACCGTTCAGAAATATCATGCAATTGACTTTTAGAAAAATTATTAGATGAGTAATGGTTAGTTTGTTAGCCAAGAAAACTGGTTCACTTAATAAATTTTCTATGCTGAATGAAACCTCTGTATTCTGCCATAGTCAGGGTATTTTTAGCATTTGAAATACATTCAGCTAATATTTCTTAACTTTATTGGAAAGTTAAATAGACCAAAGAAAAAATACCAAAGTATTTAACTTAATTGAAGTTCTCCTTAATGGCTTTAGTATAAAAATTAGTATTTTAGAATTCTCTGTTAGGTATCACATGCAGACTTTCTAACATTGAAGTGACCACCCCAACAATAACTGCATAAGAACATCCCTAAAAAAGAAATAATACCTCCAGATTCAAATGGTGTGTGAAGTTACTTCCAATGAAGCTTGCTTTTGTGTTGTCTGTGACTTCATGGAACTAACTTTTAAATTCAGAATTTGTAATTTTTACCAAATTGTAGTTTTCCCAAATATCCTGTAAATAAAGGATAAAAGAAAATTATTGTAAACCTAGAGTTTGATGCTAAATAGTTTGTATTTCAGAAAAATGAAAAGGGAAAATCAAACACTGTCCAAGAACCCTGTTTTATATGTGTAATAGAACAAGACAAGACCCAAGTCATGTGGCTTTTAAAGGGCTGGAATTTTCTCTTTTTTCCAAGTCTCTCCATATCTATTGATTGCACCCTATTGCCTTTTCTTTCTCCAAGTTTTAAATGGGTTGGGACTGGAGACTTAACTGGAGAAAAGTGATAAAAATAATTTTATTCTCCTCTTAAAAAAAGAAAAAATTAAAATAAGAAATTATAATCTTATTGCTTGGAAACTCGTCAAGTACAACTATTTTCAGGCTTCCAATCCTTGCTTATTCTATTAAGGCAAAGAAGTTCTTTTTATATTATACATTGATGAAAAAAGTGCTATTCCTTTTCCTTTTTTTTAAAGTAGTGACTTTATCCATCGGAAAGAGGATAATAAAATTGTGAATCTTCTTATTGTGCAAATATTTATAAATTATTGAAGTTAATTCCTTTTGCAGTAGTTTCCACTGCCCCCCTCCAGGTTTTCCTGTAGGTTTGCAAGTTCAAGAAATGGGCAAATTATAGAAATAATAAGGAAGGTGCTTATTTATCTTTTCTTGGACTACTTCAGGTTGGAGAGAAACAGCAGAATGCTTTGTTAGTGCTACAGATTTGTAACTCAATGCACTTCAACTTTTCTTCAAAATTGTTAGTTTATCTGTAAATATTATTATGACTTTTATTTTTAAAAATATAAGTCTTTGCCAATTATTCAGCTTCATGACAGCAGTGATAACTATACCATGTTTGCAACAGTGTCTGGCTGTTTATACACATTTATGATGTATTACAAATATGAATGAAATACTGTTCTAAAAAATATTCTGGTTTTGTACTTTGATTTTTTTTTTTAGATGAAGCCAGTGGTATTGCCCCAGTTCAAGTGAGCTACACGTCTTCAAAAAGCTGTCCTATTACTGATGACAGTTATGGTTGTCTGGCATCTAACATTCCTGCTTTGGAATTGATGGCTTTGTTTGTAGCAGCTGCCATGCACGACTATGATCATCCTGGACGTACAAATGCTTTTCTAGTGGCCATAAATGCACCTCAGGTCAGAATCTCTTCACACAGAGAATTATTTCTTTCTATCTGAAATCAGTATAAAGAATTTTTTTCTATTCCATATCCCTAAAGTAAGTTGTTTAGGATTTAGGTATGTAAGGCATGATGTGAGAAATGGGGAAATTAATATGCACTGTACTTGTGTAATATTTTTATTTTCTTTCCTGGTACATTCTGGTGTGTTTTGTATGTATTCATTGTGTATGCATGTGGAATCAACTTTCAATTTACAAAATTAAAACTAACAACATAAACCAGTGCAGGATAGAGTAGAGGATTATTTCATCGAGAGCTGGCTCTAGATCTGTCTAAGCAGCTATGATGGCTATTTGGATCTCTCTTGGTAAGTTACAGACAAGAAACTTAAATAATAATAACAACATCAACAGCAATAACAGATCAGAAACTCGTACAGCCTCTTAGGAGATAAGGACTTATAAAGTGAACTTTCCAATCAGTTTTAAAAATATAAAGTTATAAAGTGAACTTTCCAATCAGTTTTCAACAACTCCTTATTACAAAGAGAGTTTAGGACGTAGGCACTGATGTACTTCTACTGGAAACAGCATACAAGGAGGAATAAAACTAAGCAACACAGACATCCATCACCAAGTTTCAAAAATACAAGCATTCTTCGAAAAACTTCAAAAAGTGTCAGTAAAATGAAGGGTTTTTTCAGATTCTGTTCAATCTATATTGGATTAATTATTTTCTAGGGTGTTCTATATAAACAAGGAAGGTATGAGTAAAATGTACTACTTTTATATTTTAGTGAGCTTGCTTACAGTTAAAATTTCTGCATCAGCATTAAAGATAGCCCTTTGAAAACTAGGGATACTTGGCACCATTTTCCATTATGACAGTTCTTCCATGTTGTGGAGTCCTTTTTGTGGTGGGGTTTTTTATTTGTTAGGTTTTTTGTGTATTTGTTTTTGTTGGGTTGGGGGTTTTTTTGTTGTTTTTGTTTTCCAACACAAGTAAGAGGAAATAAAAGCATATACTTAGATCTCTTTTTTTTTCTTCTTGTTTTCTTTTTTGCATTACTGTGTGACATAAAACACATAGTGATCCACACATACATTTTGCAAACTCTTAAGTGCTTTGTGTATGTGTGCCTACAGTCTGAATGCAGCTGTCACTGTCATTATTAAGGACTTTTAAAGAAACAAAGAACTTTGCTAATTGTTAAGTTGGGGGTGGTTTACCTCATCTGTCATTTTCATGTCACTTTAACCCCAAAGCTAGAAGACAAAATACATTTTTTTACCTAGTATTGTTTTTGACTAACCCTTGAACTTCAGAATATTTAATGATAACTTGAAAACTTCCCTGTGTAATTTATGGTTCTTCACTTGTTTTTTTTTTTTTTCCTGTAGGCTGTTCTCTACAATGACAGATCAGTCTTAGAAAATCACCATGCTGCATCTGCCTGGAATCTTTTCTTATCACGACCAGAATACAACTTTTTATCGAACCTCGATCACGTAGAATTCAAGCGTTTTCGTTTCTTAGTGATTGAAGCAATCCTCGCCACAGACCTCAAGAAACATTTTGATTTCCTTGCAGAATTTAATGCCAAGGTTTGTTCCACTGCACTGATCTGGTCTTGATATACTGACGTTATTATTGCTTCTCAGTAATTGTTAGTTTTAATCACATGCATTTTAAGTTTTATATAATTTAAATTTAAGCTATTAAAATGCAAGTAGAATATTTTCTTTGTACAAACCAGCTGTAGATGGTTTGTAGATTGCCTAATAAACCCATGGCTGAAGAGTTTTAACTCGATGTCTGTGCCTACCCCAGGTCAATGGCATGAACAGCAATGGCATAGAATGGAGCAATGAAAATGATCGCCTGCTGGCCTGTCAAATATGCATCAAACTGGCTGATATTAATGGCCCAGCCAAAGTCAGGGACCTGCATCTGAAATGGACTGAAGGCATTGTCAATGAATTTTATGAACAGGTTTGTACGGAAAGAGCATTTTTCTCTTTTTAATGATGGGCAGATGATTGATTCTTTGTTTTATCAGTGGTTTAATTCAATTAAGCTTTATTCCTTGTTTTAAATCTTCAGGTAAGGTATTTCCATCTTCTCATTCTGAACACTGAATATTATTTTCACAGGTAGCTTACTAACATGATCTTTTAGTTTCTAATAATTTTGTTAGAAAACAAGTTCCCAGACAATATTCTTCATTTTTCAGATATTAAGGGATTTTTGAGTGGGAGAGCTTCTTTCCTTAGGATGATGCTAATAAATCAAAATAACTTCTTTCACTTTTGGAAGTTAAATTCACAGATGTGTTTTTAGGTGAAAGAATATGTCCACAAGACTGAAAATGTATGTTCAGCTCTAGAACTATCAGGTCCATGGAAGTGCTGAGATAAGTTATTATAGCTCAGATTTTTCTATGAGGAATTGTTCAATGTTCTTCTTCTCCAGTTTATAAAATGGAGAAAAATGCCCATCAAAACAACAAACCAAACCACTTTACTCTGGGTGTTATAGCTCATTTCATTCTTCTGTGGCCTTGCAGGGCATGCCATTACCACCATGCCTTGCTATGGCTGATTACTCTGCCACATTCTCTGTTCATCAGCTCAGCAGTTGAAGCTGAATCTCTGCCTCCTCTGAAGCCATTCTATAAAGGCAGAGGAATAGCAGCTCCAGGAGAACTAGTTCTCCATCCAGACACAAGCAAAACTGGAGGGAGGATTATGGACTGCGCAAGTCTGAGCCATAATGTGTCTTTATTTTAAACTGGCCTAATTACATTTTCATTCACTTGGTCTATACAATTATTCTCCCCAGGAAACAGGTACAATGCATGTGATGGTTCACGGAATCACAGAATATCCTGAGATGGAAGGGACCACAGGGATCATCAAAGCCTAACTCCTGGCCCTGCACAGGACACCCCAAAAATTACACCATGTGCAGGAGAGCATTGTCCAAGCACTTCTTGAACTCTGTCAGGCTGGTGCTGTGACCACTGCCCTGGGGAGCTCTTACAGTGCTTAACCGCCCTCTGAGTGAATAACCTTTTCCTGATATCCAGCCTAAATTTGCTAATTTACAGAATGACACAGTTTTGTGTCATTCCATCAGGTCCTGTCACTGCTCACTGGAGAGAAGAGATCTGTGCCTCTCCATGCGCTTCCCCCCATGAGGAAGTTGGAGCTTACTTGGTTCATTAAAATTAATTTTTAAAATAAGAATTTAAAGCTAAATTTGTGAGAAATTCTGATAAGTTTTTTCATTTCTTTTTCAGGGTGATGAGGAAGCAAGTCTTGGATTACCTATAAGCCCCTTCATGGATCGTTCTTCTCCCCAGCTTGCGAAACTGCAGGAATCTTTCATCACTCACATAGTTGGCCCCCTTTGTAATTCCTACAATGCAGCTGGGTTGCTTCCAGGGCAGTGGGTTGATGAGGAGGAGGAGGATGCAGAAAGCACTGAAGATGATGATGGTGCACAGTTAGAGAGTGATGATGAAGAAATGGAAGATGATCTTATTTTAAGTAAGTTTCTGTGTTTCTGTTGGTGCTTAGTTGTCCTTCAGTAGCTTCAGACATAGTAGTGACAGTTGAAATTGTGCAGTACAAATCTTGTAGATTTTGCTGTTATGCTGCTTCATAAATTTTCCTCTTTAAATAAAGATTTTGTTGCTACCAGGAGACTTGCAATTTAAAACAGAAACTTGTTGATATACTTTGCCATGCCACTGTTTAAATATTCAGAATAATCATACATGTGCCTTGCTCAAATTTACATCTCGCTTGCAATGTGCCATTGGTATTGTATGTGTAAAATACAGTTACTAGGAATATCAAACAATCCAATGTGCTTATAATTTTACAGAAGCTCAAAGAAAAAAAGGTAGACGAATATTTTGCCAGCTAATACACCACCTCAGTGAAAATCACAAAATATGGAAGAAAGTGATCGAAGAGGAAGAAAAAAACAAAACAGAAGGAGCCAAACTGCTGACTGAAATCTCATCTTTACCTCAAGCAGATGACATTCAGGTTATTGAGGAAGCTGATGAAGACGATGAACGACAACTAGGAGAAGACAAGACATGCTAAGGGAACTCCAGCAGAGTCCAGTGTGATGACAACTGATGTTTTTTTCCACTGTGCTGACTTCAGCCCAACGCAGTTCACATAAAATCGAAAGGCCTTAATACTGTGAGAGGATTCTTTTTATTCTGGTGGAATCCCACTCCTATGCACTTTCGCCACACAGAATATGGAACTTTATTCAGTGATTGAGTATTGTATACCCTGATGCAAAGTTCTTTATGCCTTAGTTGGTATAAAATATCCTGATATAATGCTGCCTTGCTGAATATGGAACTCTTCTTTTCCTTGAGGTACCTGCAGTTTTTAAAGAAATGTTCAGTGACTTTGATTACCAAAGTGGCAAGAACTTTAAGCTAACTAGGAACTGCGGGATGAATCCCAATGCTGTCTTGAGTTGCTTATTTCATGTTGTTTTTGAACATGAATGAGAAAAAAGTCTGTGCCTACATGAAAACCATGTTACTGCTGCAGCGCAAGCCTGTTGTGGGGTGTCTACCTAGTGCAGTAGTGTGCTTCATGTAGTCATCTCAGAGCAACTGTTCAAGGACTGTGACATAAATGCTGAATTATGATATTTGTGGTTTAAAAAGAGGAAAGAAAATCCAGGTGCATCTATTTCTGATGCTTTTTATTATTGTGCATAGTCTGATGTTTTATTTTTGCAGAAAATATTCAGGTTTGCAGTGGATGTTCATGATAATTCATTGAATACAAGGCCATTCTCATCTGTGGCCTTGCTGTTTTGTGGTAGAACCTGTTCAGCTACTTAAATTATGAAGGAATTTTATTCTTTTAGTCATAAGTAATGTTGTATTTCCTGCCCTTACTCAGGTTCACGTTTAAAAACAAGTCAACCACATCACAGATTTTTATCTTGCACCCATTTCCCATATTAAATTTTAAGGAAATAAGATCGTATCTCATTTATTCTTTGTATGTAAAGCTTTAGGAGAATTAAAGATTTTTTTTTAAGACATAAACTACTGTTTCAAAATGGCTTTTTTAATTGCCCCACACTTTTTCTTCCATCACAGACACAGCTTTTATTGCCTTCAAGTTTGATGTACATCCTGAAATACACATATGGAAACCAGAAGGTGGGAACTTTGTTTAAAGCTTGATAAAAGATAAAAATTACTGTACTTTACTACATTTTAGATTGTTGAATTTTGAAATAACAAACTTGCACATTCCACCCCAATGTATTTTTAGAAACACTACCATTGTAGGTCTAATTTGTAAACAAACAAACAAAAAGGTCATGTATTAGGCTACAGGTATACGAGCCACAGATAAGCCTAGTTTTAAAAGTGCTCCTTTTAGTACTAAACCTTTAAATGCTGTGTAGTTGAACTGAATAAAACCCAAATGCACGTGTACTATTTCTAAATGTGTCTCAGCATATTTGTGTTTGCATCAATTGGCTTGGAAAAAAAAAAAGATAACCTTGTGTAAACTGTGTTATGCTATTTTGCACAGATTTTTGTTCTGCTATTTCATTGGCCAGTTTAAATAACTGAAAGGTTTGGGGTTTTTTTTGATTTTTCACTAATAAGCCTTTTTGTGGATGCAGTTAAAAGACCACTGAAATGTGCTTTTGCTATATCTTGAGTGCCAAATTTCCCTCTGCTGCCATTGTCACTATCACCGCAGCTTTTTTGTAACATGAGGAGTGCTAAACCAGATATTTCTGTTAATAAAATGTTGCACTATTGAAGCGGGCACTTACTGATCATACACCTGTATTTTACATTTCTTTGGTCATATATTCTTCTTACAGATAATGTGAAGACTAGAAAAATTCTGGTTCTTTCAGTATGCTGTATTTTCAGCATTGTTTAGATAGTGTACTTGTGTACATAAATATCACTTTAGTATTGTTTAATATAATTTTGCTTTGTCTGAAAAAATGATACTGATTAGTTTGTCTAAAGTTACTGTTCTGTTATTTTACATGACAAGTTCCCATTTTTAGTTTCCCTTAAAATGTCATTATTTAAAAAATTACAGAAGTATAACAAGGTAAAAATTAAGATTTTATCTTTTACTAGAGCACTGGCAGGACTTAGATGTGGTGATGTCTTTGCCAGCAACTTTCTTATCTTAAGTTTCTCTTAAACTCCTTAGGAATACTGGATCAATTTTAAAATCCATTAACAAGCAGCAAACCTCAGTGTTTAATAAACTATAATGCTAATATGTATTTCCAATTAGGTATTTTGAAGTTACAATAGCTTGCTTCAAATATACGTTTAATTATGGATGTGTTCTAAATCCACTTTACAATGCCTGGTTTTTGTATGTGCACAGTATGTGACTAATTGTTATTCTAAGAGCAAAGGGAAAAGACTGGAAAACAGTTAACAAAGGCTGGTTCAGGGAACATTTGCAGAAGTGGATGTGGCTGTAACTAAAGGTGTCTTAAATCTTTCAAAAATGGTAATGGAGGGTCCTCTGAATGTTGGTTGAGCTGTTGTCCAAAATAACATCTCTTCATATAAGGCATACCATTCTTAAATCTGTGATCACACTTCAGTAATTCACAGCTACCAGGGGATGCTAGGTAGTGCTGAAAACCACACAAAGGAACACCCTTAAAATACTTTCTAAATCAACACTGCCACTTTTATTTTCTTTTCTTTTTTTTTTTCTTTTCTTCCAAGAGGTGGACTAAATTAGTCTACACTGAAGTTTATGCCACACAGAATACAACTTTTCTGTATAATAGTCACAGGTTTGAGTCTCCCATCTTCTCACTGCCTTCTTTTATAATGTCTTTTGGATTACTTGCACCCATACACATAGAATTAGACCTACCAAGTTTTCTATAAGACAAAATTCTCTCTGTACTTTCTGGAGTCTTCTGGATGTGAAGGAGGTGCTAAACCAGTCAAAATTAATAACTTGGAACCTCTTACTGTGAGTTCTTCCTCCATAACAAAGTTAAATGGTGACTGTAAGGTTCAAAATGAAAGGAATGGTGTAGCATTGCTTAAGGTAAGTCTAGACTAATTAGAAAACTAAAGTTTGTGTAAGACCTGATTTGCTCTTTGCATAGAACCATTTCTTTGTATTTGCATCCAGTTTTTAACCACAACCAGTGACAGGTGAATCCACAAAAGGAGTTAGCATAATTCAAGAGCTCCAAGTTTTAGCTTTGGTGCTTGCTCCTGGTATGGATGTGGTTGAATCTTGGCTTCTGGATCCTTTGAAAGCCCAGACAGAATATGAGGTAATCCAGAGTGTGTTATTGCCCATAGAGGGTGTGGGGTCCCCCTCACTGGAGCTATTCCAGAACTCTGTGGACACAATCCTGTGTCATGTACTCTGGGATGACCCTGCTGGAGCAGGGAGGTTGGACCAGATGATCACTGTGCTCCCTCTCAGCCTGATCCATCCTGTGATTCTCTGTGGCACCAACATTCACATGGCAGCATTTCCCCCTTCTCCAAAGAACCATTTGAGATGTGCAGAATTGTAAGTGTCTCATCCAGTGGTATGAGAGCAGGAATCCCAGCCTAAGAGGTGTTTTGGACAAAAAGGATGGAATAATAGCCTGCATAATAACTAGAAAGATGAGGTAAGGATGGCAGACACACAAATATACTAAAGATATTCAGAAGACGGACACTGTTTATTGTCTCAGGCCAGTTTGTATTGAAAATACTATAGAAACAGTATGTCTTTATCAAGTCAGAATACTTGGATTTTTAGAAATGAAATTAAATGAAAGTGGTAATGGAAATAATGATGCAATTATCACAATTTAAGCTGTGATACAAGTTTTAGGAAATTGATCCTTCAGTGGCCAATAAAGATTAGATGAGAGAAAACAAATATACAAAGTTGATTAAATAAGGTGCAAAAAGTATGATCAAGACAGTATTTATTTTGCTTTTTTTTCCTCCAGTTGTCTTCAGAAGTGTGCCTCTGGGCAATGTGCTGCTTCATTCATGTCTATATTAAGGCAAATGAGGTAATTAATTACTTTCACTTTTCCGATGAGGAATTTTCCTTTCTGTATCTTCTGAAGTCTTTAGCTTGCTATAAAATTATACTGTGGATTCTCAGAGATGAAGCTGACAAAAGAACAAAATTTTTAACTGCTCTCTGTCTGATCTTCATTTTATAGGGCTGTAAGCAATCAGTTTATTTGCCCTCTGCTTAATGAGAAGGAATAACTCATTTTTAGAGGAAAGAGGGAAAGAAAGCTGGTGGACTAAGCTGCTAAAGGATAAACGTTCCATTGCACTTGGCTTTAGGTAGTAAGTGAATGACACTTACTTGGTTCTGTGTGACACTTCAGACACTCTTTAGAAAGGGCACAACACAACCAGGAATGTTTGACAGGAAGGTTTCTTTTGGAATCTGTACGCCATGAGTTCATAATTTGATTTTGGGACTTCAAGAGATCACAGGTGGTAGCAACTGGTGTCTGTGGTAAGTTCTACTACACAGGTTGTGCTACCTGGCACAGATTCTGTGGAATCTGATAGAGTAAAAATCTTGTAGTAAGATGAAACCTTATGTCTGCTGGTTTATCTATGAGGCTTCACAAGGAGAAAAAAAAAAAAAAAAAAAAAGTAACATTTAATCAACCCAGTAAGTACTGGTGAGAGACCGCGGTGTTTCAAATGATCTCTACCATTCACCTTGTGATTTGTCCACGTTCTAAACATACTGCCAAAAAACAGGTGATGAGTCACTTCTGACTCATCTCTCTGGATCAGCAGAACCCTTTGCACCTTGAATGAGATCAAAGTATCTTCATTTTAATTGCATATAAAATAAAAGGTAGTGCTTAGCTTAAAATGCAGGTATACCAAAAATACTGAGGATAGGGTTGACATTAATTATTGCACATAAGGAGCAGAGTGCAGATTTTGTCCCCTATGCCAGTCAGATGTGAAAATTTGCTCCTATATATAGTCATTCAAATGGGCTTAGCATGCTCCTTTCTTCTGTCATGACGTTCATCCTACTAGAATTTATTAATCTGTAGTACTGCCAGTTTATCTGACTCATATTAACTAAGCTTTCTTTCAGTCAAAGAATTGGATAAGTAAGCCATTCTCATTGAGAATGGGTTTGTAATCATTTAATTCAATTCATCATAAGTAAGTCATTACCAAAATACTGTTTCTAATTTCAGATGCCACACCCCAGGGGAAACACCTGTCCTTTAGACAGATTGCAGAATTGCAGTACAGACCAGTGAGACTGATGATGTGGCCTGAAGAGAAGGAGAAAGATAAAAGTAATTAAAAACATTTTTTTCCTAGTCTAGAGAAAATGAGATTCGAGTGGATATTCTAAGGTTACCTTGTGAGACTGTTTCAAAGAGTAATCAGAATAATGCTTTCAGTGTTTATAGTGTTTAGGACAAGAAGTAACACCTTTAGGTTGCAATGCTCAAACATGACTGATTGTCCAAGGATTGAGAGGGCTGTGACTCACTGAAATAGATTGTCGTGGGCTACTAAGAAAGTCTCTGCAGATAAAAAAGAAGTCTGAAAAACAGCTTTTAGTAAAACTGTTAGTGGACCAGATGAGTGAACTGCATAACTTACTGAGATCCTTTCTGAACCTATTTTTTAAATGCTAGGACTACAGTAGAGATCTGATATGAAGACTTTAAATACCAAGAAGAAAATGTGTATAATTATAGAAATAATAACATTCAAAAAACAAGAACTGGAGGCATCAACTCCTTTATTTCAGTAAATATTAAAACCTTTTTATTTTAAATGTGTTTGACCCATAATTCATCTCTCACCACAAAGAGTCTTTTTATTTGTTGAGAGAGCTAGAATCATCTTGAAAAAATAGACAAGATTTGAACCTTAGCCAGAGATAAGAATCTGTCTAATTGTCAGATTGTGAATAAATGGAGAGACAGTAGCCAAAATGTTTTTTAAAAATATGATTATCTAAAGCTAGCTTGCTAAAGCTAATTGTATTTTAAATATTTGTCAAGCTATGTGGGCCTTTCTAGGTCTTAAGAAAGTGCATACTTTAAATATGGGAGGTGTTGGATGCTTTAGTAGATGATGTAATTCATATACTAGCAGTAGAATTAATATAAGTGAGTAGGGATATTTAGACAAATTTTAGCTCTTAGCACTAAATTTTATTTCAATCAAAAATGAATTACTCTTACAGTCTATATAATCATGAAGTTCATTATGGCACAAAGAGCTTGAACATTTTGTAGATTACACCTACAATTTGTGGTGAAGTAAATGCAATATTAAGCTACATTGCATTTCTCTCTATAGTGTGGCAGTTTAGACTGTACATTCTTTGAGAGAGAAATGGTGTATCTGTATAGAATGTAAAATAAAATAGAACAAGATTTGAAAATGCCCTGAAATGGCTTTATAAAGCAATTTTTATGCTTCTAAAAAAAAAGCGATTAAATTAACTTCTTAAACTATATCAGCTAGAGAGGGGTGGTAAGTATAAATGTTTTTCCTGGAGAAATTAGGCTTATAAAATTCTGCTGTGGTGCATGTTCAGCACTATTATTATTATTTTAAATTGAACTTATTGTGTAAGTTGAAGATAACCAAAAGGGTATTTTGACTCCTTAAACAGAGATGCCTGTGGAAAAAGGAAACATAATTACCTGTGAATAACTGGAATTCTTTCAGATATTTTATCCATAGCAATTCTATTCCCTAACTTTTATTCCTTACTGGTATGAAAGCTGTACCTGTATTATCTATATTAGTGAGGGACCTGAACAATGAGGCATCCTTTATCCCCTTGCTTTGGTGAGGGTATAAATGTCCATGAGACATGGATGAGTGGATCCTGTTGTCTGGATGCTGATGGGCCTAATGTGGATAAGCATCTGAACAAATTACCTGTAATGTAAAAAACTTTTTAATACATAACATTTTCATGCTTCTGATAAGTTGTAGTTTACACAAAAATATTTCCTTTTTTTTTGGCATGAGTGGAGAAAAGGAAGTCAGCACTTGAAAGCAGCAGCAGAATAAACAGTAAGTTTATTCTGTTTTCTGGAATATTGCTATAGGCCAGTCTACGTCACATGTAAAATTTTTGGCAAGCAGCCATCTGTTGCAGTAATAGCAAGATATTGGATTAGATTGCATATTCCTGACATGCTCCCATTATTTTAATGGGTTTAATCTATTTGGAATGTTCCTCATTCGGAAGAATGTAACAAATGTAATGTCTCCTGAAGCCTGGCAGTCTTCCGAAGGAATGACCACTCTTGAGTGTGGGTTTGGCCTAACTCTAATGACATGGAGAGAGTTGACAGCCTTCAAAAATGCCTGAAGGGATAATCTAGAATGGGGAGAATCTGCTGATGCTCAATTTACATTGTTATGAAAGGACAGAAGAATGCAGAAGATTTCCAGAGCCTTAGTTTAATTTGATCTTGATTAGACAGAGGGTTTGAATTTTCAGGCCCAGTGCCAAAAAACCACCAGGAACAGCTCAGTATGAAAACACATACCAACCTTCTGTGTGAATCTTCATAAAGCAATTTATGCTGAGAGTTCTCCTTTCAAACTCTTACTGAATAGTCCTCTGATCTTAGCCGTGTTATCTTGTCATCAGTCCATCACTCTCAACCAAAGACAAATTCTGATCTGGCATCTTCCCCATTATGATTTTCCCCTCCTCATTTATTCTGAATCTTTATATTTTCATATCCAATGCATTGTTACAAAATTTACACAATCTAATTTTCACTCATTTTTCAAAGGGATTTTGCTATTTTTAACTGTGGGTTTTTTTCTGAGCTTGCTACTTTTCTCATGAACTTGCTATCTTCATGACAACATAATCTGCCTCATCTACTCTCTAGTGCTTGCACAAACCCTTAAGCTCAATTCAGGCTAAACACATTCTGGATACATATAAAAATATATCACAGTAAGTTTAAACCGTTGACTTTCAGAGAAGCAGTAAGTTTCTTGAACTTTCACGAAATCTTCCTCTGTATAGTTAGTTTCTGAATTAATAAATTAATGAACCTTTCTGCATTTATTAAGTTCATACTAAGGATGTGTTCATCAGTATCACTGAAACTGCTGGAAGTTCAGGAAATTAAGTGGTAGTGAGAGAGATTTTTCTTCAGCATTTTTTCAGTGTCATTTATGACATGCTTGTAGTATTCCCTCTTCAGTCTCTGGGGATGCTGACATGGCCAAAAACAACCCAAAAACCTAAATGTAATGCCAGACATTTGGAAAGGACGATTTAAGACACTATGGTGGTTCTGACTGCAGCTCTTGCAGCAGTGACTCTGGTTAATATATCAACCTTTAATCCCAAAACAATGTTAAATAGCGGCCAGCTGCTATCTGTGCTAGATATTTCAGCTGGAATTATCTGAACATCCCACCAGGAAATTCTCAACATCTGGCTGGCTACTGTAATCAATGTTGATACAGTGGAAAAATTCTGGAGGACTAGAAAAAATTTCTATTATTATTCAATATTTCAAATTACTAAATTGGATCATCAGGATAATCCTAAATCAGAGGGAAAATAATGAAAAAGCTGATAGTTAAATATGTAAATATGACTAATACTGATACAGATTTAGAGAAAAGACAGTTTGTCAAATGTATTTGATTGCTTAAATGAGACCATAAGTTGGCAGATAATGGTAAAAGTTTGGATTGATATTCTGAGGCTTTTATAAGGCATTTTGATTTAGAAACCAGAATGACATATAATCAATATGGTTCTCATTAAATGGATTAAAGACTAGCCAGGAGTTAGATCTCAAAATACCTCAGCAAAACGGAATTATAACTGGTCAGCTGCATTTTGAGCATGGGTCCCTGCAAGAACCGGTTCTTGATGTTTTTTAGTCCTCCCCCCACTTCAATCAGCATTACTTGAGCCAGGTTGTAACCAAAGGATGGCCTAGAGTTCTTGCAACCCAGAAAGCAAGACTAGGTACTAAACAAACTCTGGCTGTCAGATCTAAGAGCACAGGGTTAGGAACAAAGGGAGAATTGCCATGAGTCCAACACCAATGCTGAACTCCTCAGGGCTGTTTCATATTGAAGGCACCTAAGTTCAGTAGATTCCACAATTTCTCCTTAGGCATTTCACAAACACACAACATCTACTCTGTATCCAGAAAAACCTTGATCACGACTCCTAACCTCACTGCTTGCCAATGGCTTAGGAGTGGTTTATTTAGTTTTCATGGTGCGCCCAATGCACAGCAATCAGGTTTGCCTCCTTCCTCTCTTTTTTGAGTTTTAAATCTTCTCTACAAAAGGCACTTTTTCAGGAAGTGGAGTAGCCTGCACAGCCTTTTCAGAGAAACAGGAACTCGTGTTAGAGCTGCTCTTTGTGAGACGTGGGCAAAATAATCTGGACCTGCTACTCCTGAAGTCAACAGACTGTGAATGGATTGGTATTAGCTCTCTGCTTTTTCTCTTTTGTTCTTTCAAAAGGAAGTATTTCTCCTCAGTATAAACTGAAAACATCAGGTCAGCAGACAAATGCCAATTCCTACCTTTCAACTTTCCTGCAGCTCCAAGTTGCAGCACTATTTGTGTAAAAGGCCAGGTCGAACACTCAGCCCTGTCCTTAAATAGCTGCTTGCTTGTTTTGTTCTGAACCCAGTCCCGAGGCCCTCTCTCCCCTCACAGAGGGGAGAAACCAAATACTGTGTTTGGCCTTCCAGCAGCTCCCACAAGATCTGCAGACACAAATCTTTATCTACCAATAAGCACAAAGCAAGAGCTGGCAAGAAAAAGAAATGAAACCAGCAGAAGTCAAGTGTAGCCCTTACACCTGAAATTAGTGCTTAAAACTCATTTAAAATCTGTTTCTCAGCATCCTATTGCATTTGCCCTCCCCAAAAAGTCCCTCCTCTGGTCAGAATGGTGAGCAATCTATTTTTTTTTTACTCTTAGTATAGTTGCATGTCACTCTGGTAACACAAATACTGGTTTTTTTCAGACTATTTAAGCAGAGATTAATCATTACATAGTACTTTGTATTGGGAGGCAATGGAGGACAGGCATCTGGAAATGCAATATACTGGAGAAAAAAAGCCCTGTGATCGTCAGGAGTATGGCAATAATTGAACACTTTGTGTATGATGCTAAGTGAGAAGCAAGCCATAAAAGGTCTTAAGAGTGACTTCAGGGTTATCTGATTCACTAGAAAATTATGACCAACTGGGAAGATAGGGCAAGGAGAAAGAAGGACTAAAATGTTTTAATAGACAACATGCTTTTCAAGGCTGGAAAATATAGTTTATTCTTGGTTACAGATATTTAAATAGACACACTTTAAAGCCCTTTTAGCTATGAAAATTTAACGGATAATTCTAAAGAATGGCTTAGCCGAAATAATGGAAATTATATTTCCATGGATGAATTCAAGCATAAACATTTTGAACCATATTCTCCATGCTTATGAAAAAATTCTGTCAAAGTAAAATGGCTTGCTAAGTAATTAAATATTGAAAAACCATTATCAGAAGTTAGATTCAATATAGCCTTCTGGAGTGAAAACATCAGTTTCATACAGGATGTGTTCCACACCTTTGGTTCAGCTTTGGTTTACTTTGAAAACCAAGTAAAAAATAAATGATTAGTCCTTTAAATTTTTGTTACTCTGGCTTGAACACATTTAGGAATAGAAGGCAAAGTGGATCCTGAGCTGTAGCTGGGAGCACTGTGCTCCATGTGCCCATCTCAGCTCTTCCCCTCATCGCCTCTCGGCACAGATGAGGTACGGCTGTGGTTGTAAAGTCATCCCTAATCTCGGCTTGAGCTCTGGGATCACTCCATGAGGAAAATGCAGATGAAATCGTTGTAGCAATGAGGTGAAAAACAGAAACATTTCCATTCGAGCCAGCTGTTCTCCAAGACAATGTCTTCTTCCTGAATTAAAAAAAAGGTTTTAAAAAGATTAAAGATATCTTCAGTCGCATTTCCGCTCTTGTGATGAATAGGAATGGTCATTTCTGTGTTCTAGGAGTGCTGTGTGGTAGTATTTTGTAAGAAGGATAGGTGATAACTTACACTAAGAAACTGATTTTAGAGAATTTGCTGCTCACAAATGCCATTGAAACCAATTCTGTTGAATTGATTTAGATACACTTGTTACTTACTGTGTCGTCTCGAAGTGCCAATCTAGATAGAAGATGATTAAAAAAATTACATTGTGAATTTTAGCTTTTTCACTCCCCTATTTTCTTAATTACATCTAGTGCCAGTCATTATTAACTGGCAATTATTAGAACTTTGTAGGGAAGATTTTTATTAGTTTATATATAATACTGAGCTCATCTATATAAAAGATGTTATGCTAAATTTTTTTATCTCCAGAGCACATTATATTGAATATCTTTAAATTGAATTATATTGGATATCCTTAAATCAGAACTGAGGATATAATTTTGTCCATTTCTTGCCATCCCTTACACTTTACACATCTCTGGATTTGCGAAAAGGAACAGTGGAAGGAATTGCTCTTACCTAGGGAAAAAGGAATAAATGCATCTTTCTTGACAAACTGCCCATTAATGTCCAAAAACCTCTCAGGAAAAAACACTTCTGGATTGCTCCAGTATTTTTCATCAAAGTGAACGGAGTAGAGGTTTGTAATTACTGTGGTGCCTCCAGGAATTGTGTAGCCACGCACAACAGTGTCTTTGGAAGTTGCATGGAAAATCCCTAACGGGACTATGTTACAGAATCTCAGAACCTCGTGTAGAACAGCCTCAGTGTAGGGCATCTTGCTCTTCTCTTCCAAGGTGGGCATTTTGTTTGGGCCAATGACAAGATCGATTTCTTTCTGAACTTGCCCTGTTAGGAATAAAAGCTGAGGTTTATTTTGTAAGAGACTTTACATTTTAATTTAAGATAAAGTATTTGTGTACATATATACATTTTAAAAGAATACTGAAACATGATATACCTTATATAAAAAACAGTAGCTTACAAGCTTTTCCATTTAGACTCTATATTCCTATCCATGGTTAGTGTTATTATCCCCATTCTGAAACAACGGTGAAATTGATATTAGAGTGATGTTTTTTGGTCAAGGTACCAATAGTAACTTTCCAAGTTATCTGGGCCTTTCTTCCTCCAAATCCTGGAAGCCCCACCTGAACCAAGCACTGCTAAGGTTTTGGCAGGAAAAGTGAAGATGAGGCAGCGAAACCAGAAACGTGACTGTTCACTTCTAGAATCCAAAATTCTCCTCAAAATATCGGGGCTTACACTCAGACATCTATTGCTGTCTTACTTCAGAATGACTGTAACACATATTTTTTATTTTTAAATGCCATTTCTGTTCTTCCAGAAGTATTGCTGTCTATCATATGTAAATCTGTTGTGAACTGGTCCACTTAAGATAAAAAGAATTGTACCTAAATTGTAAACCACAATCTGATTTACATTTTGCTGACACTTGTACGTTTTTAATTTAGTTTATTACTTTCATATTTAATTACATTTTCTTATTATTTATTAACTACATAGATTAGTACATCTGCCAACAGCAGATCATGCATCACAGTGATAAACTTAAATATATTAGAAATACTTAAAAGTATTAAAGCTTCACAAAAATGTATTCACAAAATAATATGTTAAAATTTTATCATGACACTTGACTTTTGATATCCTTTTTGTCTGCATTTAAAACAAGCTTTCCACCTCTGTCTATAGTATATTTGGTAAATGATACAATAGAATAATACATAAAAAGCTTTTTTTTTTGTGGTGATTATGGATCAATGCACCACTTTAAAAAAAAGCATTTTAAATTTGCAGTAGGAAAGTGAATCAGTTCCTCAAAATGTCAAATTCCTTACCTTGAATGTTTGGATAAAGAGCCATAAATAACACTGCCCATCTTAAAACATTTGTTGTGGTTTCTGTCCCAGCTATGATGAGTTCTCCAACAGAGAAAATTAAATTTTCTCTTGAATATGTAGATTCTGGGTCTTTTCCATTGCAATCCATCTCATCTAAATATGCATCTACGAAATGTCGAGGTGACTGAGGCTTCCTATTTTCAGAGACACGTTCAATAAGCTCATGAAGAAATTCATAGACTTCAGCTGCATTTTTAAACAGCTGCTGGTGCTTCCCAAATGGCAAGATACCAATCCAAGGAAAAGCATTATATAAAAATACCGAAGCACTAGCAGCTAATTCAATGTTTTCACTAAAAATCTCAATCATGTGCTGAAATTCAGTGTCTTCGTATGTGAAACGTTCTCCAAAAATAATCAAATTAGTAATGTTTGAAACAGCATTTGTAATCAAGTGCTTAAGATCAAAGGGTCTGCCTTTGTATGTATCAATGGCATCAAGAAAAAACAGAGATTCTTCAGAAATTTTGTGTTCAAAGGACCTTTGACCATATCCAAAAATTCGAAAGCTATTTACAGCTAATTTGCGGTGCTCTGTCCATCCTCTGCCATATTTACTGTTCAGTAAGCCTGAAAAAATATTTTGACACAGTATTTTATGCAATGCTTTATTTTTCTTCCCCCATAAGATAATAAAATTATTCAACAAGACAAAAAATGAGACAAAATATTTCAGACATCTTTATATGGAACATAGTCAATAAGTGACAATCCTTTCCAAGTAATATCTTTAAAGAAGCATCAAGTATTTTATGAAAGGACATCAAGTAGAGAAAATGACTAAAGCAGATGCTTCATGCAATTTGTTCATCTATGGGACAAAAAGTTACATTTTTATACAGAAGACATTAGCACTCACCTCCCATGTTTGTCAGCTTCTTGAACAAGGGAAGAGATGGCCTGTCTGCAAAAATTTCACTTTGATGGACAAGGCATTCCTTCACTGCATCATAGCCATTCAGCACAACAGCAGATATACCCCCAAGATCAAGGCTGAAGATCTTTGGGGGGAAAAAGAAAGGAATAAAAACGTCAAATGCTATTACAACCCAATTTTGAGCACAAGGAATGAAAAAGTGAAACAACACTGAAGATCAGTGCAAAATAAAGAGCTGAATAACCTTGAGCAGGGCACACAGATGTCCAGAGGTGGGACAGCTGTGGCACTACACAGGGGAGCTAATTTGCTTTGTTAAAAGATAAAATTAATTAGCCCACACTGCATTCTGTGCTTTGCTGGGCACCTAAAGAAACCAGCTCTCCAAATTAAGGACTGGGGACACTTGCATATAGTCCTTAGAGAGGAGTGAGAGCAAAGGTGACAGCCAACAACTGAGTGTAGAGCCCAGCTAGGCCCAGCTCCCATTTTCACTAGTGGTTAGCACAAGGTGCTTTGGGGAAAGGTACAATACAGCCTGCAGGAGGCACATACAAGGTAAAAAACCCTAAAATCTGAATCTACATTTTAAAAATTAAAACTGAGCCTAAACTCAAGATTGAAACCTTAGATCCTTTTCCATACATTTCCTCAGCATTAGAAATCTGTATTTTTACCATTACAAATATTTAGATTTTTTCCATGTCAAAGCTGGTGGCCTCCATAATATGAAATTGTGTTAGCCTAATTATACATTCTGTGACAACTGGGTTGTCACCCAAAGGGTTGTCCAGCACTGGAACAGGCTGCCCAGGGAAGTGGTGGGGTTGTCATCCCTGGGGGCATTTAAAAGCTGTGTAGATGTGGCATTTGGGGACATGGTTTACTGGCAGACTTGGCAATGCTGGGTTAACAGATGGAGTCAATGATCTTAAGGGTCTCTTCCAACCTAAACTGTTTTATGAATCTATGACTATTTTATTTTAGCAAACTTGGTATTTTACCAGTTATAATGACTCTTCTTTTTTATGTGTCAAGAAGGCACTCCAGTATATTTCTGCAAACTATTTGTGAGTTTTGTATACTTTGGTCTAGCTTATTTATCTTTATTCCTATACCATTCTTTTTTTTTAACCCCTTTGATTATATTTTTTCAGAATATCCCCAATCCTAACGTGTTGTTTCCAAGTTCCCTCAGGTTCTGCAGGATCCTTTTGGAGAGCAGATGGCTAAAACTCCATACAGCATTCCAGGTACGTAAAAAGCCTGGTGTATTTGATAACACAAACCCCTTCCTATTTCCATTCTATTTGTCCTAGAATAACGTTTACCTTTTTTTTTTTATTATTACCGAAACACGTTAGATCTAGCTCGGAGTTAACTTTTACGAAACCCCTAAGAGGACACTAGCTGCTTAAAACCGGCTGATGGAAAGAAATGCCCGGTACAGAAGAAAATACAAAAAAAGACAAAGAAAAAAGAGAGAGATCCGCTTTTACACAGTCACGCTAGTGGGCTGTAAGTATCTCAGATATCGCGCTAGGGCGCTTCGAAGCACGGTTCCGCCACAGCCCCGCGCTCCCGCTCCCGCTCCCGGCGGGGCGCTCCATCCGCCNCGCCGCGCATTGGCCCGCGGGGGCTCCGCCCGCCGCGTCAGGAGCGCCGCCGCTCCCCCGCTACCGCTTCGGGGCTGGGTTCTGCGTTCTGGTTGTGTGGTGGGGGTTTTTGGTTTGGTTTGTTTTTGTTTTTTTTTGGTGTTTGTTTGTTTTTGTTTTGTTTTTTCCCTGGAGTAACACACAGAGTTGGCCCCTCGGGGTTGAAATCCGCCGCTGGCCGCGCGCTGCACGCGCCGATCGTGGCAAGCGAGGGCAGGAACCGGCAGCACTCCGCTCCCGGTTCAGTCTCGGTGGGGGCTCAGACGCACCGCGGCGAGATGTCTCCCACAGGCACTTGAGGCTTGGGCCGAGGAAGCCGGCGGTGACTCCCACTGGCGGATTGCGCACCTCGCAGATTCTGGCGGCGGGTGGGTGTGAGGCCCGCGGTCCCGGGGCTGCGCAGCCGGGCCGGGGGTCACTGACAGCGGCAGGGACGGGCCGGCCTCCCTCCCTGCCCTCGCAGGCAGCGCGGCGGGGAACGGCCCCGCTGCGTGTGCCCAGGCAGCACGGAGATCACACACAGAATGTGCAAAAGTTGTTGTTACTTAGTGGGGTGATGGCTCAGGAACGAGGGCTTCAGCTGCAGAAGAGGCCAAGATGGGGAAGGCAGAGGTCAGAGAGCGGTGTTGCTGTGCCATGTGACAATCTTGGCAAAACACTTCATAAACAAACCCAGATTTATTTCCAGTCACACTGGTTTTGTTATTACGTTACTACTATTTTACAAGCCGTTTTAGGAATAACAGAAACATTCCTGGCTCGTTAGAATTTATGTGCCACATGTTTCTAACTTGAGATGTCTTTCTTGTTGAATTCCTCGTAATAGCTGTACATAGATTTTTTTAAAGAACATTGATAAGATCCAAACAGATGAGGAATTTATTCTGATGGAGCTTATTAATAACCTGTGTCAATGCCAGCATCCCATATCAAAATCTTACCAAATTTGTCAGAATACGGAGAAGTGGCTTGAGCCCTGCTGGAGGCTTATTTTTTTCATTCTTCTTCCAAGTGATTTCTTCATCCTTTATTTCTGTGTGATACTGCCTTGTGTCCTAATTATTTGGGTCATACCTGCCAAAAAATACCAGCATTTTCAGTCAGTGCCTAAAGAATTCTCACCAAAGGGCAGGAGATTCAGGACCTCAGCTTGGATCCAGTCAGAGAAAGAAGGAAGAGAAATTGCCAAGGAGTAAAGTAAGATGTGCATGTGCTTAAGAATCTGAGAAAACATAGGAAGAGGTACTCTTGCTTTGATTTATTTTTGCAGCCTATCTTCAATGTTCTGTTATTTAAGTGTTTAATACCCAAAGTTTTAGATGATCACGATTTTCACTGCATTTGGTAAGAAAAGAAAGGTGATTAATAGTTTTGGCAGCAAGAATTTTGAAGGGGGGAAAAGGGAGAAAAAATAGTATAGGAAAGAACCAAGAAGAGGGGGAAGAAGTTAGAGAAAAAAAGTCCAAATATTTGACTAGAAAGGAAGGAATAGACTTGTAGTGGGGGGAAAGCCAACGATATTTGACAATTATATTCAAGCACAGGGGAGAACAGTCAAAACTGACCTTACCATACTGTTTGAGCCCTGGGGAAGAGATGGTGATGTTAACCATGTAACAGTGGAAGGGAAACTGAAGAACATGGTTGCAGAAAAATAAAATCCGTTTCAGTCAAGCCAAATGCTAAAAGATGGTGAACCAACCAAGAGTAAAGGTCTGAGAACCTCTAAAAGATGTGTGATTAAAGGGAGGTAAAAAGCACCAGCATGGACAAAGATGACTGAAACTTGTCAAAAGTTAGTGATAAATAATCCTTGTAGACAGATGAAATCACTTAAGGATGTAGGTTTAGGGATGCAAGATTACAATTGCTAGCCGAGCACAGGATTCCTTGCCAGTTTCTGATTGATCTCTTTATTTTTTAAGTTTTTTTTCTTCATTCATTCATTCATTCATTCCTTCAGAAGTGTGTGGGCAGCTTGTGCTGAATTGCTTCTTTGGGAACGTTTTACTCATCTTAATCATGGATGATAAAATGAGCAAACTTATAGGATGAATAAAGTTTTTTTTATTTCAATTATAAAAATGATGTCTGAGTAAAGAAACCCATTAAAGCATGTATCTTTATTAAATTCTAAAACATTCTAGTCATCAAGTTTTACAATTACTTTGCACTGGAAATTCTGTAAGCAGAAGTTGGAGTAACAGGAAATGATTGTGTTCCTGTCCTCTCAAGAAAATCAGAAAGCAATTATTTGGCTTTGTATTCTTTGACTACACATATATATAGCTTTAACTTTTGAAGAAATATACTGCCTGATGTTCTCTGAGTAGCAATGTTAAGATCTTGATGATAACTCTGGGGAGAAAAATTAAGTTGTTTCCAAGTTCCATTAAAAATCTCACAAACTTGCATTTAGCTACAACTTTGAAACAGGCTCTGGTTTTCTTATTCTTCTGGGTTGACATTGTAGCTGGAAAACAAGGTAAACCTTTATCAGGTTAAAGTGTTTTCCATTTCCAGTCTCTTGTTCTGTGAAATCATGACAGGATTTATAAAATGCAGGAAAACAACTTCTTTATAGACAGATGTGTAAAGATTTTGCTCCTTGCCTTTGATGGTGGACTGGGGAAAAGAGAGAGATCTTTACAGATGTATGTAAAGCAGGCATTCTTGTCATGAAAGAAATTAATTTCATAAGCTCACTGACAAGTTTAGGGTCATGGGCAGATATTATCTGTTACACTCACAAAGCTTTTTTAAACCCATGTCATCATAGTAAATTATCATCATGAATATCATCGTGAATATCATAGCAAATGATCAACTTCCATGTTACAATCATCTCCTGAGCCAAGCCTGTAATGATGCTGGTGCTTTACAGGTTTTCTAAAACAGAAAAACACATCTCATGTTTTCCCTTGTGAATTAGGCGATTGACTGCTGAGAAAAAGCCCACCTTTTCCTTCAGTCACATCCTTTTCCTTCATCACAGTCCTACTCTACCTAAACATTTCATGTCTGTCAAGCAGACTCAGAAGGCTAAGAGACTGGCTTAACTTCAGAAATAGTTTTGGCATGCTGTATTTTCCGGTTCTTTTAGAGTATACTTTGGTCAATTCTATACATAAATTTAGAAATTCATCTTTTTAATTGATGGTCTCATGTGACTATGGGTTCCGAGAAACTCCGCTGAAAGTAGATTAGCAAATATTATGTTGTAATAGCCTTTGCCTTCACATACTATTTACCAGCACTGAAAGGAGAGAGATCTTTTTTAGCCCCAAATTTCACTAAAGGCAAAGGCTAAATCAGTGCTGTAGGACCTAACAATGTCAGAACAACTGCATGGCTCTGGAAGGGACTGAGGAAAACTCTGAGTTACCCCATGGCTTCATCAGACCTCAGTACTGGCAAGACAAAGAGTGAAATGATGACACGGGGACTTCCACTCTTCTAAAATCCTGTAAAGAACAAGCAAGGATTAACTTGAGGGCTTGAGAAACAGTTTCTCACCCTATTTTCACTGACATGCTCTAACAAGATATTAAGATAGTATCACAGCATTTGTGCAAGCAACGACATCAAAGTTTTGTAACCAAGCTGTTGCTTAACAGGATTAGTTTTCTGTTCTGAGGTTGTTTTTTCAACTCTCATTTTACCTGCAGAATGCAAAAAAAAACCAGAGTGCAAGTAGGTGCTGATTTTGAAACATTTTCAGAGTGAGATTTTCCTCCGTAGTGCATCCCCTCAGTGTACCATTACCCTGGTAATGCTGCAAGTCTGACCCTGCCTCTGTTGAGTGTGAGGAGTTCTCCTTGTCAGCCTGCTGGAGGTGTAGCTTGGGACAGAACTGGAATTTTGCCAGTTGTCAGAGGGAGGGAATGTGTTTCCAGGTGGCAGGAGAGGGCTGGAGCCTTGGTAAACCTGCTTGGAAGCTGAGCTGTGCTGAGGGAGGACAGAAGATGACAAAGCCAAAGCAAACTTCTCTGTGATCTGCTCCTGCTGCCTGGCCAAGCAAACCTCAGTGCAGGACAGTGTGGCCCAGTCTGGTTTAAAGGATTATTCTAAATTGGATTTTGAATATGTCCAGGAAAATTGTCACAAAACCTGCAGAATCTTTTGGGGGGTTTGTGCAATAAGAAGATTTCAAGGAGATTAAACCAATGCAAGACCGATCTTCTGTTTAAAATGTCTTTCATAAATCAGTCTTGGAGCTTTTCTAAAGCATTTTGGAGGAAAATTTGCTTCCAGAGTGATTAATAGATTTTTCACTAATTAGCTCAACAGCAGTTCCACTTTCTGAAAAGCAGGCACTGAAGCAGCCTAAATCCAGATTTAATGTCCATTAAAAAGGAAATGCTTTAGTGTTGGGATTTATATCAGTGTTCTGGTTCTCAGGAAAGTACTGCATTTTTATAGAAAGGAGTTGCTTTTCTTTTTGGGCCAAATTGAAACCAAATAATAAGATAGATCGGTACAATATTATTTATGTGGATAATCTTGATGTGAGCTTATACTAAATTTGAATGTAGTTTTTCAGAGACTATGGGAGCAGGATTGAGGAAATAATTTGACCAATTAAATATGTAAGTTTTGCAGAACCATATGCCTACAAAAGTTATAGTGTTGGTTTCAGAGTTTAAGCTATTCTCCAACTATTCAAATTATGGCGTCACAGAAATTGGAGGAGAAAGATATGAAGAGAACAAATGTAATGGATAATGTTCCTTTCCCAGAGCATCTCACATACATATGTCACTCCTGACAGATGCTAGAGTAACATGCCATGAAATTTTCCACTGAAAGAGGTGCCATAACTGCAATGCAACCTATTCTTGCCTGTCATTAATCTCAGTTGTAGAAATGTGTGGTGTCTCCTTTGTTGCCCTTCAAGACTATATATATATATATATATATAATATAGTACTGACAAGTATTTATGTTATCACCTTTCTCCATAGTCTTTCCTTCTGTTACCTTTCCCTTATCTTTGAATTTGTTTCCCTAAATCATTACATGGGATCTCTGATAACCCTTACTGGCATTTTTCTGGACTTTCTCCAACTTGCCCAAGTCTTGGTGATCTAGATCTTTTCAGCAAAAAGTAGAGTGTAAGGATTACCTCCCAGGCCTCAAACAAGATACTCCTGCTAACATACAGCTTGCATTTACAGCAGCACACCACCACTAACTCTGGCTTAGCTTATTTCATTTTCCGCAGAACAGGTTACAATGAAATGTTAGAATGTTAGCTCTGCTCACCTTGCCCCACGTGGCTTGTAGAGTCTTCTTAAGGACTTAAGCCAGTGTGTGCTGGCTGTTCACAGAGACAGGATCCTGGATCAGAAGGACCAGGCATCCCCCAAAACCTCAGAGAAGTTTTGACCCCCCGGGTTCTCCTTGTAAAGAAAGAGCATGTGATTTTAACAGCTGGCTTCATCATAACTTGTCAAAATCTTGATTAGTTGTTATGAAGAACAAACTTAGAGAGAGCAGAGGCCTGAATCACACTCACCTCCATCGTGGAGAACTTACTGTGTTTGTGGATCATGGCCTCATCACTGTATCCCCTTTCATTTTTGTAGGGTCCACTTTTCTCTGATACAAACCAATCATGGCAATGAAGATTTTACCTGTGCAGCTCACAGTCTTACCTTTCTTGAAGAGTTACATTTTAGTATTGAACAAAAATTGCACCATAATATATAGACGGAACATTTTTGTTTACCAGCATGTCAGCTGGTAGCATTTCAGAGCTTCACTATAGTTACATTTTAGCATTGAACAAAAATTGCACCAAAATATATAAATGTGATGTTTTTGTTTAACAGCATGTAAGCTGGTCGCATTTCAGAACTTCACTATAGTGTCTGTGACTTCTCAACATAATGGCAATATTTACAGTAGAAAAAATGGTCACACTTAAATGTATTGGTTAAATATATCAAAGAGTATATTGTAGGAAGTTGCATCTAATGTAGAGAAAGTCACTATAAAATAGCCCAGATTTTTCTTATTCTCTACAAATTAAAACAAATTTCTTTGAAAATTAAATTCCTTTTACTTGGAACTGGGGGTTGCATTAGTTAATCTGATTTCTTAAATTAAATAAATAAATAAATAACAAAATCCAGTCATTCTGTGTTTTTTTATTTAATCCGCTTTGAATCTATACCCAGTGCTGAAAAAAGCAGAACAAGTCCCTTGGAATAGATTGTTTCAGTAATTTTCTTATTTTCCTTGTGCAGTGCTGCAAAGTGCCCCCCTCTGCTAGATTTTCCATGAACACTTGACGTCTAGTTTTGGATTTATCAAGCAACAGAAAAACTTCATCCTGGGAAAATCCTGTCTCTTTTTTTACAGCTTCAAAAAATAGCCAAACTGGTCAACTGCCCTTCTTCTCCATCTCATGTACAAGAGAAGAGATGGTTGCAAAAAGAAAATATGTTTGGGGAGACTAGATGACATACAGCTGAGGGGGAGGGGGGAAATAGGACAAGCGTTCCAGCTGGGAGTCCCTCCATTAGCGCTGGCAAGGAGCAGCCAAAGTGCCTGCCAACATCCAAGTGCTACATCATCTCTACGTGCACAGGAGTGGATCAATTGGCATTCGTACCTGTTGGTTTAAATTTACACTCCTTCCTGTGAAAGCTTAAAGTAGAAATGTTGGCACCTGAAATCCTGTAATCACCGGCTCCAGCCCTAGACTGAGCCACACTGGCAGGAGAAGGGCTTGAACTGACTGGAATCAACCACAAGGCAAAATTTAGCTTTTTCCTCCCAGCAGGACGAAACTGAAATATGCTATTACAACAGGATCGTCTGGAATTTTATTGTTTTAACTTTAAACCCGGGAATATTCTATGTGAACAAGGAGTAAATGATTTCCCAAAAGAAATGGGAACCATTAACTGTTAGCATAGGAAGAGTGGAATTAGAGGGAAATATCAGACTGGCAGCCCAGTCGTTTAAGTTCCTGCACTTTATTTCTGTTGGTGTAACTGTATAAATCATAATAAAACAGCAAAAGCAAAGCCGAGCCATTTCTTTAGGTGCTGCCTAATATTTGTAAATACATCCTCAGAAAAACTACCTTAAAACGAGAATAGGAGTCGTGAAAACGCAAGAGATTTTAAATCAAATACTCAGACTCCTTCTCCCGGGGGTTTCCCGTGGTGAGCGTATGTGCGAGGGAGCTGCTATTTAAAACGAACTTTCAAATTTGGCAGAGCGGGGTGGGAGGAGAAAGCCTTCCAGGGAGCATCCCCTCGGCCACCCCCTCGAGGGCTGCAGCTCGTGAAGGGCTACGAAGCCGTGTTAGGGGAGGAAAAGAAAATCAACCCAAAAATTCCCCCCAGAGGTGGTTTGGGTTGTCATTTGGAAAACAGCAGGAGCCAGACCCCCAAGAAACGAGAGGGTTTTGCAATCGTCGTTCTGCAAAAGGAGGGTGGCGAAGCGGCGCAGCGCCCGCCGGTGGCCGCCCCCGGCTGGGAGGGGAGGGGGCCGGGGCACCCCCAAAGGCGGATGGCGATGGACACGGCGGTCCCTCCCCGGACGGCAGCCGCTTGCCAGTGGTTTCTGTATGTTCGTGGGTTTTTTCTAAACTTCCAGCTAAAATCTCATCAACAAAATATCACCCGCCCCGCGGCTCTCCCGAAATTTATCCACCCCGCGGTGAATGCACGGCTCCTGCCGCCGGGAGTGACCCTGTCATCGGCGGCTGTAAAAACGCAGACGAGGAGCCCCCGGGATGTTCGCAGGAAAGCTCCCCATCCGTTTGAACGGCGAAAAGCGCCATCCAGCCGCGCTAGTCCCCTGCTCCCTGCGCGGCCGCGCAGCGTGCGCGGGGCTCTGCTCGCTGCCGTGTCGCCGCCGTGTCACCGCCGGGGACGGCGACAGCGGCACAGGCATCTCCCCCGCTGCCGCCGGCGGTGCCTGCAGCCGCCGGGAACGGGGAAGCGATGCAGGGGAGGGCACGGGCGGAGTCGCGTCACGCCGGGGGTCCCGAGGACGGTCGGGGACCGTGCTCACCCCCGCCCGCCGGGGCACGGCTGGCCGGGCAGCCCGTGCGCCGCGGGGCT
>WBMY01002789.1:268115-289804 GCA_013397315.1 Donacobius atricapilla | reverse complement strand
CCCCCAGGAAATAATTCCCGTTTCCAAATTACACCTAACATTGTCATACTTTCCCTGTGAACTTTCCAGTCTCTGTGAGATTTCTGATTCAATGGAGTAATCAGAATCACTGCTACATTTATCTTTTCTTTCTATTCTTGGCTTCACCACAGCTCTTATTTTCACCAATTACTCTTTTGGCTGGGGCTGAGCTGTGATCCCAGCTAAATTATTAGTGTCACCTCCACAAAAGCAAATAATTTGCCTCCCAGTCTGAGTGTGGAGCTCAAAGGCTTTAAACACGGAACCATTTGTATGATTATGAACCACAGATGCCGTGGCAGCGTCGTCTGGGAGCTGCCTGCCAGACTTCCCAGGTGTCTCCCTGAGAGGCCACCTATCCCACTAGAGCACAGCAGGTGGACAGGACAGCAGGTTGGTGTTTTCAGTCACTAGGTCCTGTCCTCTCCCAGCAGCTGTAACCCAGACTGCTGGGCATGCTGGAGAGTGCCTCCTCCTTCTCCTCTCCCTGGGCTGATGGAGACAGCAGGCTCCAGGCAGGGCCTCTGGAGACATGGAAAGAAGAGCTCACGCTGGAACAGGTTTGTTGGCAGGGCTTGTGACCCCATGAGAGACCCACACTGGAGCAGCCTGTTCCTGAAGGACTGCACTCTGTAGAAACAATGGAGCAGTTCATAAAGTGCAGCCGTGGGAAAGACTCACACTGGAAAAGTTGGAGGGGGACTTTCTCCTGTGGGAGGGGCCCCACTGTGGAGCAGGAGAGGAGTGTGAGGAGTCCTCCCCCTGTGAACAAAGGAGCTGCATGCAGAAGCAGCATGTGATGAACTGATCACAGCCCTCATTCCCTATCATCTTGCGCTGCTGGGGGTGGGGACAAGGTCAAGAAATTGGGAGTAAAATTACACCTGGGAAGAACAGAGGTGGGAGGAGGTGTTTCTAAGATTTTGGTTTTACTTATTATTATTTAATTGTGATTTGCTTGTAATAAATTAAACTGATTTCCACAAGCTTAGTCTGCTTTGCCCATGACAGTGAGTGCTGAGTGATCTCTCCCTCTTCTTACCTTGTCCTATGAACCTTTCAGGAGAGGAGAAGGAACACAGGTGACCTTGCCCCTGATAGGTAATAGCTGTGTTAATTACCCAATACAGCCTCACCCCTGATGAGTCACAGCTGCATCCAATAATGATAAGTGTGATAAAAGGGAGTGGGTTAGCGGGTCAGGAGGAAGAACCTTGAGGAAGGGGGTGTGAGAGAATTATGAAGAAGAAGGATCCTGGGGAGAGTGAATCACTGCTGTGAGATCAGTCTGGGGCTGCAGTCACAGTCTAGTTAGGTAAAAGCCTGCAGTCAGAGTCGGCAGACTGATCCCTGCAGTCATAGCTCAGCAGGAGATAACCACCAGTCAGAGGCTGCAAGGGAAACCTACAGCAGGAGCTTGCTGCAGCCAGAGTCAGTGAATAGAGTCAGGATGGCTGAGCTGTAAACGGGAATAAACCAGGACCCTTTTCATGCTGTGATAAACAAAGAGTCTGTGTCTCAGCTCATTTCTACCCTCTAACAAGAGGGCTGCTGCAACATATTTTCCCTCCCATGTCCAGCTGAGGATGGAGAGTGACAGTGAATTCGGTGGGCACCTGGAGTCTAGCCAGGATCAACCCACCACACTGAAGGAACATAACCACGTGGTTATTTGGAGCCTTTATAGTTTTTTTGTAGCTTTGCAAAAACTTTGAATGTCCAAATATATTGCATCAGATGCATTAATTTGCACATTATTCTGCTGACATACTTGAAAGACTGTTATAGGTCTTCACTGTTTTTTGTTGTGGAGGGACCCAATTATTCTAGTTATCATATGTTCTTAAAATAGTTGAATAACTAGTTTATTATTCTTTTTTTAGCTCATGAAATGACCATGGTTTTATACAGAACCATATCATAGTTATTTGTAGTGGGTAGGAGTGGCCTGTTACTGGAAATGAAGTCCAAGAAAGTGCAGCAGGGGAAGGACGACAATCCTTGTAGTTCAGTGGCTTCCATGTGGACAGGCAAATTTTATCTGTGGAACATTCTTAGTAGCTTAGGGGAACTTTTTAGCATGTCAATCCTGCTGGATGGGCTGAAGAAGACAATGTAGCCAGGGTCATTCTTGAGTGTGTACATTTTCCAAGGAAGGCTTCACTCTTAGTTAATACAGTCCTTCTTTATCATTCTGTACTTAAAGATACTATCTAAGAGTTAAATTAATTATGAAAATTAATATTGATTTGTGTTCTTAATGCAACAGAAGCAGAGAATTGCATAGAAAAAGGAAATAGTTCTGACCTTCAAATACTGGAAGTACAGAGTTTAAATGAAAACTGCCATAGTTTTTGTTTAAAAGGCTTCCAGATAAGCAGATGAGAGACCAAGCCAGTTGAAGCACTTTACATACATTGAAAGTGAAGTTAAAGATTTTTTCATAAACTTTATGCTTTGGCTATCTCTAGTTTAAGCTTAGTCTTGGTAAGGTTGCACACTTCAGTGGACAAAAGGTTCATTTGCATTATGTGAAGATGCTGTTTGCTTCTTCATGGCTTTGGTTTTCAGAAGAAACAATGTCTTTATTGCACCTTTTCCTAACAGACAGTACCAGAGCTATGTGTTATCTTGCTCCTCAAGTGTCGAAGCGCTGCATTTGTAATTGTGTGTTTTAAAACCACATATGTTTAGTATTTAGCTCAATGAAGTGCATTTGTGACTGAAGTTTTTTGTGTCTCTATAGTGTTATTCTGGTGGCTTTCTCCTCAACAAAAGTTTCATTGTCTTTTTGTTATTGCTTGTTAGATTTGCAGAAGCTGCACTTCATAGGCTGCCGCTGCAATGATATGGTAGGTAGGAGTGGAGGTCAAGCCTCTACTCTTGCAAAGACCTGTAATCTGGCAGCTGAAAAACCTGTCTAGTTCAGGTGCTTTTGATGATATGTTAAGATAAAATTAGTTTGGGTTGTCTCTCACAGCCAGCCAGCCTTAAGCTGATCATGGTCCATCAACCTCCTAAACTCCAAGAAAATTGCTTTCTCCATCAGGTTGTTGTGGGTTCTCTAGCTAGACACCAGGATTATCTTTCCTTATGGCCAATTCCCCTTCCTTGTCTTGCTCTCACAAGTTCAACCTGAAACCTCCTGGGTGTCACGATGTACAGCCTGCCATTTATGCATCAGGGGCTTTTTGCTGGATACCACAGAATGGCCTGATTTAGTATCCTTTTTTGTCTCACAACTCACTTTTTCCTCAACGCTGCAATTTCCAATTTGGTTGGCATTTCTCTGGTGAGCTGAATCTCCTTTACAGCACTCAGAGGACTATAAATTGATATTGATATAATGTGTACCTATAAAGCTCATTTCTATCACCCTGGAAATATGAAGTACCTGTAAGGTAAACAAAAATCTAGACTAATATTTCCATGTCTTCATTTCAGTCTCAGGTTAAAGTTATATCTGGGAGAAGAGAGGGAAAGGTATCACTTTCTGTTTTTGCATGTTTTTAGTGACTGTGTAGAAATGGAAACTATACAAACCTGCTCAAGTTAAGGGAGTGATTGGTAAATACATCTTCTAGAAGCTAGAGGGCACAGCAGTCACAGGAAGCCTCTGGTATAACTCAGTTACCAGGAGGCGTGAGTGAGTCAGAGTAACTTTTTACTTCTTTTCACATAAAATGGCATTTGCTAGTCAAGTTCAGGGTTTTTTTTTTTTCTCTTTCTGAAGAGAAGTGGCTGATAATCAGAATTGTCTTTCTGGATTTTTATCAGTTTTGCAGATGGTCTAGAGGAAAATCAATTATTCATATTGCTATTGATATAGATGAAGTTGCCAATATATGCTTCCCATTTTTAATCCAGATTACTTCAGTAATAATATAGCTTTCTGCAGGAGCTCCTATAATTAACCATTTATAAGCAACTACTGAAAACTCTGTTAATGGGAAAGGTCAAAGGTAAATTCATGGGCAGAGGAGTGTTGCTATCAAGCCTAATAACCACAGATTTCAGATTTTCACTTGTCTAGCTGGTCTGGTGGAAGGATTTGATAACTTTTCCTCACCCTTACAGAGTGTTTCTGTGATAGTCCAGGTGTATTTTATGTTACAACCCATGTGTCTTACCGGTGTAATACCTGTGTGAGAAGGACATTGGGAAACTTTGTGGTACAGACCAATCCTTATTTTGTTTGCATTTTGAAATGAAGTTCACAGGCCTTACCCTAAGTGTTTAAGTGGAACAGAATATCCTGGCCTGCTCTTTGGAAGACCTCCCCAAATTTCAGTGTGTTTTGTTTTCAGTTCCAAGTAAGCCAGTGAGAGAAGAGAACTTTCCCAGTTTGCAAAGGACACAAGATGTATGCATGGATTAATTTATACTGAGTTTCTCAGGGCAGTTGACTTTCTCTCTTAAGCAGAAAATCAGAGACACTGAGTGAGTGAGTTTGTAGGACTCTAGCATCACAGAAAGGATTCCCTCCAACCTTTGGAAATACTACGTTTTACCACAGGCTTTATGCCTAAAATCAGATGCATGCTGAACCACAGTATGATATTCCACTAAACAAAACAGCCCTGGTTTAATAATGAAACTCAGCTGAATTATTCATTGGGTCCTGAATGATGCAGAGAGAGTTTTCGTGGTAAATAGCCCTGAAGATGAGAGTAGTGCCAGGTACAGCCCTGTGCCTGTGCTGTGCACCTGGCCTGTTTTCTCAGGTAGGCGTCTGCAAGAATTCATGTCTTTGCATAAACAGACTGGAACAACCATGTTTGGTAGCTGTCTACTGAACTCATCTTAGAATAGTCAATCTCATTCCAAAAAACCCCATTTAAGTGCAGGCTCTAGTGCTATGGACATAACACTAAAAGCACACTCAAGCACTTTGGTACAAAGCAATGGACTACTACACACTTTTAAAGGGAACACATCTTCAAAGAAAAGCACATCTTCAAGCTTGTTGGCCAAAATCTGATGATGCCTTGTGTAAATGTCTCACATAGCTAAGAGAATACAGAATGCATCAGCCGGGTTCCAAAAAAGCAGTGTGTACCAGCAGCACAATTTTAGCCTGTGAAGCATTTTCCCAGCTGGCCTTTGGAAGCTGAGGAGCAGCACAGCCTCATCCCGAAGTAGGTAGCTCGAGGTACATTACTTGCACTGCCATCATGGTTTAAGAGGGACCAAGCATGTGTTAACGTGAGAAAGAAATTTAAAGGAGGGTGTCCAGCATGGACAGAGAAGCCGGAGTGGAGAAAATTATGATGGTGAGGCCAACTATGTCTACAAAACTGAACTGGTCTTTCCAATAAAAAATATCTGGAGGTTTAGTTTTGGATGGTGCTGAGAGGGAGTGTCTGCTGAAGCCTGCCAATAGTGATGGTGAGTGAAGCAGTGTTTTGCTCTACACCTCTGGAGGAAAGATTATGTTGGGGGTGGGGGGAAGGAAGAAACCCCTTTGTAGAATGAATTTAGAATCCAAACCTCCCACCTTCCCAAAAGCAAATTAGTTTTCCAAAACCCCACTATAAACTTTGGTGGAAGCAATAAAATGTGCAACATTAGGTCATGATCGTCTGGTTGCTAATATCCACTCGTGGCAGAGAAGCACTGGCAAGGAGAATCGTGCTGTCACTTCAGATTTGTGCTGGGCTCAAGTGTGGTAGTGATGACAGGTGCTATGAGAAAATCCAAGAGCAAAATTGTGGGTAATACCACAGGGTTTGAGAAACATGAGTTATAAAATGCTGCTCATTGGGTGCCATCTGTACGGTCTGCTCAGTGAGGCAGAGCCCTGGAAAAAAAAAAAAGTATGAGCACATAAGCAGGGCAGCATTTTGAACTGGGCAATAATGATCCAAGGAAAAGCTGGTGCACTCAAGCTTTCCCTAAGTGGCATTGCAGCTAGTATAATGTATTTTTAACCTTATATTTATATGAAATCCCAGTATATAGAAATACACAGATTAATTTGACTCAGCTGATGTCCCCTTTTAGATGTCTGGCTTGCTTCTGCTGGCGGTTGCTGCTAAGAGCTGTCATACTAGTCGAAATTTATAAAGAGCAACAGGTGGAATTTGATTCATCATCATAGAATAATTTCTTTTTTTTTTCCCACCTTTTTTTTCAATTTTTTAAAAAAATATAATTTACAGTTTATGACAATGTTTTTCTTGTTCATTAAAGAGGAAGTAAAGCTTATCAGGATGTCTTGTATTCTTAGAGTAAAATGTAGCAAATTAATCTGATACATTATCATAAGGATCCAAAACGTTATTTGTTTTGCTACTGGATATCAAAGCATATGGCTGTTGGAGAATGGGGCTCTGCCTAAAGGCATTTTTTTTCCCTGACAGTAATTTGTGGGAGACTGAGACATGGCTTGTCCTAACAGTGCAGGTTTAAATTTAATACGATATTATCAACTTCATGCAGTATAAAGCAGTCTTTGCCTCTCCTGTAGCAGATATGCATCCCACCTTTGACCACTCCATTCGGTGAGATCGTGTTGCTAGACAGAGGTATGGAAAACTTTTAGTGTAGTTTCCCTGAAATTGTACATACTTGTGTGCTGCTGCTGCCAGAGGCCTCCCCTTTCCTGCCTGGTGACTGGGGCTATCTACTGGGTTTGGCACTTTATTTGCTGTGCTTGACTTGTAAGAGACCATAATTTATAGGGAGAAGGTAAAGTAATGGGAAACCATTCACTCTAAAAAGTTAAATACTCGTGACTCCTCCTGCACAAAGGGCTTGCAATTTTTGACTTGATTTTTTTGTGATATCTTTGCCTATCGGGCTGAAGTAGGATGATCAGTTCCTGCTGCCCTGAACTTTTGACACTTTTCCTGGCTGTTTTCTGTATGTTATTCCCTATCCAGTCCAGATGTTTCTGCACATGAGCCACCCAGCCATTCAGCTTGGTTTTTTTTGGAAGGCAAAACCTTGATTTTTGTCTTGTGATGGAGGACAGCATTAGAATGTGGAAAGTACCCATTTTTGTGGATGGACTCCAGTGGCTTCGGCATTCTTGCATGATTGGATGTGGTTACTGCCTAACTGCTGCTTCGAAGCTGGCTGTGGCAGAGGTTGTGTGATTTCTGTAGTGGTTCTCTGACCTGTTTTGGGTGCCTTGTTATGTGTGCCTGAGACTGTAATATGAGCTCGTGGAAATCCCTCAGGAATGGTCCTTGGGATCACTGTCCTTCCTCTCAGCCTGTGCTTGACTGATGTTGCCTGCACTGGCCAAGGGACCTTGATGTTTTAAGCCCAGATTTGGATCTTTCCCTCCCTTGAAACATATGTTGACTTGTAATATTTCTTAAAAAAATGTTGTATGAAAAACTTCGGGCCAGATTTCTAAACTAGCTCTGCACTGAGCACTTCTCACTGGGATGACAGAGCCTGGCTGAGTGCTGCAGCCATAAACAAGGCAAAAGTTTGAAGGAATATTTGTCAGAAAAGCTGACTTTGGGCTATCTTGGCAAGACACTGATTACACTTCTTGTTTTGGGCCACAGTGCTTGTATGGGTGGGAAGAGTGTGTGGAAACTTGACCTTCAAAGAGCTCTTGGCCTAGGTTAGGCTGTCTGGAAGATGAAAAGTTGTGTTTCCTCTGACTTTCCCTATGGCTTGAACAACACATTTCACATTATTGCATTGCTGGAACAAATGCATGAGGGAGGTAGAAGAGCAGAAAGGAAGTTCATGTTTTCTAGTCAGACGATGAAGAACAAACTCCGGTGGTGATTGTGGGGGGGCGCTTTGGTGTGTGCCTTGCCGTAGGCACTGCCCAGTTACTGCTGGGGGCAACATGAAGCAAAGGCTGAGCAGAGACTGAGAGCACATAAAAGTGAGAATATGGAAAAAGGAAAATGAGAAACAATAAACTGGAAAGGGCTGAAATTGACACCTTAAATTCAAAGAGGGAAGATTTCTCTCTGTTTCAAGTTTTTGGGAGGCCAGTTTTGACTAAAAGGTGTATGGAGGAAGAAATGTGCCCTAATCTTAAGAATCTGGGATGCTATTTCATCTGCATTGGGTTGTTGTGGTTTAACCTGGCAGGCAGATTAACATGACACAGCCACTCGTGCCCTCCCCCCCACCACCAGTGGGATGGGGGAGACAGCTGGGAAAAAGAGTGAAATCTGTGGTTTGAGATAAAGACAGTTCAGTAGGAGAGAAATAGAAGGGGAAATAACAGCAATAATAATGATGGTAAAAGAATTAAAATACACAAAACAAGTGTCGCAGGTTGCAACCACATCCAGTAGTCAGGAAAAGAAAAGAATGTTGGTGGTGCCATTTGGAGTGTTAAGGAACACTGGTATCACTGCCAGTGGTCACTGAACAGTTTGAGCACTTACAATGAGAATAATTAATACCAGTTTCCTGAGAAGGTAGTGGAATTTGCCAAGCATCCAAAAAAACCCCAGACCATTTTCAGGTCCTGATTATTTCCTGATGAACTGCTTGACCCCAAGGGCCTATAGCAGCCATGACAGTCTGCCTTTGCAAAGCCCCTTAGAATGGCTCAATTCAAATACAGACATAATTACACCTCTCCTCACAATATTATATTTCAAATATCCTCCCAGTAATCAGAATCACTGCAGTATGTGAGGAGTGAAGAGCCCCTTTATCTTTACAGCAGAAAGCATATGAACTGTTATAAGCTGAAGAAGGTTAATAATGGGAAAGGCTAATAGAAAAGGCTTTGAGGCATCATCATAGTCACAAAAAAGGCATGAGGAAATCTGAGAGCGAGTGACAATGCTGCCCCTTTACCAGAAAATGCCCCAATGGAGTGTGAGTGAGAACAAGAATCCTCTGCCTCCCCCGCAGAAAATCACAGCTACAGAGGAGTTGTTGTATATTTCAGTTTGTTCCCACGGTTTTAATCTTCTAACTTACTCTAATTATTCCTATTCAAGGCTGATTTATGTTTGGCAACTTTACATTAGAAGGAGTTTCCTTTAACAGAACAGCACATGCTTGCAGGCAGGATGGGGGGAATATGATGTGTTCAGATGCAGTGTGAAGCAGTTACTTGGCCAAGAAACTCTCTCTGACACTGCCTGTGCAGACAGATTTTTCCTTATTTGCAGCAGGCCTTTGGTTTTCTCTCTCCCCTTGATGAAGAGCAGCAATGTTGACCTCACAAGAGATTCTTTCCAGTTTGTTTCCCAGGGTTTTTTGGTATTCATACATAGTTTTTAAAGAACTGTATGTTTTTGTGTGAGCAGTACGTAACACAATAGTAAATCCATAAGAAGTTTCCACCAGCTGTGCTGCGTTATGCTGCAACATTCTGCTTTCCAGATGGGAGAACAAGTTTCTGTCAGCTGTCCTCAGTACCGTCACACTGGGATGGTAACTTTGCAGAAGGGAGTGGGACACACTTGACAGCTGTTTAACCAGAAAAGTCTGAGAAATTCCAATGTGTCAAGGGTACTAAGTGGTTACAGGTTGTATCAAAATTGGAAATTGGTCTCCTACTAGGGGAAAAGTGAGGAAGTAGCTGCTCTTGCTTTTTGTTTTTTTTTTTTTTTTTTTCAGGAACTGCCTGTCATCTGGAAATGAGCTTGAGGGGCCTGTTAGAAGGAAGCAGGGGAGCCACAATGGGTGTAGTATGGCACATGGCAAAGAACTGAGAACAGAAAGTTTAAAAAATGGTGTGGAAATCCATGGGAAAACAACCTCTGCTAGTTCTGCTGCCTGTACTGAGATGTGGACTTTGCAGTTTCTCCTCAATGGGGACAGGTGGCAGCTGGGGAAGTGACCATTTTTCCAGACAAAAAGCAACCAGTAGTAGTGACTTTATCATGGGACAGAAAATGAGACCACAGAGCTAACCAGGGGCTGAGATAGAAGGGGAACCTGGAGTTATTGTCAACCAGCCCCAAAGGCATTGCTTTGGGATGCAGAAGGTGACTGAAGTGCCTGTTGTCACCTACACACCAAGATAAACCAGTGGCTTGTAAATTGTGTTTAAAATGGAGTCAGTGAGCTCTGCACTCATGAGTATTACTTCAACAAACTTTACTGAAACAGTCTCCAAAGTCTGTGGGCTCTAACCATATACAGTGAACAAAATGTGCTGGTTTGACTGAAAACCTGTAATTTGTTAGATTAGCAGTTTGCAGAGATAGAATTCAGCACTAAGTGAGGGTTGCTAACTGAAAAAAAAAAAAAGAGAAATAGATAATTGATTTGTCTAATTATATGGAGGGTTTATTTAAAGTGGAGATTAGTCTGCTTTAAAAAAAAGTTGTATTGAGTAAATGTATTATGTGGTCAGTGCATTTATTGTTGGAAAAATGAGATTCCCACATGTAGTATTGTTTATTTGGTTTTAAAACCAAATAAAAAGAAATGTGTTTTTGATACCAAATTATCTTATCTTTGAAAAATAAAGGTGACCCCAGGTTATGTTTACGGTGTTATCAATGTAGTATTTGATGTAATGAAGGAGATTGTACATGCCCCATGATCATTGGTATTTCTGAGGAGAGTAGCAAGGATTTTGATGGTTTCTCTGTGGAAAGCATGCTGCATCTGCATGACAAACTGAGGGAGAGGGAGACATATCTTTGTGGAAGCCATGCAGGGATGTTTTCCTTGTCCTACTTGGTCTCCATGAATCCTGGGGTATGAAGTGTGGCAAATGACAAATTCCTCTCTATTTTCATTAACCTCTGAATAGATATTATTTTAATTAAAATAATCTTGACAGCACCTATGAAAAAGATGTGGGGGTTGTAACAGCAATTAAGTGTATTGTCAAAGATGATAAGCAGCCTGGTATCACAGGAAGGAAATTAACACTCTGACCAATAACGGAACAGTAATCTTAATCCAGTACTTTTTGCCTCTCAGGAGCTTTTTAAAATGGATGGATTTTGTAGACCAGGCAATTTTAGAACAAGACAGTTAAGCAATCATTGCCATAAAACATCTCCATTTTAAAAGTCAATGTCATACTGGTGTAATAGCGGCTGGTGTACAGCCAGCAAGAAATGTGATGTTAATTAGACATTAACAATGCAAAGTCTTGATGATTTTCCTATATTTTGGATATCAGGATGACTGGGAATTGTATTCAACATAAGGTGCTGGTGGTAGAGCTTAGCAGTGATCTGCATCAGTGCCAGGTGTCTGGGTTGTCTGCTGCAGAGAGAAGGCATGGGAATGCTGTCAGCCCATCTCTGCTGTGAGGGACATAAGGTTTGAGAGCCTTGCTTTCTAGGTTGTGTCACCACAAGTCTTTCATTACTTAGGAGCTGCTCTGAGCACATAATTCACAGGTCTTTTGGTAGATTGCAAACTCCCTAAATTATAGTATTTTGCTCATCTTAAAAGCAACATTCATCCTCTAGATGACCGGCATCACACTGGGGCAAGCAGAATTAAAATCAAACCCTCTGTGCTGGCCAAAGTAGGGAGACCCTGTCCTCTCCCCAGGAGGTTCAGGTGGAGCTGCTGTGGGTGCAAGGACTGGATTGCTCTGCCCAGCACAGTCACACGGGGCTGGAGGGAAAGGCTGCCCAGGAAGGAGCAAGCTCTAAAAAGAGTCACAGTTTTACTATGGGAGAGGATGGAAAGGGATTGAACTAAAAGTTGTAGTCAGATGGAATCTTGGAAGAAGAGGTCTGGGAAGAGTCCATCTGTAGGTGCCAAAGCAGGTATGTGCAGGCTTGTAGGACATGGAATGGATGAAGCTGTGCTTATTCATAAAGTCTGAGGTAAAAATGAGGCTGAAGAAAGTTTGTGATTTCCTGGGTACCCTTGTGGCTTTTCTACATATCACCAGTGAAGGGTTTCCAGGTATCCTATAGGAAAGGATTAAATGGTGAAATTCAACTCCTGTGTCAACAAGAAAAGGGCTGACAATTTAATAGTTTAATAGAGGCAATCCTGCTTTGTCCTTATCCTGCCTTCCCAGATGTAATCCAAGCAGAACTGCTCCTTGGCATTTAGGGCTCATTTTGCCCTTCTCCTGCACCCCCGTGCTCCAGCTTGTGCTCCCCCCTTCACATTTTCTTGTCCCACTCTTAGCAAACATGAGGATTCAAGAAAGGAATGATAGCATGTCATGTTCCTGGTTGGAGAAACCTGCACTGTAATATGCCTGAGATGTTTCAAAGGGAAGCAAGTTCCTTGTCCTGCTGAAAGCTTTAGTAGCCCACTGTCATTTCTGGTAAGGTGTGGGTAGCAATCTAAAACAAATCTCTACAGTTAGTTGAAAGCTGCATCTCAGAAGGGCTGTGATTTGAGGAAGAAGATAATAAGTAGCAAGTTGTTAAAGAAAGAGCTTATTTCTTCTTTGCTTTGCAGCGTGAAAACCTGGATCCTGCTACTCCAGAGACTAATTCAATATGTAGTGTGACAGAATTCCTACCTCAAGGACATTTACACTGTAAGGGAATGTAAAAAATCCAAGCAAAAAAGCAACATGTACATTAAGAACCAGGGAACAAGGCGGCAAGAAGCGCTTCTTTTCTCCTCTGATTGTCGCGGTGCCTTCAGAGAGTGTCTCTCTGCTCGCCCGGGCTAGCCCTGGCACCGCGGCAGCGAGTCAGGCATCTGTAGCTCCAGCTACAGATAACTAGAGCCGATCCTGTGGGTTCTGAGAACCGTCGACCCACTCTTCCTTGTGGCACAGGTTGTGTTTTTGCGACGTTGGTAAGGAGGAAAGGAGTCTGGGTTGGGGGAGCCAACAAGTTTATTGGAAGGCCGTGCGTGGGACCTTCTCACCTGAGGCTACAGCCCAGCCCAGCCCCGAACCCGGCTCGAACACTGACTTTTGAACCGGGGAGGGGAAAGGGGAGTGAACGAGGGAAAATCCAATAGGCACACACCAAGGAGTGGCTCAGGGCATGAGGGACACCCTCAGGAGCCAACTCCTTGGGGAAGGAGGAGACATTCTCCCTTTGCATCCAATCATTTGACATTTCTCCCAGAGCTTTCTAGAAGCTGGGTCAGGTTCCTGAGTGACAGGCAGCTCACCAGAGGGAGGAGCAGGGACAAGATACATTCAATTTCTATGGAAACCGGGGAAGGATACATTGAGTGACAGGAGAGAGGGCAGGGAACAACCACACACAGGAAACCAAGGGGGTAAATAGAACAAACCATTTTAACATATCAAATAAACATAAAAATCCACACTGCTACATCTGATAAAATATGTATTTTGCTCCTTGGGATCCTCCGACTTACAGTTCTCTCATGTCATCTAGAGCATGTGGATGAAGGCTTTGACCTGAGGGATGATGACAGCTAGGACCAACTCACTTCTTGGACTGTCAGGAGGGTGTTTTCTACAGCTTTAAGAGCAGTGGCTGGATATGCCCTAAGACTGAGGCTGGGCAGGACCTGGAGACAGGGACTCAGAGCTGCAAAGAGGACTGAAAATCAGTGCTTGATGGAAAAGGGCAGCAATGGAGCACATCAGGGGAGGATGGATGAGAGCAGAATAGCAGCCACTGTGAACAGCACAATGGATGAGGAAATTGGAGCAGAGGAGAAGCCAGCAAGGACAAAAGTTCATCCTCTTCATTGAAGACAGAGTTCTGGGGAATTGAACGAAAACTTCCCTTCTGAGGAAAGTCTCAGATCTGAAGAGCTCCACAGATCAGTAACGATGTACACTGAGTTTCAGAGTCAGCTTCCAGACCGGCCATTTCCCCTGTACATTCATACTTTCTTACTGATAGAATAGGAACAAAATTAAATGCAATAGAAGTCAAACATAATTTCCAAAGTATTTTCCTACTTTAAAAAGCCAGCAGTTTAGAAGGTTTATTTTGTGAGACAGCAATAGGCAACATGTGAAGTTCTAAGGAAACACCTGGGTTGTGTAAAACCAGTAACATACCAGACATAACATGGGTGGTAAACCAAACTTTTAGTGCTCTGAATAATTTCATTAATTTTTTTAACTAAAATTATTTAATTAAAAACTATCAGCCTATATTTGTTGCAACTGTGTTGGTGTCCCACTACTGACAATTCTCTCGTAAAAGAAAAGGTTTTTACAACTTTTCTTCCAGTAAATCACATCTGGATTTTTAACTTTGTTGAAAGTTTTTAATGTGTTTTTATATCAGACTGTATTGTAATAGAATTGTTATTTATCTCTAGATTTATCCAGTTCCTCCTTTCTCGACTATCTTACATTTAACAGGGTCTTTAATTACATTCCTCTACTAGCTGACCACTACAAAAATCGAAATCCTCACCACAAATCTGTAAAAATGTTTCCACTTGCTTTGGGAGACAAAAATAGAATAATTCCATGTCTTTTTGGACGGATGCCTAGCTGAAACTATGCAGGGTTTGACTGACAAGAGGATGTAGTCTTTGCTGAGAGTGCTTTCTTTAAGGTCCTTTTTAGTCTTCAGGAACGCTTAAGTAGATGAATGACGAGAGGATTTATGCTAGTTTCCTTTAATTTTTGTTAACTCTGCCTGCTTTTTGTAACTTTTGTCTCCTGCAAGAAAATCTTTTCAGCTCTTCAGGCTTGCTGAATATATAATCACAAGCTGGTAAGTAGTAACTTCAGGGAGTTTGGGGTTGAAATGGCACTCTATTCTTTTGTGTACAGCTGTGGTAGAGGAATAAAACCTCTTTGTGCAGATAAGGAAAAGCAGAATTATTTAAATGCTCAGTATTTGCCAGGGTTATAACTGTAAAGTGTAGCCTTTCTGTTGTGAATAAATACAGTTAACACATTGCTTAGCCTGCAAATGCACTGGAGAGACTTTACTTGAGTTAGTTGGGAATTCGTTCACATCCGAGTGAGCTCTCCTCACTGCACTGCACGGCACGTTATCCGTTTCCTGGGGAATGTGGATGGGAGCTTACAGCACAGCAGGTAATTGGCTGCTTCAGTTGGAAAAGCAGAAAAAGGATATTTGTTGGCATATACAGCAAGAAAATGAGGACTAATGGTAATGGCTGTTGGGTGATAATATTTGTCCACAGTCTTCTGAGGTGTCTGTGAAATTAAATCCATGCAGGCACTTTGCAAGGGCAGTGAGTGCATTAAATGTAAAGTTTAGGCAGCTGAGCAACTTCTTCTGTCAGTGCAACTTGGACTGGAACTCTCATATGCTTTGAATGTAAGAAACAAGATGAATGTTTGTGTGATAACACAGCTTTTTTTTAAATTATTTCTTCTGCTATTCAGGGCTTGTGTTTCTGTATCTCAGCATACATTTTTGTTTTCCTACTTTATTTTGAACCATACCTTCATTTTATGTGAACGGTCTTATCTGATGTCTGTGGAAAGCAAACATAGCTCAGCCTTTAGGAACTTTTTTCTGTATTTCTAAACCTGGCGTATGCTGAGGCAAATATTTCCTCTTGGAAAGGGAAAGCTATTGCTGGGTTAGGTACTTTTTCACAGTTGCACATGTGGCAGTTTCTACAGACAGACTGAAAAAAAAGCTGTAATGGTATATCTATGGTTTTTGTTTAAAGTGGTTTATGTCCAGGTAGGGTGGGGAAGTGTGTTGGCAGTGGAAAGACAGATATAACCAGGTTCCATCCTAAAACAGGGCCATTTTCATGGAAACCTTTTTGTTCCCTGCTTTTTTTTGTGCATCCTCTCTTTAACTAAATGAAGCACATGGTTTAAAGTCAAGGTGTAAAAAATCCCATTTGTCTAGGGTTTGATATTCCAGAAACCTATGCCTATGGGTCAATATGTATGATGGATCTCACTGGAGCTGATTGACACAAGAATATTTACTTCAAAAATGTTTGCAGTTTTATGTTGCAGAATTCCAGTCCTTGGACAGTTTGGTTTTGTTTCCTGAAAATCTTACCAAGAACAATGTACACTGTGTTGGATGTTGAAATTGTGCTGCGTGTGTAGAAAGAGACAAAAATGAAATAATTTATGGGTTTGGTAGGTCTACATGGTTGTATGGAGGGAGAATACTTGGAAGACTGAAAAATAGATTATGCATTTTTAGCATTTTGTTATCTTTAGCAAACAAAGGTTTGTTTCTTCCCCTTGGGCAAAGAGGAAATCAAAGTGTTTCTTTGCTTCTTTTATACCACCTTGTATTCTTTGAGGTGGCTTTAAATTTTCATCAGTATCATATGAGGTAAAATATATAATAAAGCATTAAGGAAAATGGATTAAGGCATGTGCTCTCTAATAAAAAAAAAATTAGTCTTTTTTGGCAGTCATCCTTTGGCCTGTGTGATTTTTTTTTCCCAAAGGGCACTGACATTGCTCCTGGTTTCTTTAGGACTGCCATTCTGTTTGTGGACATGTTTTTTACCCAGTGACCTTTTTTATTTATTTTCTTGAATGCCAAGTACTTAATGTGTCATTTCTGGCAGAAAGTTGTGGTGATCAAAGAGGAAACAAAACCGGCTTGAAGCAGGTTACTGGAAAGGCACTCATGGGATGGCACAGCCATGGAAAGTTCTTTTTTTTCCTGCAGGAGTTGTGTACCAGTCCTCACACCGACTTAATGAACACAGGAGGAAGCACATATTTTCCTGGGCCTGGAAAGCAAATGTGGTGTCAGAGTGCAAGGCTGACTACCAGGATAATCAGCTAGAGTGACACGAGTGACCGCCTGCCAAATTTCTTTTGCCTCCTGTGTACCTGGCCCAATTAACTCCATTCTTCATTCTTCAGTCATCTCCCCAGGTAGCTACCTGGTCTTAATGAGGCATAAAACACACGGCACTGGTCCATATGGAAATGTCTTGCAGTGTAGGGGGTATCTTAGCCCTTTGCAGGGGTCTCTGAGAGTGTCAGAAGCAGCAGTGCTGTCCAAAAGGAAATTCAGAGGATGTACCTGTGCTCTCTTCCTGGTCACTGGAAGAGTCTCATTGGGTGAAGCAGGCCGTGAGATGAAAGCTGGATTAGTTCAGGAGAGCTGCACGGAGAACCCAGTGGAGTAACTTCAGCTAAGCACAAACAGAAAGACTTCAGCTGGGATTAGATACCATTGTTCTTGTCTCTTAAACAAGCTTTCTTCTTTGCTTCTGCAGGCCTGCCTCCCTCCCAAGTGGGGATTAACCATAACTTTTCTAGTTGGGTTTGTAAACGGATTGTCCTTAGTTACAAGTCCAGCTCAGTTCTTTCCCTGCTATGGCCCCTGTGCTTCCTCAACTCCAGTTCTCCATCTGCAGAGCTCCACGAGGTGGGAGGTAGCAGGGGAACAGATGGTCTGGTGAAAGACTTTCATTCAACAGACTTCAGATTCCAAAGACAAAGCTCTAGAAGCCCTGAACTTCTGCAGGTGAGGCTCAGCAGGGAGGGAAAGCACCTCGTGCTGTGATTCCAGCAGAAGTCAAGAGATCCACAGCTTTTGGGTAGGCTCATGCTTGAAAACATTTTAACAGGCTTGTGACCTTTAAAAGAGATTAGAGCTAGCTATTAGTTAATTTCTACTTCCAATGTTCACTTGAGTGGGTGCTCTATATTAGCTGTGAATCGGATGCAAGTGGTATTTCACAGAAATTGTGAAGAGCCAAGGAATGTATTTGATTACCTATGACTATTCCTTGGAGTCCTCCATGGACATGTGCTCAATCTTAGGTTATTATCCAGAGCCTCAGAATTAAAACTATTGATTGAAACTGGAGTAGATCACTGAGACTCTGCAAAAAATTTTGGGCTAAGCCAAACTTCTCAGACCCTTACTTCCTTTTCATATTTCTGAGTATCCTTGAAATCCAGTTGCTCCCATGAGGACTGAGAATTGGAAAGTTGGATTTCTGACTCATATTCTTCTGAGCAAGTTGAGATGAATTGGGATAATACACCTGCTTTGTATATAAGTCATCTAGGAAATTTAGAACATTTTGTGATTTTAAACCTGACCAGCCTTCCTGTCATACAGGAAAAAACTGTGGAATCAAATTTGATTCTCAAACATGCTTATTTTTGCTCCTTCATCCTCAGTTACCTCAAGGGACAAAAATGTTGTTTTCATGGTCCTGAGCTCTGCCACATGGAGCTTCACATGAAAATTTCCAATACCAGGATTCTAACTTATCAAAATTTCAATAATTCAGAGTTACTGACTTGTTTTTGGGTTGTGTTTTGTTTGGTTGGGTTTTTTTTTTTTTTTCCCTCCCAAGAAGTAACAAAGGCTAGGGAAAAGCTACTTCTAGAGAAATAAGAAATGATGCTGTTTTTATACCCTCACATCCCCAGACTCTGCACTCTGGCAGAGTCCCAGTGTAGTTAGTAGAGCCCTATTAATTTGTCTCTGGCCAGGAAAAGCCCTCATAATTTTAAGTAAGTCATATCTACATGAAATAATAATAAAATCTGTGAAATTGTATCACACAAGCATGCCTGGAGAGGGATGAGGTTAAAACCAGAGGTGCTGGTACCTATTAGATTAATTTAGTAACCTCTCCCTGCAACCCCAAACTCACTGACTTCTACAATTGTTAGGGAAACCCAAAATGGGTCACTGAGAGTTCTGCTGCTTTTTGTGTTCTTGGTTAGGAAGGAATTAAAACCAGTTCTGGAAGTGAATTGAAATATTCAGAGTAAAAGTTGTCCAGAGGGGGCTGTGCTGACTGAGGATATACTTTGCCCTTTCTGCTGTTCTCCTGCTCTCTTAAATTGTGAAGGCGTAACAAACACACTGCGGTGCGATGGAGGGGCTCCCAAGGAATGGCTCACAACAAAGTAATTCAGTATTGGCCTAGTTCAATCATTCTCACAAAAAGCCAGGCCTGGCTTTGAGCTGGAGCACAGTCCCAGGTGGCTGAGAGCTGCCCTGCATTGCCCATGCCAGGCTGTCAGGCTGCCCAGGTCAGATCCCTGGGAAGCAGCACCCATCACAAGCTTGATGTGACTGAGAGTGTTAGCTGGGACACAGATATGCTGCCCTACTCTGTGCAGTGGAGCAGGATTAGTGAAAACGTTTCACTGCTATAATTTTAGCAGAGCAAACATGAAAAGGGATAAGAATTAGACCATCTAGGCAGCACGGGCTCTGTCTCCCACTGGGGGTTGCATACAAGAGGACAGTGCAACTCGTCTGAGGCAGGAATTATGGCTCTGGCCAGGGTTTAAACCCCCATTTCTTCCCATAGCTATGCACAAGATACACCCTCTCTCACTAGCTCTGTGTCTCCCCTTGTGGGGATGAAATTTTCCTTCTTCAGGTTTTGCTGCGGGGCAGCAGCTGCCAAGCTCCTGGTGGTGCAGGGAGGTCATTTCCAGGGCTAGGCCCAGAGAGGCAAAAGCAGGAGTGCTGAAGAAACCTTGGCAAAAGCTGATCATCCCTTGGCTAAAGTCTTTATTCCTCTGGCCTGCTGAAGGTCTGCTGAGGGGGCCAGAGAACTCATGCAGCACTGCAGCCAGCTGTGTGTGCCTGGTGAAGGAGTTAAAATTCACTCAGGCACTATGGCTGTGCCTGTTGTCTTATTTGCTCCGAAATATGTCATCCCATGTTAATTATGCTTTTCACATATGTCAGAAGTGATGTATGATTAATATGTAAAGGATATTTCAGGTGTTTCCTTTGATGCTGTGTCAGTCAGATGGTGGCAGAGTGCAAGCTGTGCTCGCTGAGTTCTTACTGCAGGTGGAAACTGCACTGGGCTCCTGATTGCAGCACACCGAGCTGGTGACAAGGCATAAAACTTACATTCAAAAAGTGTCTTGGAGGCATTTCTGGAGAACAAAACATATTGCAAGTAGTGTGTTTCCAGCCAGTGAGGGCCACTTTAGTAATAGCTTTTCTGTTAGCTAATTTCTGTCCTTAGGAGGAAGTGGCTTCCTTCCTCTCTTCATTTAATTCCTTTGCTGTGCTGACCTTCACCTGTGTGACTCGCTCCCTGAAATCCTCTCGGGAGGATCAGTGTCAGTTCTAATAAGCCAGCTGTCACTTTACACCAAACAGAAAGTAAGCGTTCCATTTGTTAAATGGGCCAGGAGAACCCAGTGGCTTTTGCTACCATCCTTGGGTTTTTTTTGTTGTTGTTTGTTTTCCTTTTTTTTTTTTTTTTTCCTAGGGGAAAGTATTTTACTTTGACGTGACTGAAAGTGCATAAAGCGGATTTGAAGCTGCAGATTTAAGTGTCTTGAGTGAAGACTGCTATGTAAGGCTTTTCTTTATTTATCAGCTCTGCTGAAACGCGATCAGAGTTACAGCCCAGGGCACAATGAGTTTTCTTGTGTTTCCAGTCAGAAGATAAGGGCTACGCCGTGTAAGGAACACACTGGGAATTTTTTTCCTTTAGAAAGCTGCACAGGAAGACACAGGAAAAGTAAGATTGTTACATTGAGCTCTTGGCTGCCGATGCAGGGTGCAATATTGCTTCTTGTTGGGTGTTTTGCCGTTGACTTGATTGCGAGCAGGAGAGCTTTTCTCTGTCACAACTGTTTACTTATTGCTCCCCTTTCTACTGGTGTTTGGTGCTGACAAGCACAACCTGTGCTTCTCCACCAGCTTGCACAGGTGGGTTATATTTACACCACTAAGCATGGAAAGTATTTGAGAGGGGGACTGAAGGGGAGCACTATATTTTTGTGCTTTTCACATAGTAGCTGGCATCTGAATTCAGCAGCTTGTGGAGCAGAGGTTTTAAATGGTGTTTGACAAATGTGTAAGCAGTGTATGTCATTGACTGGCCACCACTGGAGAGCACCTTGAGACAGGAAAAGAAAGTGGCAGCTGCAGCGTGCAAGAAGAAGGCCATGGTCTTTTTCCATGAATGTGGAGGTCGTGTAAGTATGGCTGCTTCTGGGGATCTGACTTTGTGGTGGGGATTTTGAAGCTGAAAAGAGGGCTGTGTGTGGAGTCAGATGAAGATGATGAAGCGTTACCCCTGGCTCTGCAGTTAAGCTCTGTGAAGCCAGCCCCACTTCTCAGGAAAGGCGAGGCTGTGCTCCTCAGGGCAGTGGCTGCTCAGCCCTCAGGGCAGCTCAGATCCTTTGGCTCAGTGTTGTTGGAGGTGCTTCCACAGCATTGTAGAGATATCCCACAGGCTCTCTCCTCCCTGTGAGCAGCCTCCCAGGGGCTCTTCAAACTTCTCCTGTCGCTGCTTTTCCTTTGCTGACAGCAAGCTGTTTAGTACATGTTACAGGAGGCTGCCCAAGCTTTACCCTGGAGATGATCCTTTCTCCTTCCTGGCTGCGGAAGTGGGGAGGGAAACTTGCCTCTTTTTCCTCTGGGCATTTATTTTGTCCTTGTCTCATGATCTGCATAGGCTGGAGGCTTAGGGCCAAAATCTTTCTTTGTTATTACTCTAATTTATACTTGAAACTGAGTGTTTTCAGTAACTGAAATAGACACCTGAGAAGGATTTCAGGATATTTAAATCTAGTTAAGTATCCAATATACCATCCCTCAGCCTGACTGAGTTTTGAAACTGTGTATGTATGACAAATATACATCTGTCTTCTCTGTGTCTTCCCATGTGTGGGGAACAGCCTTAAAAAGTTTAAATCTAGAACCCCATGCTTGGCCCTGCTCTGCAATAAGCAAACTGCAAAGAGAGGGTTCTGACTTCGTTCAGATTTTGTGCTGGATTTTTTTCCTGGATGTGTTCCTAAGGCTATGACTTGCAGAGAGTGGTGAATCTGATATTTAATAGAGGGTTTTTTTGGTTTGGTGTTTTTTTTTTTTTTTGCCCCTCCTTGGTCCACTTCAAACCACTACAAA